>CM022393.1:148149672-148738315 GCA_011833715.1 Carcinoscorpius rotundicauda
ATTGGCCATTAACAAATCTAAAGTGTTACCTTCCACAAACTGCAATTTATTTTTATTCAAGTAATAAAGCGGTTCAGTAGTGTAGATAAAATATTTTCTTTTCCAATGAGGTGTTAATGCTTGACAAAATTTACCAATTCTGAAATAAATAACAATTCCAAATGTGTAAAGATACAGAGAGTAAATAATGATAACATTTCACACTGATCATGTGAAGTGTGCCAATGAAATGGTAAAACTGCTGTTTTTATGTGGATATTTTGTGATGTCTATGCATAATTATCCAGTAATAATATTAAAAGTTTGAAATGCAGATGCAGTGCTTAACACTTGAAGACAAACTAAAAGGGTGTCCTTTAGAATGTACTTCAACAACCATATTTTTATCTGAAGTAATTTTTGTTTTGATGCACGGTGTAAATCACATACCTTTATCTGTTGATCTGTTTTTTGTGGTTCAGTTTGCTTTTTGTTTGCAATTTTGAAATAATTGTTTGTAATAATCCTCTGTGTGTAAGTACACATGCAGTGAACTTTTCAGTTACATTAAAAATTTATTTAAGCTGTTTTATTATCACTCTATTTTAATATAGTTTGTAATTCAAATATCTATATTATTTAAGTCATGACTTCTTAATTTATAAAGAAAATATTTAAATAAATTATCAAGCTTCATACACTGTGTCACATGACACTTTTTTTCCAAATTGACCATTTTAAATATATTTTTTCTACCTTTAAATGATTTCCCGAGTTTAACACACATTACACACTTATGATATAGATATTGCTAAGACATACTCTAATTTTACAGCCATGTACTTCTGTCATATTCTGGTTTTTCAAGTATTTCAATAAATCTATCCAACATTTGCTATTGAGTTATTTTTTGCAAGTTTATTTTGAATTTATTTTTGTAAAAGTAACTAAAATGTAAAAATTAGAATCTTGTTACATAAGATAAGACAACTTAAAATAAAAAAACAAAAAACATTTTTTTATGAGGAATCTATGCAAGCTGCTTATGTTTGGTTCCATTCAGTATTTGATTACCTTAACTTCTATCATTTTTTTAATGGTTGAGTTATTGCTTTATTGTGCTAGTGTAGTAGGTAGATAAAATTCAAAAGAGAAGTAAACTGATAAAATTAAATAAGTTGTTAAAAGTTAGCAGACTCGAGATGTTAGGATACGTAATTGTAATTAGTTCTTATAATCTGAAGACTTTTTAGAAACAAAAGATGTATTTTATATTTTTTAAACTTTAGCTACAGATGGTTTTACTACAGTTAGTATTAAGGTGGAGAAAATAAGAGAAACAGTGTAATGTTTTACCAAAAACACTTGGTATTTATTTAGGGGCCTCAGGCTGCCATGTATGTGAAAATTTAAACTTTTTAGATGGAAATTTTTTTTTTTTTTGTCTTCACATGAAAGTAATTTTGTACTCACACTAATTAAATTCTGAGCCAAATTGAGGAAATCCACAGACAAATCTTTGGTTTAAATATTATATACTTTATTAAAAATTCAAATTTTTATGTGTACAACATCTATGTTTATAAACACATACTAAACAAATTTGGAATTATAATAAAAATTAACTCCTTCAATAAGGGCTCTCTCCAATGGAAAGCTAAATTGTATGATATATGGAACAATGTTCTGTTCATATTTTCCTCAGTATTATATATGGAAGAATTCAAGGATAGAAGAATCAATGAAACTTGTTTTAGAAATTATCAAAGAAACTCGCAGGTTAAAGCTGGAACTCGGGTTAACAAATGCAAGTTTTCCAGGTAAGCTTAATATTTTCGTATAAATATAGTTTTTGTTAAATTTAGTAGAGCTAGTATTTACACAGTAATCAACTTTAAATAAGATGCTACAAGTGTAACAGACAGCAAATCACACAAATACAGTTGAAGTCAGCAAGTCATACGAAGGCAGTTGACGTTATCAGTTTGTAAATATGTAGTTGAAGTTAGCGAATCATACATGGGTTTTATTTGGGAACTTTGGACTACTATGCAATTTTAAGAAAGGTAGGAATGAGGATGTTTAATTAATATGTAAAATGTGTTGGTTGGAGGAAAATTTGGAGACTTTCCTAACTTAAGTTGAAGAAATAGACCAAGAAAAGTACAAACTGTGGGAAACGATAGTGGGACGTCTGAAGAAACTTAAGTGTTTTTCATTTAAGAAATATGTAAGCTAAAATTAACACATTTGGGATGTTAGGTAGTATTATGGTTAAAATTAGTGATGTTAATTGCGAAGACACTATTACACTAAGCAACAGTCAGTTGCAAACTCTCTCTGTGTTAATCTGAAGGTGACTTAAGAAGGTTGAAACGTCGTTCTCTATTTTAATAAAAGTTTTAATATCCGTATCACCCATCTTGAGATACAATTTTACTTCAAGTGGGTTTTTTGTTGTCGCAAAGGTCTAGATGTTATGGTTGATCAGTTTCTTAAGCTATTCCAGCAATGTGCTGTTGTCGTGGCTGGGAAAATAAGATTTCGATTGTATCTTCAACAATACTGAATACAAATACAAAAAATGTTATCATTGTGTCTAGTCTTGGGCTTCTTCCCTTTGGAAAGGGTTCAGAAAAGGGTTACTAGAACAGTAAATGGGATGGAGGTGTTGTCACACGAAGAAGGAATAAGATCCTTAACATTGTTTTCTATTGAAAATGAAGAGATAGAAGGGATGTTATTCAAGAGTTTATTGTAAAAGGAATTTATATTGTATGTTCATCAATATTTTTTGTACTTAGCAATGAAAATTCGAGAACTGGGAAACACAAATATTGATTTAAGCAAGGTATAGAAGCAGTTTTCAGCTAAGTCCACTTAATTTTTCAAACAGAGTGTTTTTGATCTATGGAATGGTTGTCTTCAGATGTTGTGGAGGTAGTAAATTTGTGCGAGTTTAAAAGAAAGCTTGATTAATGTATCAATGATAAGGGCTGGCTCAAACTTTTTATTTTTTATTTATTTTATAGTTTTAGTTTGACATAGAGATGGATCAGTGGGTCTCTTGTCGTTAAACATTGTTATATTATATGCAGTTGAAGTTATCAAATCAATTTGAAGCTAACAAGTCATACATATGCAGCTGAAGTTTGTTTTTTCTTCAATCATCACTTGTCTACTTTTCTGTAATAGAGCAGAAAACTTAACCATAAAATTCATGGAGTTTTGTTAGGTCAAGAACAGAAGTGTCTAGTATCATTTCATAATTTTAAATTTGTTTCTAAAGTAAATGGTTAAAAAATGTTCACTAAGCCTTATAGTTTTCTCCAGTTAAGCTGCTTAAACTGGTTATGGTAAATGAATCATTTATTATATTTGTGAGAACCAGAGTTTCACGCACTGACCTTCCAAATGCTAATGAACACCTGCATTTCAGAATAACAAATCTCATTTCCTTAGTTACATTCATTGACAAGAAAACATGGATAAATTGTAAAGTGTGACTCTTGTTTTCAATAACATACTTGTCAGAACTAATTTTTTGGTTTGGGGAAGAAGATAGAAAGAAAGAAAAAAAAAATTCTAATCCTGAAAGTTGATTGCAGTTGTAAATGTGTTATTGAAGAGTTCATGCTGTAAACATCAGTTAAAGAATGAAATTTTTTTTTTTTTGTAGCAGCCATAGTTGGTGTAAGTGATTCAGAATTACTTGGAAGTCTTGAAAGTTTTTCCACTGTGATAACTACCTTAGTAAAATTGAATTCCACTACCTTCCAGTTTGTTGATTCATCTAGTACCCAGAGACCTGGTTGGGTAGCACATGTCATCGATAACAAAATAAAAGTGTTTCTTGAAGGGCAGGTAAGTGAACTACAGTTTATTTCCATTCCTTGAAAAATGTAGATTCACATTTAATATATCAAATAACCTGTATTTACTGAGAAATAACAACAGTGAGACGTATTGCATTTTATTTCTCTGAGAAACCAAAGAACAGTTGAAGAGGAAGTTATTTATTTTCACATGATTGAAAAATAGTAAAAAAAATAGATTGAATAATTCAGTTATTTTCCATAGAAAAAACAGAAGAAAAAATTTCAGTTTTCACATATAGTAAAATCATTCATTTAAAAAGGAATACTATAGTATATTTTGACTTTTTTTTTAGTCACAATTAAACATTAGTTGATCATACGTTTTGTATCGTAATTTAGCAATGTGTCCAGTTGTTAATATATCTTCAAAATGTTCCTTTTTCTTCTTATGTATAACGTCTATCAATTCATTGGCTGATTAATGAAGAGATGGACAAGTTGTTGGATAGACATGTATAGAGCCTTCAGAGCATAATTTACTCTTATTTATTAGTTCATATCATGTATAAGAAACATATTAATAATGAAATAAAACTTATTTGTAAATGTTGTTTCCAGCGTACATGAGCTGGTGTTTATAGATTTAAAGTGTGGTTGATTTTTGTAGTATATCTAGCCTTTATAAAATAAGTCGTGCAAACATGCACTGTGTTATTCTACAGAAAAAAAAAAGTTATTTCTCTATAGTCACATTCATGTATTTTCATATAGATAGCAAGTTATGTACAACCCCCCCACAAAAAAAACACCATGCAGAGAATTCAAATTAACACTGTATATATATATATATATATACTTCCCCCACATGCTCATATATTTGAGTAAAGTTTAAAAACAACAAAAAACATGCAAAGAATTCAAATTAACACTACTTTAAGTTTAGGGGTTGAACAAAACAGTGAATAGAACAAAGAATCTACAAAAAATAAAGTTAAAATGAATATGTAATAAGAATTCATAGCTCTTAAAATATTTAGCAAAATTAACATTACACTTACAAAAGTATGCATAAAAACTACAGAAAGTTAGAATTTCTTTTTGCTGTGTCACATCATTGAAATATATTGTTATACTTGAAAATCAGTAAGCAAAACAATGGAAAATAAATAAGAGAAATGAAAGAGGTAAACAATGACATATTTATTGTATTCATTGGTAAAGTGTTGTTAGCCACAATATTGTTTTGTGATTTTTAAAAATTACTAATACTTGTTGCTAGAGTTTAAATTTTTGTATGCTAATATTAGTTTTGAATAAGAAAGATTTTACGACGTTTTGTGCCAATCTTTGGCAGGTGTCACCTAGAAAAGCAGTGATGCAGACCTCTCAAGTAGAAAAGAAGATCCATCTGTTGAAATCTGAATTGGAGAAGTTGACTCGAATGTTCTCTGATCCAGGCTACAAAACTAAAGCACCAGAAACAGTTAAGGAATCTCATCTTAAGAAGGTTAGGAAAGCCATGTTTGATGTACCTAATATTTCTGTGCAATTTTATATTATAGTGCAATCATATATGAGAGAGATTTACTCTTAAAGAACTGAATATTTTTCTGTGATAATAATGTTTTATATTTATTTGTATTATCCACATTAGGACAGTTGGTAATGGAGTTAAGTATGCTGTTAATAACAGCTAGTTACTCAGTGTGCATTTACTTAATTGATTTGTACACATTGCTAATATTATATCTATTTAGTGAACATGAGAAACTCGTGTAAAAGTGAAGATTAAGCAATCTGATTTCACTGAAACTATTATTTGACAAAAGTCTGTGTTTGTGTATGTCCATTTATTACTGGCAAACTACTAGGTTGGTTGTTATTAAATCTGGCATGTACCCTTAGGGGCCTCAGGGAGAGTATACAAGGGTTTGAGAGTTTGATTTAATTAGTCATGTGCCCCTGTGTCTTCCCCTTGTATTGGATGAATACGTCAGCTGATGTAAACTTAAGAATTACTTTTAGTTTATTATCATTGCAATTTCATATTCAATTTGTTAATTACTCATGATTCCCAGTATAAAATGAAATAATTCAGTTTTTTTCTCAACCCTAATTTATTAAGTGCATGAAGATATCTTTCAACAATTGCACTTCCTACATATCATATTCTGACATAATGTTATTATCATTTATTGTTAGGATATTCAAATTACGTTTCTCACTTTGACAACTTTTGAATTTCTAGCAGAATTTTTTTCTTCTTATGATGGCCTGAGTAGTAATATGAGACTTTGGTTCTAAATTACTTTTTGTTTTCAATTTCGGGTAATAGGATAAAGTTATACTTGTGTAACACCTTTATTACAAGGTACAAGTGTTTATATGTTTGTTGAGAATTGTATTGTAAAAATATATGTATTTATGTATAACAACACCTTTCAAAACTATATTGTTTTAATAAAACAGTTCTGGATATTATTTGATACAACAATTTCATTACAAAGCTTTTACATTCACTGCATATTATAATATTGTTTATGTTGTTTTTGGGTTTCTTTTAAGCAAAACTATTCACACTCTTTAAGTCCAGAAACTTATTGTTGGTCCACTGGGGTAAAGTGGTATTTCTTGTATAAAGGTACACCATGTAGGTAGATACGTATGTACATACATACATAGACACACACACACACCGTGGGGCTTAAAGGGATGGACATTATTTTAATGTTTAATTACTGAGCTTAAGTACAGATAAGTTTTACGAGATGTGGGAGCAGATGATGTTTTCGTCTCTAATCTTGGTGCAGAAACTAAAATATTACCTGTTCTTATGCTGTAAACAGATGCAGTAAATAAAACTCAAATCATGTCATAACCTTTGTCTGAAATTGTGTATCTTCCAGATTGTTGAGTGCACCAGTTTGAAATGTTATCATAAATACAAAAAATATGACCTGTCCCCTTCATCGGTTGTGTTGCTGTTTTTATATGTAATATGATGAGCCCCCTTGATTTGACTTTTCACAAGTTTTCAGTCAGAATCGATTTAGAACCACCACTTGGACATGTACGTGTTAATGCTTTATTTATTACAAACAAATGATGTGCAAAACTTCAATGTTTTTTCTTTGATATATAGTTTAAGCAGAGTATTCATGATGAAGCTTTTGCAGAACGGATGGCAACTGCCTGTTGAAGATGAAAGGTGGAAGACTTTTGAAACATCGTCCTCTACACTTGTAGAGTGTAATCTCCACAACAGGCAGTTGCCGTCCGTTCTACAATAGTTTCATTCATAAACTGTGTTTTAATGCAGTAAAATTGAAATGTCTTAGCACAAGAATAATGTTGTTCATATATATATATATTTATTACTTTCATGCAGAAAGCCTATTTCGAAGCTGAACTTCAGAAGTTACTTACACTTAAGGAAACATCTTCATAACAGGTATAAAGAGTTGTATTTGTCCAGTTGAAACATGGAAATATTATGTGTACAAATGATTTGTTAATTAGAGAGTGATGACTTTTAACTATCATTTAAGTGAAATCCTGTAAGCTTCAAATAAAACATTTTTGGGGATGTATACCCTTGTGACTTTGTTTTTGCTGTAGCGAACATTTTTCTTTGACCACAGATTGGCCAGGTGGTTAAGGCACTCGAGTCGTAATACGAGGGTCACAGGTTCGAATCCCTGTCACACCAAACACACTTGCCCTTTCAGCCATGAGGACGTTATAAAGTTATGGTCAATCCCACCATTCGTTGGTAAAAAGAGTGGTCCAGAAGTTGGTGGTGTGTGGTGATGACTAGTTGCCTACTCTCTAGTCTTTTACTGCTAAATTAGAGATGGATAGTGCAGATAGCCCTCGAGTAGTTTTGCATGAAAATTCAAAACAAACCAAATCAAATCGATCACAGATTAATAAGATTTTTGTTTAATACCTGATGCATCATGTAACTTTATGGGAGAGTTTTGTTCCGTAAAAAACTGTCAACAGGACAATGATACTCTAGTACTTCATTCAAGCAAATGAATGATTAACATTGGACTCTACAACATTTCAAACTGCTTTAGATAAATACAGGGTGGTCGCTAGAAAAGCGGAAAATTTGAGGGTCAGATGAGATCATGAACAAAATGCGTGCTTACTCATTTCTATTTTGATTTCTTTACATCATGAATAAAATGCATGATTTTAATAATTTTGAGCATCTATGAGTGTAATATAACATATGCCTTTAAAAAACTTTGTAAAAGTTATTCTTTGTAAAAATAAATAGCTGTTTGACAAATTTTCCGCTTTTCTAGCGACCACCCTGTATTTTAACTTCAGTTGTTTCAGTGAGGGGCACAACACAGGTATTTATGTAATTAAAAAAATAATGTGTGTCAGTCGGTGTGTGTGTTTATGCATTCTAGTTTACATGGGAACCCAATATTGTTGGCTAATGATGTTTATAACATTAACTTTAAAGATAGTTATTTCAGTAGCATAAAAAAATAAAGTTAATTCTTTATGTTATTGTGGCTTATAAATAATACATTACAATTACACACCAATACAAATTCTAATAGGTGGCTAAAAATATACAGTTAGGCCTAAAGTGTAAATGGTTTGAACGCAAAGCATGAATATACCAGCTACATAATATGTGGGAATTAACTTAAATAATTAATGACACGACTTAATTATTTTTTGATGCTATATTAGCTAACACAATGTATAAAGGAAAATAACTACAAGTTTAAGATGATATAAAAATGTGAGTTAGACAGAAATACACAAAAGCAGTTAACAAAAGAAATATTACAGTTGTTGACTTTTGCACTTCTTGAAACTATAAGTTTAAACTTTTATAACTATTATACAATTCTAAAATCTCAGTATAGGTAAAAACTACAATTAGGCATAAAGTTTAAATATGTTTCATATGCAAAGTTTACTTGCTTGGGGAATAAAAGATTATTGGTGGTAGTGGACCAGATGCGTCACTAATACCTAAGAGGATAGTAAAGAAAGATTTGATACAAATATGGAAGGAAAAATAAATGTAACATTGACATATGTAGACAATTGATACCATAATTTTAAAAATTCACTGATATATCTATTTTATTATGTTGGTTTATCAAGAAAAAACTATTAAGAGCTCAGTTAAAGGTGGTAATTTGCTACACAGGCAAAGTGTTCGTACAGATAATGTTGTGTGAAGACATGCATTTCATTTATAATCATTTCATGTTTGTTAACTTCTTTATTTAAATACAGAAATTGTATTTTGGTTTGTAAGTTTTTGTTTCATTTGTGTCTGACTAAAACAACAGCATTATATGACCTGTTGGCTTTAAGTGCACATGGGATTTTCGCAAGGTGTTCACTGTATATGGCAGACTCGCATTAAACTGCTGGAGATGGACAGTATCATATGTGGTGAATAAGAAGTTACTGTGTTAAAAGATTTATCTATTTATAACATATGCCCTTTTCTGATGTGTTACAATACCTATTTTTAACACTTACACTCTCATATAATGCTATGTACGCAAGATGGAGAATTCAGTCTTGTTTATAAACATAAACATTTTACTCAACAGTCAGCACATGCATCGTCTACAGAACATGAGTTTATCCTCCAGTATACATAGAACATAGCAGGAGGACATAGGAATTATTTTAGGCAGAATCGGTGTCACACTTTCTTAGAAGGATTACTGTTACTAGCTTAGTTGTATTCTTTGATCTGAATACTTATAAGACTCGTAATGGTTCTATTAATTTACTTTTCTCAACATTTATATTTTAGGCTGTACACATTATTTGGGTATTCTACAGGTGCAAATCATATGTTTAGGATGTTTTAAGTTGTTGATTTTTATTTGAAATTATGTCCTGATTACACCATGTAACAAAAATTTTACTGTTTCTTGTTCCTGGGCTGAAAGTGTTATTTTCCAATTGCTTATGTCTAAAGTAAATGGAAAAGACCTATTTTTCCTTTCAAACTTTACTCTTGTGACCTGGGGGCATAAAACAAAAACATGATGGGAGACTATATTTGGGGGCTGATACGTGTAAGTGATTCACATTACAGTCGCAAATCTTGAAAAAAAATTCAATGCAATGAGTGTTTTTATGTATGAAATACTTTTTAAGATAGTAATTCAACATGTAAAAATGAAATTTCATTATGCATTGGTTAATGTAGTAACTTTATCTCTGTTAAAGAGTAGAAGACAACTTTGAGATAACATTTCATAGATTTATGTTTTTATATATACAGATAAAATATTGTTGAAGTTGTAATTAGGTTCTAACAATATTTCTGTCAAAAGTGTTAAGTTACAGATTTCTATTGTCTCAGGAACTTTTGGAAGGCTTTCTTTTTTTTAACACTCCTACGAAAATTGGGGCCTAATAGGCCTCAGAGCAACTTGAAAGGTTATTAATATTAGGCTAATAATTTTGTATTTAAATGAAATTGCCATTAACTGACCCTATCCCTTTATATTTTAAGGAGCAATAATATTTTGACTTTTTAGACATTTGCAAAATAATATTTAAATTATTTTTTTTTAAACATCCACTTAGGGTATCACTTTAGTGGATGTAAATATTTTTTTTGTAGGAGTGTTAACACAAAAAATACATTTTTACGCCAAAGAACTAACTATCTGAAGTTTTATTTTACTACCAAAAGCATTTACTTTTTTTTGGCATAAATTTACAGTGTTCTATTTTATTCTATTATAAATTCCTAAGATTTAATAAATTATTTTTAATGCTAAAACAATTTTTTATTTCACATAACCAAAACATTAGAACATAATTTTATGAGTAAATTACTGCTACTAATAAAATAAAATCTTTTATCTGCTGTTATTGTTTTTTGTGTAATTTATACAAAGTGGTTGTTTTAGAAATCTTAAGTTTTGTTTGTAAGATATTCTACATGCAAGTGTGTGAAACTTTGTACAAAAAACACAATTTTAGTATTCCAAACATTCTTGAAACTAAGATTAAATATTTAATTTACAATTTGTCAGCAATGAAAAATACTATTACTTACCAACTTTGGCTTCAATCACACAGCTGAGTGAAGCAGTTGTTAATGAAAATAACGTTTGTTATTTTTATAAAGTGCATAATTTGATTTGTATTTTTCAATGAGCTGTTTTGGTGTGCCAAGTGTAACCTTGTATTCTTTATGGTCTTTTCATTTATGTTAAGGTGAACATCATATATTGGTTTTTAAGTTTATAAATGTTTCTATACTGACAAGTTACATTGATCTGAGTCTGTAAATATGCCTCACACTTTCAGTTGTATGAACCCCCCAGTGACACAGTAGTATATCTGTAGAATTATACCTTTAGCATCTGGGTTTTGATATCTTTGGTGGGCAGAGCACAGATGGCCCTGTGCTTCTCAAAAACAGTTATATGATTTTATGTTTATATGTAGGAGTACTTAACAAATTTCATTCCTTAAGTTGCAACATTAAACTTAGCATGCAGTGTTAAATGGTAATTCATTTGACATGTTGCATCGTAATATTGCACTCACAAAGTCTAATATACTCCAAGTTTTCATAAACCAAAGGTAACTAGCAGAGTGTGTTGTTCCATGTATATATTAACATATATTCAAGTTTTGTTCAACCAAGGATAGAACCACCATTCACATCACTTGTTAAGGATTAATTGAATAAATTCATGATGTCAAAAACACATGCAGGCCCAAGAAGTCTTAATATTGCCCTGAAGAAAGTGTTGTTTATATATATTTTTATAATTTTGTTTTGAAGGTGCAAAATGCAAGTTGACACATACCCTTAAGTTGCCATATTGATTTAATAAATGAAAAGTCTTTCTCAGCCAACTTCTTAATCACAAGCAGTAATGTTATTTATTAACTCACCAGTTTACATCTTCCCTAGGTAATGGAGATAAGTTTATTTGCTACAGATATTGCAAAGCTGCATGTGTTAAAAGTAGATACTGCTACATCTGTATGTCATTTATTAACCTCTCCTTTCCAGCACACGCAAGGTACGGCTCTTCACGAAAAAGGTTCACCATAGAATCCAAAATAGTCTTAGATTTTACGTCATTCATATTTTTCTGTGTTAAAAATATTTATATAGAAGGAAACTCGAGGACAAACAAGTTTTTCCTTTTACACAGTTGTGGAAGTTGTGTCATCCCAAATGTTAATTGAATTTGTGTGAAATCCAAGTTTGTTTATTTTTAATGGTCTGGAGTTTTAAATTACCAGATGTTCCTAAATGTTTAGGACATTTAAGAACTATTAACTTCTAGTAATCAGTTATACTTGTCATTAAACCTGTGTGCACACGAGAGAATGGGAAGGTGCATCAATCTTTTACAAGTATTATTCAACATGCGGTCTCCACCAAGAGTTATGAAGCTAGTTATTTTTATCACACAGTTCATGAAAGAGTATAGTAAAGACCTTATACAAAGTATAGTGCTACTTAAAAAATTGTAGAAATGTATTTTGGACATTACAGTGCAAACTGTACAACGAACTATTATTCTTGATATGAACACATTGCATTTTTAACTTGTTTCGACCAGACACATCTGGAATATAAATACTTCTGTAATGCATCTTGATTATTGTGTACATCGGACTATTTTGTGTTAGTAAATTCAGAATTACAGTCAATGCTTTCTTTCCTTAATTCAACTAGTGTGTGAAGACAGTAGTTTTCCATCACCCATTTCAACAGTGTGATCACAGAAATTGCATCTACTGGCTTTAATATATTTTTGTATGGAACATTAGTTGAAGAGGTATAGAAACATGCTTTTTCAGATGGAGGTCCTTTGTAATAATTGGTTTTCATCTGTTACACAGTGTTTACTGTGGTTGGGTTGCAATTTTCCAGCTTCCTTTGTGTCCCAGTTCCATTAATTCTAAGGGATATCCCCGATATCCTTTGTGATCTAAGTGTATCAATATGTTATCGTAACAGTATCATGATACATATCATTCCATCACAACTTGACAATTTATCCAATCAGAATCATTTTAATATAATATATTCAACTTTCTGTATATCCACATGGATCCTGGGTCCTTTATTTACAAATTTGCATTATTAAATTTGTTTTTTTTAGTATCTTGTTGTACGTGTATGTAACTTGATCAAAGTAAGCACATTAAAGTCTGTCCAGGTTCAAAGATGGTAAATTTTATCTTAATGTTGAAAAACAATGGATGGGAAAAAATGTAATAAAAGCAGTACAATTTTAACAGCAGTTGCATGTTCCAAAGCAAGATCTTGAATAAAAGTTTTATCTCAAAATTTTTAAATTATAGCAAAGCTTCTTCATAAAAACATTTGTAGTTTGCTTTCTGTCTATTAATAAAGATTGAGGTGATCTCACCCCTCATCTTATTAACTAAGAGAAAAGTATGGTTGTTTGAGAAACCATCCAGCAACTCTGATCTTGAATCTCTTTAGTGTTAATGTGCAACTGATTAACCAACAGGCTTTACAAACTAGAAATAGGGTTAAGTTCAATTTTGACTACCCTTTAGACATTTCCCATAGTTTGTAACATTTACATATAAATTTTGGTTGAAAATGCCCCAATAGACTCAGAGTAGTTAGGATACAGACAAACACAATTCATCTTTATGTACACATGCACGTTTATAAAGGTTCATTATAAGTGTCTAATGCAAAGTGTTGTACTAACATGTCAACAATGCAAGTCCTTGTTTGGTGATAATCCTTTGGATTTATAGTGGGAAAAGCTTTAAAGTTTTGTTTTCCATGTTTAACTTTCACTGTTAACCCATGTGGCAAAAGAAATACAATCATTCCTTAAGCTGACAGACTGTGTATCCCAACAGATGTGTGACAACATGGACAAAGTAACCAGATTTGGAGACCCAAAGATTCAATTAGTCATTTTTCTCTCAGAACATGTGCCACAGATTGGTTAACAGTTACCAGAGCTTACCACCTACACCTGTTTCAAGAGTGTTCAGCAATTTGTTTTATCACATGTCACAAAGAAAAAATGTGAAATAATGCTAGCAGAATCAGTTGGTGTTTGTCATTAATGTCCTTGCTACTGTACCAACAGGATTTAAGAACTATGCACGTGTGTCTTAATACACACAAACAAATAGTAGTAACTTATCAAATCCTTTATATAATAAATTATTTTCATATGAGAAACCAAATACTTATTTTCTATAGTGTAACACATGAATCAGAAATTGTTTCTTTATTTCGGGTAACACACAAAATTGTCAAGAAATGTGAATTCATTGTTAATTTTTTTTCTCACAATATAAAAATTATGTAATGAATATGCAGTTAATTTACCAAGATTCAACCTTTTTGTTGGTTAGGCAGAGAAATTTGAAATATATTGTTACATAAACAGTCAAAACACAGGCAGTCATGCATACAGTAATACTACTTAAAAACTATAATAAACCAAATCTGATGTAATATCTTGATTCATCTTCATAATGAAGGCACAATGCCAAAAGGCAAGGAATAAAACAATTTATTTTATACACATCATAATGAACCAACATGCTGGACCAATAATGACAATGTCTACAGACACACATTGTTAGAGGAAGAGGTGGGTGCTGTCATGTGGTTGTTCATTCCAAGTGTGATGACAGCCAATAATATGCATTTAGATGGAAAAGTGAAAAAAAGGCATTCACGAATAAATTATCTAAATAAATTATATAAATGACACTTGTTGATCAGTGAAAACTGAAGTGTTTTAGCTCCAAATCATTTGAATACAATTCTCTTCTAAATTAAAAAAATATAATTTAGATCGGTTAAATTATGCCCCCCCCCATTTATTTATTTATTTATTTTTTTACCATTATATATGATATTGAGGCTAGCAATAAAATGTTTTTGGACAAGTTGTTTTTCCAGCAGCAGAATCATATTTAAATATACCTCAATCCTGTTACATTTCTTCTTTTGTTCATACAAGAAAACAAATTATCAGTCTAAAAAAAAAAAATCTAATCTGATAAGCCAACACAAGAGTTAAGGTTTAGGAAGATTTAGAAACAGGGACATAAACTTCAACTATGCAGTAGTTAAACAATAAAAGTTCTAAAGAAGACCACTGTAAGGGAAAAGTGAAGCCTTCTTGAATGTGACTATTTGTTTCAACCACACAAGTGGTATACACCCATAAATATTGTGACTTAATGCTAATATTTTATCTTGACATGTATATTTTAAAGCAATGCAACACAAAACATATCAATTCTAAAAAGTATACATCTCATCACCTAATTGTTTGGGAAGCCAATACAATTGGTGGTACATGAGAAATAAAAAAAATTCAAGTGTATTAAGTTTTTACTTTCTATCTGCAAAATTACATAATGCATTTATTTTAATTCAATATATTCCAAACAAAATAAGATATTACAACAAAGCTGTTTGTTACCTTGTATTATTCCTCAAATTAGAGGAAACTAAATAATACTGATAATATTAAAGTAACAGGTGAAAGTGAACAAGTCTTAAGGGAAATGATTAACGATAAACATCGTGTTTTTCCAAGAACATTAAATACTTTTCACAGAAAAAACAACAACAACAAAAAAGTCAAAGGAAACAAATGAGACAAACATTTAACCAGTAAATCAGTACCCTCTTAACAGTCACACCACCTATTCTCTCCCTTTGTAAGGTTGTCTTAAAACTGGTAACACCATCTATCTTGTCTATACACAAGGTAAACAATACCTACTTAAAAGGTAGAAATTAATTTCAAAACCAAGAAAATATTTTATTTTTTTATTTTAACATTTTAAAAATAATATACAATGTTGGAGAAATTGTATGTCGCCCGGTATTAACAGTAAATTTCACCTTTACTTTTTCTACCCCTATAGACTCGTTGAAACTTTCACTTCTACATATTTTAATTTCATGATTTTGTTTAATACAAATGTTTTGATTATGTTGGTTCCACGTATAAAACCAATCATCGAACCTTCCTCATATTTTTTTATATGGTTAGTGAACAAAAATTGAAACAATTAGTTCGGTGACACTTGTAAGCATTTACAAATGTCAGTTAACTACATTAAGAATTAAAACTACAATTTGACAAACATACGTACTTTTATGGCTAAGGTTGCCCATACTGATAATTTTGGCACAAACATATGTTGGTTATCACCTAAAGAAATGTGAAATATTGTGCTTGGTAATATATTTTCTTCACTTTCTATGAAGAGTTAGAAAAATTATGTCTCGTGTTTTTTTAATTAGCAAAAAGTGATTGTAAGATAAAATATTTTCTTCAATAACCAGAATGTTTGCAGACTGGAAGAAAGTTTGGGGTTCAGATATAAATCGAATGTTCACTGTTAAATTTATCCTTTAAGCACCCATCGTGGACGAAAATTTGTGTTTAGAAACACCTTTGAAGATTTTTACAAGTGTCTACCACTACCATTTTGTCACTTCACTCACTGATTACACTGGCTTTATATTACATTTCCTATGTAGATTTACTTAAGAGTAACATGTTGTTAACGGTAAAACTTATGTTTCTTCAATAAAAAAAAAACAAACTTATTAGGCTATGAACTTAATTTTGATAACGTTTAATAAATGTTAATTTAAAATAAGAACAAAAATGAAGCAGTTAACCCTTATACAAAGTTGGCTCATCACAACAACAAAAAATCAAACATACAATTTCTTTTTAGCAGAATTACGAGCATTTAATAACCTATTTTTATGCACGGTGATTCACAAAATCAGAAATAAAAAGGTTTGTTTGGAAACTATCAAAAAGTACTTCAAAGAATTCAAGCTTAATATTTAACTTGCTTTCAGTGTCATCCCTGAATGCAAACTGCAGATAAACATTGGATCAAAACCTTTGCCTTTCAAATGAAAAACTATCACATTTTAAAGATAAATGCACAATGCTCATGTGAAATAGTTTTATCTTAATCACTGCCTACGAAGCTTTAATTTACAAATGAGGCACTGCAAGCACTTTATAGAGATGAAAAAAAAAACAACAAATATACCTAAAATAGTTACACACTAAAAAGTGGTCACAGTTTGGTTTCTTCTATAAAAACAAACACAAAATTATTATTACATAAAAATGTTAGCTTGCAAAACCCATTTCTTTTGTTACTTTAAAAGTTAAGAAAGTGGAATTAGAAGCCGATTTATGCACATTGATACTGAAGGCACCACCAATTTGTAACTTATTTACTAGTATAAGTGTACACTAACAGAAATCAATATTAAATGCATCGTGATTGAAACCAATCTCACCAGACTAATATATATATATATATATGTATGTATATATATATATAAAACTACCTTGTTCAAGCAAACTTAGAAAAGTAAAGCTTCTCAAGTGGATCTTCCATTATGTACAAAACAGCTACCATGGATGGAAGACACTGAACAATTCATAATAATAATCAAACTTCTGAAGGCACAAATCACGTTATTTATCACCAGTGCAACATACAGCCTGTCCATATGAGTAGACCTCATGAAAGGCCAAAAAGCTGCTTTGTGACCTGCAGGTCCAGTTTATATTAAGGATCCTGAGAACAAATTGAAGGTTGTAAACCTAGTAGCTACCCAGGCACACTGAATATATCTTCCCTATAGTGAGGCCTAACACCAGTCAGCCATGTAAGTGAAATCTCTAAACATTTGCTGCTCTTCTGTTGTTAACATACGGGGGTCTTTTGGTGGGGTTAATGCTGGACGTTCTGAGGTGAATTCTTCATCAAAGTTGCTTACATCTTCTGGGGATCTCTGTAAATATCAGACAAAATAAATGCTATTTAAATACAAATATGCAAGTTTAACAGACTAATTTATACATTTAGAAACATAATGGTATTTCTTAACTTTCTTTACCCTACGGTGACTCACCAAATAGAGAAAGTAAATATAAGATATCAGCCTTTGTGCAAAACATACACAACTTTACTTAGACAAGAAAAATAAATACTGGCAACACTTACCAAAACAGGAACAAAAGGAGGCTTCAGTCTTCTCATAAGTAAGTCATCCCAAAGAATATGCTGAAATTTAACAGTAACTACTCCTTAGTTTCATGTGATACTGAAAATGTAACTGTATATTTTTACAACAAAAAAAAAGGGTAATTTTAAATTAAGTTTTATTGAAAACAACTGAATACTTATGAATGATTGTAAACAACATCTTACCTACCTAGCCACATTCTTATGAAACAATTTCACTTACCAAATGTTCCTTCAACCTACGATTAATTGATTTTTTAAAATAAATATATTTACAACTATATTATTAAAAATTATTCATACAACAGATGTTCACAAAGGGTACAATATTCACAAACTCCATTTATTAACGTATTTTGTCTTGTTATCATGAGTAACTAAGATGATAACCTACAACCAAAGACCATAACATATACATGTATTTTGCTTAAAACATAAATATATTCATTTATGCTTAAGTTTATTAATTTTATTTGTAAATAAATGCATGAACTGACATTGTAATAGTACCACTGAGAAAGCAATAATAATTTCAAAAGAAAAAGAATTTTTTTTCCCTTTTGCAAAACGTATGTGAAAATGTTTTATTAAATATACTGTGATGTATAACTTAAATCCATACAGCAATTATAAATACCACTGGTAATAAAGGGGACATGGAGTCAGAATTAATGTTTCACTTGCTAAAAATTCTCATATCATATCTGACATCAGAAAATTACATCAGAATTAAGTGACAGTGTTGTCGAATAATCTGTTTTGGACATACTCCGATGTAGGGTCCCTTGAAGTGTGCTGTTTTAAAAATAAATAAAACCAAAACTAAAAGTAAAAAAACATTCTTATTTCTTGATTTAAGTTCATATGTAACATTCTGTGTTGCAGCATACAAAGTGCATAATACTTCTTGTGTTTCATGTTTTACTAATGTCGTGACATTACAAACTGTAATCGTAGGTTTCCTTTTTACGATAACACTTTAGTGCTTATTGGTTGACTCCAGGTAGGTATTTGGCCCAATTAATGAAAATTAACTTAAGTCTGCAGAAGCTCAGTGAAGAAAGAGTAACTATTAGAATGTTCATTGCTAAAAGAAATGTAGGCAATTTTTTACAATTTATTTTAACTGTAATCCTACTGAAATTGGTTCAATCTTACTTACTGTATTTTATATACCATACTATTAAGCTCTTATTAATTCACTGGTTGCAAAAGTTAAACCTAAATCATATTTAAACACCTTCAATCATAGTTTTGACTAAGAGTTTTTCAATGTTTTGTTCTTGAGATGCGAGGCCCCAATATTTGCCAAGTCATTAGTAAAACCTACTCTGAAAAAAGCTTGCTTCTTTACATCCTCTGCATCTCTCTCGCTGGCTCCTAGTCGCCTCTCTGGATTCTTACGCAGAAGCTAGTTAACACAAGAAATCAATTCTGAGGAAATTATATTGGATTTCAGTTACTGGATGTAACTGTAAATGATCCAAAAAGAATATTAATTATCACCATAAATTATGGAGAAGCATGAAAACTTTACAAAAAGTACAAGAGAATACCACTAACACATTAACCAAATTAATAACTTATAAACATTACTTACCAAATACACATAAAGATATTCACTATATATATATAAAACTTTATCTGATGGCTACAACAGGTATAGGATATCTAGTCTAGCATCCTGGAACGATCTGAAATCTGGCTAGTTTTGAAAATGCTGCATTTTTAAAAATATCAAAATCGTTATGTTTATAATTGGTGTCCACTGGTAAGTATTGATGTACTTAACCATACATTTTTTTAAATCTGTAAATTGTTTGAATGTAAAACACCTTAGTACATTATTTTTTATCACTGTATTACAGTATATTTCCGAGATGTGCATGTATGTGTGTAAAATATAGCTTACTATGGGGAACCCCTCCAAAGCAGCTAGCATAATATTCCAAGACTGCCATTGGTAATATTGGTACCACTGACAAAGCAATGGAAA
This sequence comes from Carcinoscorpius rotundicauda, assembly GCA_011833715.1. Taxonomy (NCBI): domain Eukaryota; kingdom Metazoa; phylum Arthropoda; class Merostomata; order Xiphosura; family Limulidae; genus Carcinoscorpius; species Carcinoscorpius rotundicauda. The sequence goes on from CM022393.1 coordinate 148,169,548, forward strand.
AAGAGATGCATACAGTGTTAAGAGTGAATTTAAAATGTTCTTTCTTTCACTTCTAATGTCATTTTGGAAGTTCTCATCAGTAATATATGTGACAGAAAAGTATATTTTTAAAGCAATAAACACACACTATAATTTGGGGCATCCCACACATGTGCTTTAACAAGTCTTCCACAACAAATGGCATGAGATTTCTCAACAATAACTTACATCAATCATTTTTTTACACTAAAGTATCTTTTTCAGTTCTCATTATTTTAATTGCAGCAGTTAGTTATACATCGGAAACAAACAATTAACTTCTGAGTCAGATGACAATTTAATTCAAAAGAATCAGAAAGATTAAGTGGGCCACAGACTAACCATGTGCAGTGTCATTGTACAAGTATGACTAAGTAATTTATACATAGTATTTAAACCTTTTTTATTCATCACAAGTCACCCATGTTCACGACTTTGAAGAAACTAAAGAAATTAGTTTTCTGCTTTACTCGCCAACAAACTAAAATAAAACCTGTCTGAGCATGAAAAGGCTATGGAAAGAAACTTGTGCAAGCAAAATTTTGCAGCATTAACTAAAGATTTCTCTTATAAAAAACCCTGTGTATAGTGGAACCTGCTTAATGTGGACAGAAAAACAAGTTGGATTAGAACCTGAGTAAGGTGGATTAGAACCTGAGTAAGTTGGATTAGAACCTGAGTAAAGTGGATTAGAACCTGAGTAAGGTGGAAAACATGTTTTTAATTTAATATTAAGAAATTTCAGTTAGTCCTGTGTGATTCCAACTTATTTGACAGGTTTTACTGTATTTAATATTTTTTCAAATCATCAAACTGTTACCTACAAAGGAAGGAGTTTCTTGACTTCAATCTAGTTCAAGGATGTGTGACCAATCCAAGAATAAACAAAACATTTTTTTTTGTCAAAATTCAACATTTTAATGGCTGGGGTGGAAATAACAAGCATATATTAATCAGAAATGTGTGCAGGAAATATGCATACAACATTCTGAACTATATACCAAAGCTGAGTTTAGAAGCAATGTTCCTGTATTATAACTGCTGTATTTTTTAACTGTAATTCTCAAACTTTAAACTACAGTTTTAACACTTTTATAACAAAAAAAGATTTTTTTCGTAGTACAAAGCTACCTAATGTACTCTTATCCACCATGGGAAATCAAACATTGAATTTTAGCTTATCACGTCCGTAAACTTACCACTGACCTGCTGAGGACAACAGATACGGAAGGATACATATTAAAACAAAGTATATATGATACACTATAACACACAATTCACACTGGAGACCTCTATTGGACAAGTAAAGAGATATGTGCTATAATCATCATTGCTGTGGTTATTGTCTAAATAGCAATTATCTGAAAACACAGTGAATCACCTTCACAGTATCAACTGATGTCATCAAATGTGCAATTAGAATGCTGAGTTAACTCTCTTGCTATAGGCTCTCAGATGATTTGACTTCTTGACCCCAAAGTAATTACTGTTTCCATACTATTATTAATATATTTTGTGGAACTTGGAAAGCTTTAAGTAAATGTTGTCTTTTGTACATAAAAAATCATTTTTTTCCCCAACTAAGTATGTTAACAAAACATGGAGTTAGGGTGTTGACTACTCCAAAGTGGAAAGTAACTTTCATGTTAAGACCAAAATACTTTTTATTTATAAACTGAAATTTCATGTGTGTAATTTCTAAAACCTCCTAAATAAATATTGATTTTTAGTGAAACATCATATTTCATCCATTATTATCTCTCCTCTAACTATGAAAAATAATATAAATTCTTTTTTTCTGTCTTAAAGTGACTGCAAGTTGTAAAACAAAACTACAACTGTTTACCCTAAATAGCTTAAAACTCGTAACAGTATACATCTGTTTGAACTTAACTTTATTGTTTTACTGCAGATTGATCCATCTTTAACTGATATTAATATTATCACAGAAGTTGTAACTAACTCAGTGAACATGCAACTTACATTACCATATTAAATTATGCAACGAGTTGTTTGGAAGTGTATCTTCTGAAAAATGTATTTTTCATAATCTAAATTATCCCTTTAAGTTCCTGCTTTTTACATTTTAATTATTTTTGTTAAAATAAATGTGCAATACGCTTGAAAAATAATAAATATAGCACTTACTTGCCCCCCTGTTGTTGTCAACAACATTTAAGTCTACCATTACACTCAATTTTCAGTTAACATAATAATGTGCTGAATAACACAGAATAATAATAAGCACAAAGTGAAGAATTTCCAGTAACTATCATTATTTTTCTGACTTTCTATACAATAAGAACCTCTGAAAATTCTTTTAACCTTGTCAGTGTGAATACTGTGAGAAAACATTTTGCACTGCACACAAAACAAACAATTCTGTGTGGAGAAAGAATATAATAAGTCACTTGATAGATTAAGACATTGACTTTCCACTTGTTATGAACAATATGGTACAAAACTTTAGCAAAAACTACAGGCAACCCGTGAAAGAGAAGGTGTGACAGGTGGGTCTAATTTTCTAGTGTAAGACTCGGTAAACAAGGAGGATTATAAAAATTATGCTTTGCCTTTGAAATATCTATTTTCTAATGAGTAACTTACATTAAATATTGTACTTCTATAAAATGTGGTAAATAAATTTGAGAAGAGGGAAGACAGAAAGAGAGCTAACGTCACAGATCTCATACTAGGGAAGACTGAGGTTTTTAAAAATATTTATTTGTAATATTAAGAACTTAAAATTTATAAAATATTAAAAGTTTATTTATTAACTTTATTTTAATACCATGTTTATTTATATACAATGATAATTAAGTAATTTTGAATGTAATACAGTCATGTGCACTTTGATCTGCCCGTAGTACACAAAAAGGCTATAAAATGTAAAAATTTCATATCTATAACTAGCCTTCAATAGGTTTTTAATTTTTTACTTGGATACATAAAAAAATCAACCTTAAAAACAAGTAATGTCAGCGAAAGAATAGCTCAAACATACATGTTTAACCTTTTCAAAAATATTTTATTTTAAACAAACAATTTGTGCCATTTGTTGAATTCTCTGCAATGTTACCCATAACTGTTTCTAATTTTGAAGAGATACAGGAGATAAAAGGTAGTTATCCAACTTTGTCCTCGACCAAATCATGAGTTACTTTAAGTAAATAATGTGATTTTACCACAACTCTTATAATCTAACCAGAGCCCGAATTTCTATTTTTTGTGGTAACAGAGTATGAAACACAAGTTCATGGTACAGTGTGGGACGACTAGCCTTTACACATACAAGTAACCATAATATGATTACTTATGCCATTAAATTTATTCCAAAATAAGTTAAGCTCAAATGCTCAGGCCAGCAAAGGACGTGATGAGAATATAACAATATTTCACAAGGCAAGCAACATATAGGTAATGTAATTTAATACTTCAATGTGAGCTCTATATTCTCCGAGTTATAACTTATAATAGACATAGTTCAAAGGGCAATAAAACTATAAAGTTTAAGTATAAACAGATGCATAATGTTATGCATTTAATACTACTTAGGATAAACAAATGTAGTTTCATGTTACAATCTGAAGTCATTCTGAAAAGAAAAAAGGTAATTTAGATTTATTCTGCTTTTTTTATGGTTACGAGATCAGTCAAATTGACCAATCTTATAGTTAGGGAAGAGAGAATGACAGACAAAACATAAAGATTTACTGAAAACAAGTATTTGAAACACACTTAGGAGATTATAGAGATTAAACAAATGAAATCTAAGATTTTTGAGATGAAAAATCACTTTGCACACAGACTATTAAAAACAAATACTTGACATATTCACAAACATGTATTTTATAGTTTATTAAAAATAATTTACTAAAAATATAATTTTTTTCTTATGTGAAAGACTGCAAAATTTTGTGTTTGTTTTCTTATAGCAAAGCCACGTCGGGCTATCTGCTGAGCCCACCGAGGGGAATCGAACCCCTGAATTTGCGTTGTAAATCCGAAGACATACCGCTGTACTAGAGGGGGGCACCAAATTTTGTAAAGATATTCATATAATGTTAAAAGTTAGTAGCATCCAATCTATAGACTTTTAATGAGCGGAAAAAGGTCATGTGGTTGGGCAAATCACCCGAGCCCACGTTGAGAACGTTAACATCTACAGTAATGCAGAATGTTGTGTAATTATATTTTATCCCGATTATTTTATGTCACACGAAGTGATTCATTTATTTAAAACTAATAAAAATAATTACTCTGATGACAGTGACAAAAATATTCATCCATAATATACTTTCAACCCAATGAAGTAATTTTCATTATCACTCACCTCTGCTCTTAATGTAGATACACATTTATGTGAAAATACAAAAAAAAAATCAACTTACCCTTCTCATGATTGCAATGGCTTCGAGAGAGAGGAACCTAGGGTATCTCACTTCATCATTGACAATACTATCAAAGACTTCTTCTTCGTCGTCACCAGGAAACGGTGACTAAAAACGTTTAACAATTAAGAAATGTTTAGCAAAATTAAGTTTAAAGTTTTAACTTAATAAAATTAGTCAATGGACGTAAAAAATACCTAGAGAAAAAAAACTGTTTGAATGTTTTCAGATACACCTGTGTCCGTCCTATACTGAAACATAGAATGGTAATAATTACGTTTCTGTGTGAAGTACCAGCAAACATAATAAAATTATAACCTCACTAAGTACAAGTTATAAAACACGTTCCTTTACTGATTCCGATGTCAAGAATCTGTTGTCTAATTATACCATGAACTTTTCATTAATGAACCAGTCAGGTACAGCCTCAAGTTATTCTGGATATTCTAATTAAAAGACCCTTGTTTTTGTATCTAATGTAATTTTATTTTATACAATTTTAATTATTTTTGTTGTTGTTTTTGTACTTAATGCAGTTGGACCTTATACCATTTTAATAACTGAAAATTTCTACTGATGTTTCAGGCAGGATGACCTGTTAGAGATGCATTAAAACCCCAAAAACCAGAAATTAGTTTGATACCATTATATAACAGACATTAGAAACGTATTAAAAAGAGGGAAAGATGAAATGTGACAAATTTGAAATGGTGATATAATAAATGAATGCAAATAAAGTATTATGTTAAATGATATAGAGAAATAAATCTAAAATTTCAATGTTTTAATCTGTAAACTTGTAGCTAATTTGTCATGGGGACTTTTCAAAAACACATCTTTTCCTTTCTTATACTTTAAATCTGTTATTAAACTTAAAAATTGCTTATATTTTACTACTCATGGTCTTGTGTTACAATTCATTTTTAAAATTTTAAATATATTTAGATAAAAGGCATTAAGAATCCCGATACTGTTAGATAAAAAATATCATAATTTTAAAAATGGATATAAAAACAAAATTAACATCCAGTATCATAACTTTTTAAAAGGAAACTTTTAAACCTAATTTTTCACACACACACACCCTTTTTATTTGTATCCATTTTCATCAATTTTTATAACTTCATATGTTGACTGAAATATCGCCTGTGTTACATCTAACTACTGAAAGTATTGACACTTAAGATAATACACAGCTGTACAACTCTTTCACAAAGTTTATGGCTTTAGTTATACCACGACAGCTGATACATTTAGTTATGAAAACAAAACATTAAGTTGTACTGTTTTAAAAACTGTACCTCTACACACCAAAATTACCAGTCTGTTCATTTAAGAGCTATTTCAGTGATGTACTTGCATAGTGTAGGATATATTAGTATAAGCACACAACTTTAGATGGAAAGACTTAAATTCCACCTTTATATCTCACTAGTTATATTACTCTGAGGCAAAACATTCATCACCACCAAAAATATCTTGTAAAAACAAACAAAAATTGAAAAAAGTATATATATTACTTCTAATTATCAAATATATGTTAATCATGTTTTCTTTACTTATAACTGTATTTTATAGTTTTACTATTTCCACATAAACTATAAAAAGATTATTCTTACAAGGAAACATGAACAGTATTTATATATTTTTATCAATATAAATACTTATGATTATCCTGTCTACAAGAGAAAAAATCAACATACCTCTCCAACTAACATCTCAAAGATTAAGACTCCAAGACCCCACCAGTCAACAGCACGTGTGTAGGATGTCTCCGTTAAGACTTCAGGAGCAAGAAACTCTGGAGTCCCACAGAAGGTGCCGGTACGATCTCCGTATCCCATTCCTTCCTTACAGAGGCCAAAATCAGCAATTTTTACATATCCTTCTGTATCTAAAAGCAGGTTGTCCAGCTTAAGGTCCCTGTTTATGGCCAAAATAAATACTTAATACTTAGAAGTGACCTCTTACATAATATATTATGTATTTTCTAAGAGCACAGTAGCACTTGACTGTCATTTATTATAAAAAGTTCAATATCTTCCAAGAACTGTTGACACTATGGATATACAAATTGATGTATTAATCAAGTGTAGACATTATTAAGTTTATTACATTTTAAATTAATACAACCAAAACAAAAAACACTATCCATTATTATTCATTACTTTTGTCAATCTATAGACTTTAAATTACACCAACAGGGCAATTTTTTATGATTCAACAGGTTGACAAAAATGTAACAAACAGGAAATTAAAATGAAAAACACAAAAAACTGATGGAGAGCCCTTCCCCAAAAAACAACATGCATGTAAAATATTTAGGTAAAACTGTACATAAATTTGTTTATTTTAGCATTTAAAGTTATATGTATATTAAAGACAAGCTGAACAACTTCACCTATAAATTATTTTGTTTTCATGAAGGTATTGGAGACCCAAAACAACACAGGCTGCATAGAAAACTGCACGGGGTTCCGGAAAAATATCAGTATGAATGTGCATCATCAGGTCTCCTCCACAGGCATATTCCATCACAAAACAAACATGCGACTATTTGAAAGAATTTCAATGTTGGATTAATAGAGTTTTAACGTCAGAAAATAACCACAGAGCTTTTTCAAAGTGAAATCAATAAAATAATACTGAAATTTGTTTTGAATTTGAAAATGTTATTACACACAGGTTTAAAACAAAAGCAATCATAAGTATCTTTAAGAACGGTGTACACAGACATAACACGTTTTCAAGTTATAATAGATTTATTCAAAATAGTCATTATATATATATACATCATAAAAATACCTTTTCTTCAATAAATTTATTTATTTGTTGAAGTTACGTTCAACAACATATAATCTGCATGCTTGGGTAAGTTTCTTTCATGTTCACAGCACAAATAACAGGAATCAATGGCTCATTGTTCCAATTGTACAAAAGTACAGCTTTCAGAATAACTTTGGATGAATTGATGAAAAGTTTCGATTCTTGACAATAATTTTCAGAACCTAATAGTTCTGTACAAGGTAGTACAAGGTATCTTGTACGCTCCAATAAGAAGCAAGACTTTGGTAAACTGAAACTCTTGTTCCTGAAGCAAATAATTTCCATTACTGTAATAAGAACCAAGAAGTTCCCAATGCTGCTTTGATAAAGATAAGCCATAAATGAGATCATTTAGCTCTTCCTGTGTGACCAGATGAAGCAGCACATGTTGAGGTGCCACAGGAATAAGATCATTTAACTCTTCCTGTGTGACCAGATGAAGCAGCACATGTTGAGGTGCCACAGGAATAAGATCATTTAACTCTTCCTGTGTGACCAGATGAAGCAGCACATGTCGAGGTGCCACAGGAATAAGATCATTTAACTCTTCCTGTGTGACCAGATGAAGCAGCACATGTTGAGGTGCCACAGGAATAAGATCATTTAACTCTTCCTGTGTGACCAGATGAAGCAGCACATGTCGAGGTGCCACAGGAATAAGATCATTTAACTCTTCCTGTGTGACCAGATGAAGCAGCACATGTCGAGGTGCCACAGGAATATAATTCCTGGATGAAGATTCATTCTCTTCTTTGCAAAAGTATCTCTAATGTTTCCCAGTTTGTTGGTGGATGTGACACTAGATCATTCCCACAAGGTACTGATTTCACTGCAGATGCAATATATGGATACTTAATGTTATCTAGTTTTGCCTGAATATCTAAAAGTATTAGTCATGGTTAAATAACCATCAGTTACATGATTTCCAGGTTTACACCATATCATAACAACTGCAAATGGCATATTTGCTCTCTTCTTAGCCACTGTGGAGCCTTGTTACCACCTATTTCACACTTGCAATGATGGCAGTAAGCTACCTTTATCCTGTATAAGGTTTTCTTTTTCATAAATGCTGCAGAAACTGTTTCCACATTTGGACATTACTTGAACTGGAGGCAGCCAGCAATTCAAATGGTCTTCTACAAATTATAAAATAAGTTAGGTTTACAGAGCCAGAATTTACAAAACAAAGTTTTGCAGAATTGATTATCACAGGTAGGATGCAAAGAAGACTGGACCTTGTTTAGACTGCACAGAGCAGAGCAAATTGGCCAAAAAATGAGTGAGAGAAGCAAGCAATTCCTTCCCTTTTATGCTCAATTGAGGGAATTCTCAAATGTCCTAGCACACTGAGCACACGAGGGTTTTGTGATTCCAGGGCAGAGAAGATGAGTGTGGGAATGAAGCAAGAGAGATACAATTACATCAAAAACACACAGCGCATATGAACAACATATTAGGAATTTTACATTAATACAATACACTTAGTGTTTGAAGTTATCAAAAATATACAAAAGTACAAAATATTATAGCCCTACGACAGTCAGTTATCAGTGCAGTAACAAGTCATTTCTAGACACTCAAACTAGATAATAAAACATAAAATTTACATACCGAAGTCTGAAAACAAGCAAAAAGATTCACTAGAAAAGGGTGTCGAATGTTATTAGCAACTTCAAATATTCTTTTTTCTGCCATAAGACTTTCAACTTCATCCCGAGCTATGATATCTCCCTTCTTCAGAGCTTTAATGGCGAAATACTCTCCAGTGTTCTTGTACTTACTCAGAATTACCTAAAAAGCAACTAACAAACTTCAAATAACTGCAAGGTTAAAAGCTTCTGGTGTGTGTGTGTGTGTATTATATATGTGTATTTAAACCAGCCTTGCCCAACTCTTCACAAAATAATGGGTTGGAATTCTTTTGTAAAGATCCCCTAGAGAAAGTATGTTTTTAATTTCCTCATATAATGTAAAACCATGGTTTAAACACTGAAAGATAAACCATTCACAACCAACAGGCCTAAAATTAATTACAAGTACTATCATTAGTTAAGACTGATGTGATACATTTGGAAGGAGAAATAAATTATCCAAAAAAGTAGTAATAAAACTGAAAAAAACTTTATAAAAAACATGAATTATGCCTATTTATCTGTAATTTAGGTGTTTTTAAAATATCTGCCAGCCAATAACTGAAATATGTTTCATGTTTAGTATATGAATAAACTAAAACCATTTAAAGTGAAATTCAAGCCAGTTGTTTTGAACAAAGTATTATACACATATAATATTCAATGGTCAGTTTTGTTACCAAGCAACACACATATGGATTTTTATCAAAAGATAATAATAAATAAATGTAGGTATGAGCCTTATAAAAATAAAATTCCCAATTAAATTAAAACCCCAATGGGTTTGAGAGCCTTTAACAGTGCAAATTAAGAATAAAAATTAGTAAAAGATTAACTGTCTTTAAAATTATATTTCACAAATTATCTTAAAAATGTTTTTGCATACTGATACAAGTAATCTGATGTATATAAATGTCAGTAGTTTGTAACTTCAATGACATCCATGCTTTTGTATAGAATATGTAGGGTGAATAAACAAGTTTTAACTGTCAAAATCTGAAAAAAAGCACAACCCGTATTAACAGTTTACAACACAGTTATCAAATCCACCCATTTTTAACAAGCTAATAAGTAGTGCTCGAAATCAATTAATTTGGATATTTGACATTAAAAGTGACACTGAATTTAATACACAACAGAGGTAAAAATGCCATGTGATCAAGTGGAGAAAAAGGAATAAAACAGTTTTAGCTTTCATAACCTTGGAGTAATATTTACTATTAAGCAAAATCCTCACTTGAGACTACAATCTGACGAGGACTTTAAGTAAAATCACTTTGATTTGTATGCAAGTTTGAGCACTGAAAACAAAGATAAACTTAGAGCTTTAAATGCAAAGTTTCTCAAATGACCAAGTCTGCAAAACAGTCATCTTTCAACAATCATGCCATTCTATACTTCGTGCACTAAAACCTCCACAACTTGAGAAACACTGATGATGAAATTCTATCAAAAGTATTACACAAACAGTTTACAGATGACACACATTCGTCTAAGTTGAACTGAATATAATTCTGGTAAAATAGAAAGATCCATTTCCCATTAGAATATTTTCTGCCTTCCTGGACACAGTTGTGTCCAATTTTGAAACTAGACTATAAGGAAGGGAAATAATCAAAATAACTATACGAACTTTTGATGACTTCAAAGTGGAACATAACCTTATTGGCCCAGGTCAAAGGTCATGTCACTGTGTTTCTTGAATACCATTCACAATTTTATTGAACTATTGTTTTATAAATGTGTCAGAAAGCATATTATCTAATTTTAAATAATTCAAATTTTAGTGTAATCCATTAATTAATTTCTTACTTTAAAACTAACTATTAAAGAAGAAATTACAAATATCGATTTTTGTGTGCCAGAATGCAAAATAAGAATCTCCTACCTTTTTAATTTGCTGAGATATTGCTCAAGTTCTGATTCAAACGAGTGACTACCATTCACTTCTTAACATTATTGGAAACAGTCAATTATATACACTTACTTCTATGTATGACCTATAAATAATCAATGTAAAACTCAGGAGGTCCCTCTAGTGGGTTTTCTACACTCTTGTATGTATTTGGGTAGGAACATTTTTTTTCATGCTAGGTTCCAAGTACAGGTAAACATCGATATAAGAAGCATCGATGATGCGCGATAATCAGTTGGGTGCGACGGGGTCTCAAGCCCCAAATTTTTTTGGGTTTCTCCAGAGGCTGCCGCTTAAAATTACCTCTGCTTAAAGTAATAAATAATTAATAATTAATTGTAATACACATTTCAATTATTATACATTATATATATATATTATTACTGTAAATAAATAAATGTAACAATTATACATTGCAGTCACAACAACCTTTTGTACTTGTTTGCTGCTCGCTATTGGTAGCTAAGCCTTTTCAAATTTTGCATGTGAAGAACATGAAACTTTTTTTTATGCTTTATATTAAAATTTAAAATATCCAAAAAATTATAAACAACTATGTCAATGCTGTATAACAATGGTATAATTTATCAAATGGTCTTCTATCTAAATGTTGGTTTGATAGAAGGAAATGGCCTTCAACACTTTAAAATGGCTAAGAAAACAATCACAGGGACATTCTTAGCTTTCAATTGGTTATTCACATGTCACATATTGAAATAAGTATATGATGGATTATTTCCACAAATCCAAAGAAAGGTGTGCAGTGCCATTGTGCTTCATTAGGCATATAAGCAACATTTCAACACACAGGAAAGGTGTGAGGTTCTTATTTTAAATCTTGCTCATCAATATAAATAAAGAGTTATTAATTCATATGTAACTACAGATTTAGTATTTTTACACCATAAACATCTAATTTGAACCAGTGGTGCACTCAACATACCAAGCAACTCGCAACAATCAATATTCAATTGTGTTTTTTAAGTTACTTTTAAATTGAAAAGTTTACTAACATGAAGAAGTAAAATTTGAATTTTAATCTATGATTTGATACCAAACATTTACATGAATTCATAAAATTTAATGCAAGTTAACAAATGCAATGTCGTGTCCTTGGATCTGTGACTCATCACAAAACTGTTAAGTATAAAAACAGATGATTAATTAACACCATGAATTCCCTTTACAATCTTAAACACCTCAACCAGATATTCTTTACACCTTTTTCTGAGAGGAAGTGATTTCAACCTCTCCAATCCCAGTGATCCTTCTCTGAACCCTTTCCAACAAGTGAATGTCTTTCCTAAACTAAGAAGCCAGGACTGAACACAGTATTTCAAAAGTGGCCTACTCAGTGACTCATACAATGAAATTATAAACTCTTTAGGCACATTTTCATCATTTCTGTACATACTGCCCAAAATCCTATTTGCTCTACCAGTAGCAACATCACACAGCTTGGATGGATTAAGAGACTGATCAGCACAAACACCAAGACCCCTTTCCTTCCTAACACTGTTAAGGTTATTCTCACGCCAAATTATGATAGCACACATGCATTCTCTTGCATTTATTATAATTAAAACCCATTTGCCATTTATATTCCTAATTCACTAAATGAACTAAATCCTTTTGTAAATCTGTAGCATCCTCCTGACAACTAACAACTCCAAAGACCTTGATGTCATCTGTATACTTAAGTAATTTATTGAGCATTTTTTCATCTATATTATTGATGTGAACCAAAAAGAGCAAAGTTCCTATGACTGAATGCTGAGTTACCAGGTGCCCACTTGTGACATTGACTGAACTCTGCAATAACTACCTGCTTTTCTTCAATCAGCCAATCTTTTATCTAATTTGCTAACTTAAACTTTTTTTTTTTACAAGGATTTGTTGTGGCATTTTGTCAAATGCTTTTCGGAAATCCAGATACAGCAAATATACAAAATCACTCCCATCTATATACACAATAACCTCTACAAAGAATATCAACACATTTGTAAGGCAAGATTTTTCCCTTAGCAAAACAGCATTAACAATTCAACAAGATTTCAAATGTTTTTAAATGACTTTGCAAACCATTTTTTACCAGACTTTCCAAAACATAAACCACAGCTTAAGTATGATTAATGGGTCTGTAATAACTGGTAGAATGTTTATCACTTCCTTTGAAGAGAGGAGTGAATTTATCTAACTTCCAATCCACTGGTTACCTGCTCACTATTCAAGGACTAACAAAAATAGTAACAAGTGACTCATATATCCAATCTTTAACCTTCTTCAAAACCTTTGGGGAAATATTATTGGTCCAGGAGCTGCCTCATCATTCTTTAAACTTCCAAATTTTATTTTATTTTTTAACTGGAGCAGAATTAATGTTAAAGAAGTGGAATACTGTTTAAGTCAAAACTGATAAACTCAAAATCATCAGACACAAGCTTTTCTTTAACTACCCTCATGGGTCCTTCCCCAATTTAGCATTTTTGTTTACCATTAATGTATTTAAAGAAATTGTTATCATTTAATTTCTACCCTTTCAGCCAACCTTTTCTCAAATGTGCTTTTGACGTCTTAATTACCCGTTTCACTACCTTTCTTGATCTTCTAAAATTTCCTGTAATACCAGCCAATTAAAACATCTTAACCTTGTGATGATTTGATTGATTTACTTCTGTTTGTGAGACAACCTCGGTTCTTACTTACAGCTACCCCTTTCTCTCTATTAGGAATATTTTACCGTGAATATTTAAAACTCTAAGATTCTAGTATTTTTTCATTCCACATGCCTGAAGTTAAAAATCACCTATAACTATGAGACTTCATACGCAGCTGAATTCTTAATCTCATTGTAAAGTTTCTGAATAATTTAGTGATCTATAATAAATTCCTACTAACAGCCTATTTCTCTTTATATCCATGGATATAAACCCAAATGGATTCAATGTCCTTGATATTATCTTTGATGTATTTAATTTTAACAGGATATACCTGTTACACACAAACCCAATCCTCTATCCCTATTAAATAACCTATAACCCTGCATTTCAAAGAAGTTTTTCTCATCACAATAATAAACATTTAACCATGTTTCAGTTATTCTCATGATATTAAAATCCTCTGTTCCTACCATCCTAAAGTTATTCTTGTTCTTTTTGCATTTAGTTTATACTGGCTCTCACTGTCTGGTGCTAGTTTAGAACTTCCCATTCCAAAAATCTCCTTCCACTGAACTGACCTCACAAGTCCAGCCAGCTGTTCTGCTTTCACATACAAACATAAGCCTAGCGTTTTAGCCCCAGTGGTCTACTTTTATCTTCATCGAAACGGTTAATTCCGGGCAGTATCCCTCACAAAACTATGGCCTATTTCAAACCCTTTTATTTATTAATTAGTTTCTCTTATCTACATCGTTATCCCCAGCATGTACCACAAAAACTGCAGATCTGTTGGTCCCCTTTATTATACCTCCTGTTCTGTCAATTATGTCCTCCACCTGTGCCCCCAAATAACATAATGCCTTTTCTCTCACTATTTACCCAAAAACAATTTATGTTTTGTCAAGCAACAAACACTGTACTCAAATTACACATTTTCATCTTCGTTACAAGTTTAATTGAATGTACATGCCAGTCACATGTTCACAAATACACCTAACAAGCTGTGAACGATTAATTCCTACTTTAGTCTTAATCACTGTAATTATATCCTGAAAATAAATATTTAACATCAAATACCAGTAGTCTCTTTTCAACACTGTTACTATTAAACCTAATGTTTAACAACAAATTACAGAAGTTTTTTACCACTAGTCTGCCTTCATACTAAAGTAAAAGTTTAATAATGCAAAACTTTATTAGAAGATAACTAATCTTTGATGTACATGTAATGTTAATAATACATTTAGCCTGATTTTTATTATGATCTGCCTTAACTACAGCCCAATTTAAATTAATGGATCTAACTTCAAGTAAACAAGCTAAACCTTAAAACATGAAGTGACCATAAACTACGCTTTTGATTTACCAGTAAGTTTAAATACACCTAAGTTTAACCTGTTCAGTGCTGTAGATGAGATAACTCGTCCAAGCCGATTGGTAACACAGTGCCATGGACGAGTTAATTTGTTCTCAATAATACCTAACTTTAACGCTAGATGTCAGCACCATACATGCATTTGACCTACTTACAAATTGTTTCACCTTCCATCCAAAAAAGCATCACAATAAAAGGTTGCAAAATGAAGAAGCATTAGAGTTGTATTGTAGCAGCTGAAATATTTGGCAGTCAACAGGTTAAGGTACTATTACATGTACAAAGCCTATTTTAACATTTTAGTAAAGTTTACACTAATAAACTTTAAGTTAAAACTTTGTTTTACTTTTATTTACCAATATTTCAGTATCTAGAAATTCTTATATAATTTAATTAAAGTTATGACAAAGTTTAATATAAATATCAAATAAATTTCAGAAATCTATAACACTCAACTTTTCAAGATCTTTTCTGTAACATGTACATTATCAAAAATAATGACATAATAAATACTTTTATGGTTACAAGCTGGGTGTATTCCACCCAGCCTGTGCTGGTAGAACAACTATTACTGTTACAGTACACCTGCAATCCCAAACTAAGTTGTATGCTCCTGGTGTAACAGGATGCCAACCCCACTCTCATGTTGTTGATACTCGTATCATTACACACTTCCTTCGACATACATATAAAGGGTTTAATTTCAATGCAATCCATACATTTTTATTTTATAATGTACATATATCTTGCAGATAACTGATTAGAACTTTATGGTTAAGAAAAGCAAGGTTTCTAATTAACAGTCTTTAGATAGTAAAGTGTTTTTCAACCCAATTACATTTAAATATTCAACAATTCTTGTATTTTAATTTTGTAAACAAAATTCAGAAGTTTAAGATTAGTAATAAAATTAAAAATAATAAATGCTTTTAATATTTGATTTATCTTACAGGAGCAAGATTTCACAGATGGCCATAAATCACTTACCTTACCAAAATGGCCTCTTCCTAAGACACTGATCAACTCAAAATTGCTTAGTGAAAAACCTGAAGATGCTTGAACACTGCACACAAAGAAATGTACTTGTGTAAATTCATTACCAACTTTGACTGTTACTTGTTGCACCAATATCACTCTGATTAACCAGAAATTTCCACAAACTGTAGAATTACATGAAACTAAAGTACAAGTGTAAATGTTAATATCTTTCCAACATCACTGCATCAAAACACCAGAGACATTTTAGTCTTTGTAAAAATGTTGTTAAAAGTACAGTTTTCAAAAAACACAAACATTATGAACTTTAGAACAGAAAGTAATGGTAGGATAAGTATATGAATGAAAAATGGACATTATAACTACCGATTCCAATCCTACATACAAGTTAACTCAAATTATTTTACTAATTTAAGAAAATGCATTATCTTAAAATCATGGAATGCTTCAAGCAACCATAAACAAGGCACTCTTAAAACATTTTTTTATGCATATAACATATTCAAAATATTTACTAGTAAACTAAGCTACGTTTTGTTGTGCTAATAAGACAGGTAGACAAATAGTTCCATTTTACTGAAATAAAACCATTCCAACAGTAAGCACAAGCAGTGTAGTAAAACAAAATGATCCAGTTTTAATAGCATTTTACTGAAGTAAAACAACTGAAAGTAAAAATATTTCCAAGAAAACGGATCTTGATGAAGACAGGG
The DNA here is from genome assembly GCA_011833715.1 of Carcinoscorpius rotundicauda. Classification (NCBI taxonomy): domain Eukaryota; kingdom Metazoa; phylum Arthropoda; class Merostomata; order Xiphosura; family Limulidae; genus Carcinoscorpius; species Carcinoscorpius rotundicauda. The sequence continues at coordinate 148,186,076 of CM022393.1, forward strand.
CAGTGATATTCAATATTAACAAAAAATTCAGAGTAAAGACACTCATCACAAACATGTGATCACAGAGCATTCAGAGTAAAGATACTCATCAAAAACATGTGATCATAGAACATTCAGAGTAAAGATACTCATCATGAACATGTGATCACAGAGCATTCAGAGTAAAGATAGTCATCACGAACATGTGATCACAGAGCATTTAGAGTAAAGATTCTCATCACAAACATGTGATCATAGAGCATTCAGAGTAAAGATACTCATCATGAACATGTGATCACAGAGCATTCAGAGTAAAGATACTCATCATGAACATGTGATCACAGAGCATTCAGAGTAAAGATACTCATCATGAACATGTAATCACAGAGCAGTCTTCAGAAAGATCATGGAAAAACTTCTCATCAAACAAAGCTTAAACATGTAACTAAACATAAAGATCAGTTCTTTCAAATTTTTCTTTACTTCAGCTACAAGAATTCTATGCGTTTGTTATTTGTAAATACTAGTATTTATAAGTTTCTTTACCACTTTTTTTAAAGTTTATTTTTTTTTATTTGAATAAACAAAAATACTGCCCAAATTATAGTACACACTCTTTAGGTATGTTATTGTAAACTGCTCATACTAGAATCTGTACATCTGAAGATTAAATACATTCTGCTCTGGTAGTAATTCTTGACAAGAATCAAATTTCCCCTGATCAACCAAACACTGCTTTTTATAAGAATATTCAATTTAAAAATCAAAATAATAAAACTACAATATAAATGGTTCATCAACTGACAGAAGGTCACTGAGTGTTACCTTTCACTGGGTACATGAATTTTTTGAAAAGAAAGTTGATTGGTTGGTTCATAGTCATCATCAGCTAGTTCAATAACCGGTTCTGGGGTGGGAGAACGCCTGATGACATGTAGTTCTGGCTCTTCTGATTCCTTTGAACCCATAACTTCCAAATCTTTTGAGGTAGCTGAAGATATTTCATTTCTCAAGAAATCAAACTGACCTAAAGCAGCCTGTTCAATAAAATTGCAATTGGTCATTTAGATTACAAATTCTGTAACTTTCCATCTCTTCATTAACAGCTAATCAAAATAACGAATGCATGTTCTTGCACATGGTTATTTTTGACTTATCTCACTTATTAATAAAGACAAATATTTCTAATATTTTTAATAAAATGCAAAATCAAACACAAAGAAATGTACTGACACAGCCTCAAAAAGCCTTACACTTCTTGTAAGCCACAGAATTAAACTGCACAACAGATCTTTACTTCAATCACTTGAGCCATTTTCACACCAAACCTTTCATCTCAACCCAGAATAGAAGTGCTGGAGTACCAATATATACTCTTCAAAAACAGAAATGCAAAAGGAAAATTTGTTTTATTTTAAAGAGAAATATATGTAATAACGTTACAAGCTCAGAGTATGTGATGTTACACATGTTAAGGCACTGATTGTCTGACCAAAATGACAATAAAAGTTGCACACTTTCAAAACGGAGGAAAACATCGGATTTTTCGCCTAAACGCATTCGTGTCCAATAAATTTGTTTGAGAGATCTGCATGTTCTGCAAGTTCAACATGTGCAAAATCCCTATAAAAGTGACGGGTTCTCGGTTTCCATAGTTCAGTGTTAAGCCACCGACACGCAATACAGTTATACCAAGACTGACTGAAGCACAACTCAACAGCACCATTGGTCGCTTGAAAGCAGGAAAATCTCGATCAAATAATGCCAGAGCTGTGAATGTCAACTCAAGCACAATCACAAGGCTATGGAATCGTCATCAACAACATGGATCAACTCGTGACCGTCCACGATCTGGCAAACCTCATGTGACCACGCCTGCACAAAATCGCTACATCTGGTTACGTCACCTTCAGGATAGGACCACCACTGTGACATCTACTGCCTCAACCATACTAGTCCTGTGTAAGATTTCTGATCAGACCGCATGCAACCGTCTACGAGATTCTTAGACCCCATGTGCAACCCATCATGGTGAGCATCAATGACATTTTTCAACATGACAATGCCCATCCTCACACAGCCTGACTCACCACTGTCTTCTTGAGACACCACAACATCAGTGTTCTTCCCTGGTCCTCCAGATCACCAGATTGAAACTCCATCAAACATCTTTGGGACGACTTGGACCGACGTCTGCAAAAGTGACAACCTCAACCACAGACTCCACCTCAGCTTGCAGCAGCTTTGCAGGCTGAGTGGACAGCCATTCCACAGGATGCGATTCGTAATCTTGTCGCTTCCATGGGCTGGAGATGCCAAGCAGTTACTGATGCTCATTGAGGGGGGGGGGAGCATACTCGTTATTAACGTTAAACTTCAACTAGTGAGCGTGGACTTTACCTTTGCAGACTTTGGATGTTCAGGATTGAATGTGCAAAGTTTCATACACATGATACAGAACTACCCAGAATAAACTTGTTAACAATTTGTCTCAAATTTTGCCTTTTGTGTTTCTTTTTTTGAAGAGTATATTATTTTTACCCATCTCCAAAGATCCAAAGACACCTGTTTCATAACAAATTCATACCTTAACTTCCGTCTCGAGTGACATGTTTAAATGAGGTGTCCGAGGTTCTGATGACAATTTGTAATCCACTTTGTCAGTGCCGTCCTCTTCTGGTCTGTAGTTAAAGTCTAATTTCCTCGCTGCTCCATCACCAGGAGTTGGAGACATTGTCAGGGCTATTAAAAAATATTTTAAAATTACCAGGAAGTGAAAAGTATACAAAACATCAGTTTAATAACAGCTGCAGTTTTTGATAATAATAATAATAATGAATATATTGTATTTTTCTGATAAAGCTTTAAAGCATTCTCTTTCAAACTATTACTACGATTTCAAAATCACAAGAAAACACAGATGCATTTCTCTTCACCTTTTCACATACTTCTTTAAAATTTGTTAGAAGTTGAAAATACTTTAAAATAATGTAAAAATAGAAATTGTTTTCAAAACATACTTTACAGATTAAAAAAGGATGTTCTTCTAGATTATTAGAAAGTACAAGTTTGAGAGATTATTGAAAATTGTGTTTCGTATCAAATTTTACTATTTTTTAACTATTATATAAAATTAAAAACTTCTCAGTAACTTAAAAATTTTTACTTAACATAAAATATCTTACACAAATTTATGTGCATGTGTTACAATGGGAAGTATTTCTTTGTTACATAATTTCTGTTATAAATCTGTTAAGTAAGCACAAAATTAAATTATTCTGTAATATTACACACACAACAGTATCATTAAATTAATAACAAAGATTCAGTGCACAGAAAGAACTAATAAACCCCAAAGCAGATTTTACTGAGTTACTAACTTCAGCTTTGTTCACCTAAATTTTATACCTAAAGTTAATTAAAGCAAACTATACCAGAGGGTACTGTATTATTAGTGGGTGGACTGACGGTGGAAGATTGTTCTGAGCATGCTTGTGGCATGGCTCGTTTCATCAGTCTTCCCCAAGTTGCAACATTAATATTCATCTGCCCAGGCCGAAGGAAGTTCTTTCCTGAAATAAATTAAAGGGTTTGTTTACCTATCATGTCCGATAAAAGTACATAAAAATTAATTCAATATAGTGCTTTAATACTGTATGAGGAGAAGATAATAATACTTATATTTTTTGAATGATAATACTAAAAATCCTAATTCTATAAACATTTACTTGTCATAATTCATAGTTAATAAATTAACGTTTATAAAAATGCTGTTTTATATAATTAATAAGACAAGAATTTTTTTTTCTTTAAAGTCTTACCTTTATGCTTAAACAGCTTTCGTTGACGTTGAAGTTTAGGTTTTCTTGAAATCATCGGGTTCAGAAACTTCACCTATAAATAACAAAAAGTTAATACATACTTCTAACTAGTTGCCATAATTAATTTAATAAAATTATAATAGTCATAGACAATATAACAAAATAAACTGATAGTTAACTAGCTTACAGAGATGCAAATTATCCAAATCAAAAAGGAAACCAAACTGTACCTGTCAAGTAGTTTGTTAAATATAAAGTAAATACCAAAACTCCATGACTCTTTGGAACACTAGGATGGTAATGACTACCAGTAAGGTGACTTAATTTCTCAAATTTGCTTGAGCAAGGTATGTGCAAGTTAGGTCTGGTATAAGTTTTGTAACTAAATGTTTTTAGTGATTATTTCAATAACAGTTTGTGTGAAAATAAAAAAACAAAGCATACAGAATAGAAAAATACAATCACTCAGTTACACTAACTGTAGAACACCGTAACATTTTTACATTACATTTAACTTAAATTACATAGATATTACACTATATAGCATTCTACCATTACTACTGTTGCAACTAGTTTACTGACACTGTTATAAAGACAGTTTCGATAGAGAAGATGTGAAACGTATTAATTTCAGCAAAACCTAAACAGGCAAACATGTAACCAAGTTTTGCTTCATTACAAGTAGCTGTTGCACCACCAAGCATGATGAGTTGCACTACCAAGCATGATGAGTTGCACCACCAAGCATGATGAGTTGCACCACCAAGCATGATGAGTTGCACCACCAAGCATGATGAGTTGCACTACCAAGCATGAGTTGCACCACCAAGCATGATGAGTTGCACTACCAAGCATGAGTTGCACCACCAAGCATGATGAGTTGCACTACCAAGCATGAGTTGCACCACCAAGCATGATGAGTTGCACCACCAAGCATGATGAGTTGCACCACCAAGCATGATGAGTTGCACTACCAAGCATGATGAGTTGCACCACCAAGCATGATGAGTTGCACCACCAAGCATGATGAGTTGCACTACCAAGCATGATGAGTTGCACCACCAAGCATGACGAGTTGCACCACCAAGCATGACGAGTTGCACCACCAAGCATGATGAGTTGCACTTCATATGAAAAACTATTCAGCTTACAGAAGAAGACCAGTCATAGTAAAATCAAAATCACAAGCTTATGGCAAAGCATGAAAAAAAAAAAAACTTTATATATCTTTCAAGAACTGAAAACTGAATTTGCTAAATTTGGCTCCACAGTCCGATTTCTCAAGAAGACAATATTTATCTTGTCTGTGACTACAGGAAAAACCCATTAAGAATTTAACAAAAAATGGATTTAAAATATGTAGGATACCAAACTGGAAGTCTAAACACCTAGATTCAGATAGTTACTATTGTAGTTTTAACACTCCTACGAAAAAATATTTACATCCACTAAAGTAATACCCTTAGTAGATGTTTCAAAAAAAAATTTTAATATTATTTCGCAAATGTCTGAAAAGTCAAAATATTATTGCTCCTTAAAATATAAAGGGATAGGGTCAGTTAATGGCAATTTCATTTAAATACAAAATTATTAGCCTAATATTAATAACCTTTCAAGTTGCTCTGGTTTTCGTATGAGTGTTAAGTCTGCAAATAAAGACTTTCTTTGTGTGTATATTCACTTTTAACTTTCATATTTGATGTAATGAGAAGATAAATTGTATTTAGTGTGTGTGTCACACTAAACAGTATAACAATGAAATGTAAAATATTTAGTTTTAAAGTTTGAGATAATGGATTGATTTTTTCATATGTAGTCTTAATTTCTAGATAACTTCTATGTTGTGGAAGAGAAAAAAAATTACAAAAAAAAAACACTTTGTATTTTTCCTTATTTAATAATACTTTATATTTACAGCACTTCAACAAATTTCATTTACAGTTCTGGTTACTGAGACTGTTTAAATGTTGAACAGGTATACCGATAATCTTATCAGTAATAACCCAATAATGAATTAGCACTGGATAACAAGGAGTTTCCAACAGCTACAATTAGATCTCAACTACAGGGTGGTCGCTAGAAAAGCAGAAAATTTGAGGGTCAGATGAGATCATGAATAAAATGCGTGCTTACTCATTTCTATTTTAATTTCTTTACATCATGAATAAAATGCATGATTTTAATATCATAAAATGCTTTTTGAGCATCTATGAGTGTAATATAACATATGCCTTTAAAAAACTTTGTAAAAATAAATAGCTGTTTGACAAATTTTCCGCTTGTCTAGCGACCACCCTGTAGTTCAAGAGATGGTAAGTCTTGTAAAAAGAAAACTAAATTAATACCTTATCCTTACTGATTATAAATTACCCAAAATCAAATGTTAGAAAAAGACATCACATGATTTTGATTTTCTAGTTTATATTTCAGTAAAGTAATACTGAAGGCTGTGAGGTAAGATTATTTCTTAACAATATTTATACTATAAACATAATTTATGTAAAACTCGGGATGTATATGGGCACTGTATGAACATTTAAGATGGACAATTTGGAATGAGAAAGTGACATGATAGAGATGTGAAGATTGAAAATTTAGTTAAATATTTCCCTTTAAAATTAAAATGTAAGAAAACTTCATTATATATTTAAAAATGGCTGATGTTGGTAGAGAAAGCACTAATAAACAAGCGAACAATGTTTCAGCCCACTGTATCAAATATGTAGACAACACAATTGCAGGATTCACATCAACAGAACACAATTTTTTCAATCACATTAACTCTATACATCCTAATATTAACTTCTCATGTGAATAGGAAGAAAGCAATCAAATATCATTTCTTAACATCAAAATTACAAGAACCGATACAAAATTTAAAATGGGAATCCACCCAAAAATCACCCATACTGGACTATACATTCCTTGGGACTCAGCACATGAAACAAAACAAAAACTCAACATACTAAGAAACCAGATAAACACAGCCATAAAACTATGCTCACCAGATAAAATTAATAATGAATTATACAAAATAAAACAATACTTTATGAACATCAACAAGTTTCCTCCACACTGTAGAAAAACATGAAATGCACACACCTAGACAAAATAAATTAACAAGTAAATATACTCCACAATTTAAAAAATCATGAAACCATATATTCCTGACATCAGCAGAAAAATAACCAACATTTGGCAAAAAATTTGCAACAAAATGACATCCCAGTTAATATCAAATTTATTCAAAAACCAGGCATAAAACAAAGGTCTAGAGTACGCAAAAACTACACTTAAAAACACAACACCAACATTATTTATAAAATACAATGTGATAACTGCTAGAACTTCTACATTGGAGAAACGAGTAGAAAAATGGAAACCAGATTCAGAGAACACGAAAAGTCACCTTCACACATTTACAAACACCACAAATCAAATAAACACAACATAACCATAGAAAACACCCAAATCCCAAATAAACAAACAAACAAATGTAAAATTAAAGCTTTACTTATGCAACACAAGCCCAAAATAAATCAATACAAAGGAACACCTTTATACCTATATTTATAAGTACATCCAACATCTAAGCATGCCCTCTACCTTCCTACACTCAATTACACAACAGCTTTCAAACATGCTGGTCAGATACCGGTCAGTAACCCTTTCTTTCTTTGTGAACCTAACGATGACCGAAGAAGGTTGAAACGTTGTTCGCTCCTCTATTAGTGCTTTCTCTACCAATACCAACCATTTTTAAATATATAATTTTCTCTACAAGTAGGTGTTCGGATAAGAAAACTTGATTTATTAGTAAGTTTTTATGCCAAGCTTATTTAAGTCCACTGACAACACACTTTTTAATTTAATATTGAAAGTGATACTGTAAAAGGTTGTTAGCTGCATATTTTGACCCTACCTAAAAGTTCTATTTTACCTTTTAACATATCTTGTAAAAACAATGACTGGTATTAGCTTCTCAGTCCTTGTATTAAACTAAAAACAATTAAAATTTGTTTCAGTTGAATTATAAAACTGCATGATGTAGAGATGGCTTATATTGGGAAAACAAGTCAGTTATGCTGTTTTATATGCAATATATGTAAATTGGAAAACACAGTAGATAAACCTAATAAAACAGTTTTAAATGCATTATATTCTATGCATGTTTAAAATCTAGTGTATCACATCCATCAAGATAACCTAACTGACTTATTAAGATTTATAATTATATATTGGGTTTCATTTCGAGTTCATTTTTGTGCAGTGTATCTGATTTATAAAATAAATTTACAAATTATGAGTTACAAAAACTACCTCTGCAAAAAGCAAACCCTTTGGTTCGAGGTGCAGGGCCATCCCGCTTCGATTGTCATCTACGAAATCTTCCAACCGGAGAAACTTTATAGCACACATGGATCGCCAGTCCTTCCAATACACCTGGATTTCTAGCTCTCTTGACTAACAAGAGGCATAAAAATAAATAACTAATTGCTTCAAAAAACGGTTTATAAACAAAAATGTGACAAGTTTGAAACTTTTTTATTACAAGAAATCCTTCGATATAAATGAAGGAATTATTTTTATATGATTGCAAAAAAATTGAAAGACAGAATTTTCTTATGTTATAAGTTTGTGAGCTCTAATTTGGGTCTTAAAACATATAAAGTGATCAAGCAATTATTAGCCATTTGTTTTCACCCATCTGTCCAACTGACCCAAAAAGATACTCATCTATTTTGTGTTTTTACAAGTAAGATGTCAAGATATGATTTTAAGAATCAGATATCCATACTACATATAGAACATGGTTTCTACACATTAGAAATACTTGTAACAAAGGATAGAGTAAAATTTTTTACACAACATTATGGTTTATAAACATATAAATATTCAGTAAAAAGCATGGCTTAAGACATTAATACTTATTATTTTCATGTAATTTATTACATTATTCTTGGAGGATTAAATAACGTTTTTACTTATAACAATATTAACCTCATTTTACAGTGAATAACAGTAAATATATCTTGGAAACTCGAAGTCACTTTAAAAAATTATCATACTAACATGATTAATGTTTTACCACACTAACATGATTAATGTTTTACCATACTAACATGATTAATGTTTTACCATACTAACATAATTAATGTTTTTAATTGTAATTTATAAACAATATTGTACTTCATGATTTTTCTATTATAGTTGATATTAAATTTGGCATTATGTAACATTAGGTAACATCCCAAGCATTAAACAGTGTATGAGAAAATCACTGAATAAACTAATTTTATTTACTGGTAGCTAGATTTGTAGCACCAATCAAATTATCCATTCTGTTCAGTATGTTAATTGCTTTCTTCAATATAATGGTATTTAAGATATTTATTGCAAAGGCAATATTTACTGTTATAAAAATTACAGAAAATCGTTACCCTTCCAAATTAATTAATAAGAAGCCATTGGATTTATGAGGAAAAATAAACCTTTTCCTTTCTTTGTTGCATATAACATATGTTAACATGACTGCAGAAAGCAAAATGGAAGTTAACCACTAATGTCTCATCACTTAAAAGTGCAAAAATTAGAAAACGTTGAGCATAAATAGTCCTTAAAACCATATAAACGGTGATATGTTGATGTTAATTTCATTCATCTGTGTTATTATATGTAAACCTTATATGTCAGCTTACACATCCCTAGTTTATAGCTGTAGAGCTTTGAAAAGTGTCGAAGTCTACTGGTACCTTTTTTAATTGTTTGAAATTTCTGTAGTTGTATTTTAATTTTCATGTTTCACTTTTGTTTTTAACAGAATCCTAAATCTATTGTGAGTAAGCACAACCTCACAGGTCAATACCTTAACATTATGAACATGACTTTTTTTTTTTTTTGAAAAGGTGACCTTCCCATCTTCAATTAGCACATTTTATTACCAAGAATTAAATTTCATTATAAAAAGAAAAACTGAAATTAAAAGACGTATTTAAAAGATTGAAATAAGAACTATGAAAGCATTTTTCTATGGTGGAGCCATAGCCTGAATTTTCACTTATAGAGAGCAGCGTCAAGAAGTGTTTCACTGGAAGTTTTTATTTTATTTCTAACGACAACAAAAAACTTCCAAGTAATTAAAATTGCAGTTAACATGAAGCAAAAATTAATTTTAGTGACTTTTCACAATATGATTCAGGTTAAGGATCAACTAAAAATATGCAACAAAAGCCAGGAGGGAAAGGTCCACGTGTACAATATTTTTTTGCAGACACAAGATGACTAAAACATGTAACACCAGCCATTAATACAATGAATTCATTGAATACAACATACCCTATCCAATTCAATGCTAAATCTTTGATCCCACGCTTGCTGACTACAAGGTTTCCACGCTGTTTGACCAACTGTAACATTATCCAACTTTAAAACAGCCATAATTTCATCTGAAAAAAGAAAAGGGAGAGAAGCATGTTTTGAGCACGTTTCTTTCAAAAATAACAAAATATTGTTTAAAAGAAATGTTTTATCTTATTTGTATCATGGTATTATATTCAAAACCTAATTACAGTAATAAATTATATAAACATTAAGCAAATAAACTTCAAAGGCTTTAAACACAAGTTTTGTCTTTGGTTTCTTTATTTTCAGTTCTTGTCCGATGGTTTGGTTAACTAGTTGGAGCTGCTTCGTGAACCAGATGTGAGCAGCCAGATATGAAAATCAATAATAAAGCTCACTTTACGTTTGAACAGTAAGGACGGAAGACAAAACCTTTGTTTACTCTAAAGAACTTTTTATAAATCAATGAGCACCATTATTCACTCATAAAATAGAGAAGCAAATATTTCTGTAATATTAAACATGTGAAGAAAGATGATCAAAAAATCACAGTAATAAATGCTTCTTTTATATTTAGTGTTTGTCATAGCAACTACAATGTATGTAGAAATACGTTGAACAAATAAATATTCAGGCTGAATAGTTTTCGAAATTGTTTTTTCTTTTTTAACTAGATACAACTTCCAATAACAAGCAACAAATAGTTTGTTATCAGTAGTGGAAGCATATACCATTGAGAAGTTTTTATCTCAACATTGCATCTACAGAAGTTTAAAGTACTGCGATTTGGTTTACAGCTACCTATGTAATGACTGAATGGTTAAATATTAATCCACTTGATTCCAATGACAAAATAATATGTACTAAAGTATTTTATAAGTGATTTATACATTAACATATACATGTCAACTGTTGCAAACCACTAATGGTGATCTGTTTTTAATTGGGCAAGCTAAAAATACACTAACAGGACAGGACTTACTTGAAATATCCAGGATAAAACAAGAAAAAAAAAGCAAAAATTGCTCAAAAACGTTTTAGAGCATCATAGTGACAATTATATAAAATGGAAAAAAATCATGAACGATGGAGAGAAAACAACAATAAAAATCCTTACTATGAAATGTATCTAGTCTTTTTTGTGAGTGAAACTACAAGTGAATAAAAGCAAAAGAATGCAGAGAATGTGAATATATAATTAAAGTTGGTGGTACAAAAACACAAAGGTAACTTCAGTTTGAGTTTTAAATTCAGGTGTAACATCTGTTTAAAACTGAAGATCAGTGATATTTTTAAAGTCTAGTTTTAAAGATAATAACTGGAGAAAAAAGGATCAAATGAATAATCCATCTGATTAAAAAAAAGAAAAAAATATTTTCTTAAACCTTTTAGCAAACAAGTTTGTAGAGGAAGAATTAGTTAGCCAATTAACAGTAAGCGTACTTGAAGTTTCTTCCTTGATACTATATGACCTGGAAGAGCTTCGGCCAGTGAGACCTTTTCCTGTGGCTCGAACCAAGCTGCGAATATCTCCTGGGCTTGATATCCCATGAGAGCTATGATCCCTACGAGGTAGACGTCCAGGTACATCTTCAAGTAAATCTTGACAACCCATCAGTCTGCAAGAAAGAGTTTTATATCTCTATGAATTTCTACAAAGTTCTCAAATAATACAGCAAGTATTAATACTGTCCAAGAAACACTGATGTTTCTAGGAAGATAGTTAAGTTCAACAACAACACACATATCATAATGAAAGTATTAAGAAACAATAAGATAACTATGTCCATTTATCTATTTTTTCCTACTTCAGTTAAAACTGTTTGTAAAAACATCCGAGGTTTTGATGGAGGTTATGATTTATCTCCTATGTTAATAAATACGGTTGTTTTATGGTCGATTCAACTGATGTTTCCCACTTGAACTTTTCTGATCTTAATGAAATATTAAAGAGGCGACTTGGCTCTGATACAAAGAGCAACTGTACAAACTTTCAAATTTATAACTCAAACTTTAAAAATGATATGCACTACTAAAAGCAGCCGTAGTGGGGATAAATTATTATAGTTTAGATCAAAAGTAAACTCAACAGTTTGTCAGATTTGACTTTCCATCAAAGGATTATAATTTTGCTTTTCTGTACCAGTTTTTGATTCTTATTTTTTCAAAGTATCTTTCTAAGTTTGCACAAAACAAATTTTCAAGCAGAGATTTAATGTTGAAAGTGCATAACAATGAATAATTTTAAAAATCTTTATGAGGTATATTGTTTTAACCAAAGCAAGTGAAAAACCACCTCAACTTGAACTGTGTTTTTCAAGGTCGTAGGAAAAATAGAATAGGTTAAAATTGTACTGAATGAAGTAAATAGATGGACTGGGCAGAAAGCAAACAGATGTAAACCTTTCCAGTTCTGAGTGAATTCATTTACTGCTAATGTTTCAGGATGAGGTACAGGAGACCAAACCAACTGCAGTTGAGAATTTCAACGAGTCACAAAAGAATCAACCACTGTAGACCTGAACTTGGAAAAAGAAAATCCACTGAAAAACATTGTAATGTAACATCTATTCTGTTGAAAGAATCTGGTTGAGCCAAGACAAATGACCTTCAGTTGAATTCATCACTCCTGGAATATAGAATGTTAAGAGACTGATATAATGGGAGTGAGTCCAGTAGAGAAGATCTACAGTGCAAAACCAAAAGATCGAGAACGTGTGCACCTTTAACGGAAAAATGAAATACCACCAAGGAATTGTCAGAATGTCTCATGATAATTATATCTTCAAGAGAAATAAACCTTGATCCATTGCCCTGATGGTGCTAGAGAGAGCCAGTTGTTCATGTCATGATTATGCACTGGCCAAAGGAATGCAGGTGATAAGGAAAAGCTTGAACAAATCTACACAAGACATAAGGTGCTGATGCAAGGCCAAAAGGTAAAATCTTGAAATGCAGTATCTAACCTTTGTACAAAAATCAGACATATGTGGGAGGATTACACTATGGGAATGTGGAGATAAATGTCGGTAATATTGAACTTGGTTATCTAAAACGCTGGTGCAAAGTTCCATCACAAGTGGAGAAAAAATTCCACTGTAAAGGGAGAAGGATCCTAAACTTGATTGAGCCAAGAAATAATAATGATGGGAAGCCAATCTTCTGTCTTCTTGGGTAAAATAAATCAATGGGAATAAAATCCCAGAAGAACGAGTTTGACCTTCTCCATTGCCCATTTTGTTAACAGCTTTTTTTATGGCTTGGGAATGAAGCTCCACTTGCCACAGATCTGTTGAAGGAGAAAAAAACAATAGGTTGTGAAGATAATGAAGATGACCAACTCTGAATGCCCATGGATTGATGGCAAAATAACTCCATACGTTTAGAAAATGTTGTGATCTGGTTGGTCCACCCAAGTCAATAACTGTATAAATGTAAATATCTAAAGTTGCACATCAAAATGTCCATAACCACAACACTCTGTACAGAAACCCATGACAAATGCTTTGTTGAGAAAAAGTGATTATGTTACCTGAATTATTTACTTAAATACAGTACCTAGAAAGAAGGCACACTGAAGCTGGTGGGGAATTTTGCAAGTTAAATTTTGCCAAGGATACTTAAGAAGGGTGAAAAAGACTGGGGCAAGTGTGGTCAATGCTTCAACGGGTAAAGTACACACCCTGGAGGCAGAGATACAGCTGTAGTGTCAGCAGACAAGTATTTTTTGGAAGAAACATTACATTCTCCCAACCATGCTCTACACCAGTACTTCAGGAGTTAATGAGGGCTTGAAACCTATCAAATAAATATTTTTAAGGTTTCTAAGAAATCACATGCACCACAAAACACAGAAATAACATGAATTGTTAGTTACACGGGATATATATATACATTATTAGAATGAAGAATCCTTGATAAATATATGACAATTTATAGATGACTTTGTTCTAGCTTTGTGACTGTTTGGAGTCAAGAATCTTAAAAGACGGAAATGTTTTCCAATACATCATTTAAGGTAGCCATAAAATTACAAATGGTAGTGATGGTTTTTACTGTTTGCTGCTGGATGTTGTTAATCCATGGTAACAATTATCATATCTAGATTTTAAACTTATAATAGTAGTTACTGCATTCTTTTATTAAATGATAAAACAATGTATTTTAGCAAACTTCAGAGATCTTACATGACAATCAATGACTTTTAAATTTCAGCTTTAAACTTGTGTAAGAAATTTTGCATACTTGGCTACATTATATTTATAACTTACCTGACTTCCAATTTGCCTGTAACTGCAGCAGGTTTGGAAAGAGAATAGGTCACACTGTGCAGTGTTGGTTCTTTTATACCATATGGATGTATAGAAGAGGTGTACAAAGTTGGACTTGCTGACTGACTGCTTTCCAGCTCTTCTTTCAGGATATCAGACTTAGGAGAGCCAGGTGGCCACTCTAGGCGACACTGATCCAAGGATCTCCTTATCAGATCCAGTTTGTGGCTGGACTCTAACAAGTTTGTTTGTGCCTACAGGAAAATTGTTTTAAGAGTTAAGCCTATTTTCAAAAATAAAATGAGTATTTCAACTTAAAACAATAATGGTGTCAACTGTATCTCATCAAATAGAGTTTTATCTAAATATAGTTCCCTAGTCTATGGCCACAGTTTAATAAGTACTTAATTTATATTTTGTTAACATGTATTATAAGAACCATAAATTATATGGGATTTTTTAATTTACAATTAAACACTACTTATTGTACACCAAGGTTTCCCAAAGTGTTTTATATCAACCTCCTGAGGCTGATAAGATTATACAAGGGGTGAATGAAGACTTAATGGTTGATAAGGGGTTCTAAAATGGCCCCAACAGTAAGGTTGGCTTACACAACTAATTGCCTTAAGCTTTTCCAATTCATACATGACTGAAACTGAATTTGACTAAGTGATCGTCTTCTGAGCAAAGAAAAACAAAACAGGCTCAAAAAATGCAGGGACTTGAGATTCAAACTTACAGCCCAATATTCATATTCTCTACAAAAGCCCATCAGAAACACCAATATCATTACATTTTATGTTTTTTGATGAATAAAGCTTAATTACATATTAATGTTTTTTGGCTATGAAGCTGCAATAATAATTTATATTCTTAGAACTTGGGGTCTGATGACAACTTTTATAAGTTTGTCCACGGGTCTGCAACTCAAAAGCACACTAGGAAACCATGGTGCGAGCTATTACTTAAAATTATTACATAAATAACAAACATAAATGTGAATAAATATTATCTTAAAAAAGGATGTTAATATTCTACTGAAGAACAAATACAAGGGTATTTTATCAATGTTTCATAGTTTTTTTAACTGCTGTAACATGAGAGAAAAGGTGAAAATAAAAATGTAACAGACAGTATTCCTGCAAGATAATGAATATTCAGCCACTGAATAGTTGAAATATTTATATATATATGGTTTTCATACTTGGGGGAGGGGGGAATAAAGTATAGCCTGAATAGATTACACTGAGAATACAACAAAAAAGGAAAAGATAGGAAGAAATTTCAATCCATGTTGTTCATTGTGTTCACTAATAGTACATTTCTACATAAGCACATCCCAGTCTTTTACAATTCTCACCCTACAACATGTCCTACAATGAGCCCAAATCATAACATGTCAGCAGTAATCAATCAGTTGAAGTGATTAGGGAATAATAACTGTGTTCAATTATTTCTGTGAACAACTTAATATGCAAAGGGTTTGTATGAAGATTACTTTGAAGTAGTTGGGGACTTTAAAATGGAGTGCAAAATATGTAATATGTGATGGCAAAAATGAAAAATGGCAGCATCTATCACAATGCAGAATCACAAGCAAAATAAGCTTGCTCAAGGGAATGATAACTTGTACTCAGGTTTGTAGTGTACTGAATCTAATACTGAAGGTGAAACCATGTGGTTTAAAAATTCAGATGTTTAACAAACATGTTCAGGAGTTTTATAAAATACTAAGAATTATAAAGTAAAAACATATCTTTCTAAACAAAAAATTTTTTAGATACATAGGAAAAGTGGAAGGTTGCAACTGGAAGACGAATGACAGTTTTCTAACATATCTGATTACACTCAATAATATCCAGATTCATTAGTTTAAAATGACAGTCACGGAACTAAAGGATTTACAACACAGTGCTCTTAATATTGAGTAATTTCCTATCTGGAAGTTACTCTGGTGATGCAATTGACAAAATGTTGGAGAAGCTAGTGAACATAGGGGAAATTGAAAAGAAAAATATTGACCTTTTACTAAGAAACAATGAATCAGATGCTACGAAAGATTCTGATGATTCTGCACTGTCACGTGAATAACGTTTCATTTACACAACTTGTGCAAACGAACAATCTCAAATTTCAATTAGCTGTAACTGATTTACAGAAGTTGTTGGAAAGGTTGTTACATATTTCAACCATTTATCTCTCGCATAATCAAAATCAGTGGTTACAGAAAATGATTTTAATGTTCTCCCAAATAAACAAGGTTTGAATACAAAAGTTTAGAATATTATCATCTCCTTAAGGGGTTTTGAAAGAAAATATAGCAATACCTCTAGGTTGCTTACAATAATATCACCAACCTCAGCCATCATCAATTGTCCTGAATGGAGGCTTATTTACAACCAATACAACCAGTTGAAAAAGAAAAACCTATATTAATTTTGTAAACTCTTATAATTTTTCTTCATATGATGAAAGATAACACAAGCCACTTTGAAGCAGGATGAAATCATCTTTTAGAGAGAGAGAGTAGCTTGAAGCTAGGCCAATTGGAAAATGAAGTATTCAGATCTCACCTTATGTTGCTGGATACCTGCTTGAAAGTAGCAAACTTCAAAGAGCATCAGAAACATAAAGTGAAATAACAATTTGATGATAACAGTACTGATACAATCTCCCAATTAAAAGTGATAAAGAACAAGAGATGACTAATTAGCAACGTCGGGTGTTAACAGTCTGTGACACAAGACATAGGTTTTATACTAGGATAATTTGTAAAATATTTGTAGGCACCTATGACATTAACAATATTGATTCAACACTTCAGAACAAAGAAATTATAGTCCCCAGCAAAATAAATTTCTATTGATGTCTATCACTTTTAAAGCTACATTCCTACTAAATATTGTGATGGAACCGAAAAATGGAAATAAACACATTCCCTATACCATTTCAACATGGATCTATCATATTCAGTCTTTGACCATACAAGTTAGCAACTGTTTCCAGAATCTTGCAATATTTGTAAGGTAAAGAAACACTAGTTACTTTCACAAAATGCAGAGGGATCTAATGTTCTTGTATCACAACCTCAGATACCTTATCTATGAGTTCTCTACAAGGGTATTCAATAAATAAATTCAAATAAGGAGGTAAACATTATAGCAAGAGTTCAGAGATAAGCTAAATGCAATGAAGTGATATGAGTGTAGTCTTACATGAATTAGCTGCAGGTACCTATTTTGATTAAGAAAGATTATTTTGAATTTTCCACAAAACTACATGAAGACTATCTGCGCTAGCTGCCCCTAATTTTGCAGTGTAAGACTTGAGGGAAGGCAGCTAGTCATCACCATCCACTACCATCTCTTGTACTACTCTTTTTCCAATGAATAGTGGGACTGACCATAATGTTATAATGCCCCCATGCCTGAAAAGGCAAGTATGTTTGGTGTGACAGGGATTCGAATCTGCGACCCTCAGATTACGAGTGCCTTAACCACCAAGCCATGCCAGAAGTAAAAACTGTATACATGACGATGTCATTTAAGATTTTCCTTCCATTTTGGTTTATTAACTCCACTCTATTTTGAAACACCACAAGAAAGGGAAAATTCTGTAGGAATTTTCTGAGATAAAATAACAGTCAGTTAAAGGTTTTCAAATTTGAAACTGAGTTAACCAATTTCAAAACATTAAAAAATAAAATGATGTGTTGGTAATAAAAAATTTAATAAAATCTTAAAAGTTCTCTAAGCATAAATTATGAAACAATTTTTATATATATTATAGTATGCAGCTTAAGATAAAATTGAAAATAGAACTTTTGTTTGTTTGTTTTGTTTGTTTTTTTGGAATTTCGCACAAAGCTACTCGAGGGCTATCTGTGCTAGCCGTCCCTAATTTTGCAGTGTAAGACTAGAGGGAAGGCAGCTAGTCATCACCACCCACCGCCAACTCTTGGGCTACTCTTTTACCAACGAATAGTGGGATTGACCGTCACATTATACACCCCCACGGCTAGAAGGGCGAGCATGTTTTAGCGCGACGCGGGCGTGAACCCGCGACCCTCGGATTACGAGTGCACGCCTTAACGCGCTCGGCCATGCCGGGCCTGAAAATAGAACTAGAAATATCTTCAAATGCACCTAGATAACACTAAAATATATTGCAGTGGAAAATGTTATATTTCTCTAAAGGAATCACAATACATTTACAAGATATCTGGAGAGCAAGATTAAAACATTTTAAAAAGTTTTTTAGGTTTTATTGATTGTTATACAAAATGTCTACAACTTTTCACACAAAATACATTAAGAAATGAAAATGCCTGGAAAGCCAGCACAGATCACCCTAACAAACACAGGAATAACATAACTTATTTATTATGCTTGCACACACAACTGGCGTTTTATACGACAAAGAAAAACAATTTTAACTCAATAATTCTCTTACAGCCTGCACTGAGCTCACAAATGTTTATTTTCAAAGAAGCAATAAATTTTTACAATTTCTATAAGTTTCAAATGAGTGGATGCCACAGACCAGTAAAGACTGGTAAAAAAAACATCACCAAGCTGGTTATTATTATCAGTGTAATGATAACTTTTGTATTATTTTAGAGGGATTATGAGATACTGTGAAGACTCTGGCATATAGTGATAAATTTTGAAAATTCAGCTTATTAGAATTATTACATAATGCAAACTATCTCCAAGTTACGAACTAAGATTTGTTTTATGAGCTTGGTTAAACAGGCCAAGTTTATAACCCCAAACTGACATTTATAGTTTCTGTACAACAACTTCTAATGTTTTGTGTATCTTCACAAAATTTTTCAAGCTTTCAATAAGTATTGAAAAGCCCTTTGTAAAGAAAAAGAATTTTTATGAAGTATTTTCACTAAAAATGTCTCTATGAATATAAGGAATCAGAGTGATGACTGCTCTGAATACAGAGTGATTTACACATTAAGATTAAAAATACTTTTCTTCTCAAATCCCCAAATTTTGTGTAAATT
This sequence comes from Carcinoscorpius rotundicauda, assembly GCA_011833715.1. Classification (NCBI taxonomy): domain Eukaryota; kingdom Metazoa; phylum Arthropoda; class Merostomata; order Xiphosura; family Limulidae; genus Carcinoscorpius; species Carcinoscorpius rotundicauda. The sequence goes on from CM022393.1 coordinate 148,205,509, forward strand.
CTAAAGCCTCCTAAATAAATATCAAATATCTGTTCAGTAAAATGTGCTATTTTGTTATCCTAATTTTATATGAGGTTAGTTAAATTGAATGACTTCATAACCACAAGAAAAAAAGTACCCTACAAATGTAAACTACACTTTTTTCTTTTCAAGATGACTTTAAATTGTAACAGTATACATCTGTTTATATCGAAAGTTTGTTACGCACAGTATAACTGCAAGTTGGTCATTCCTAATGAAAAATTTTTCTTTATTTTTACCTTATCTAGCTTAAAAATTCTGATTTTTACAAAGAAGTTACTTTTATAAAAATATATAACAAATACACAAAAAACACGAAACATGGTATTTATCTGGCTCTTCTTGTTTTTGCTGTAGACTGTTGATGAAACTTAACCCTACTTTTCTTAAAAATACTAATGGTACTGCTGCACTAAATTATTTATTTCATTAAACAATGCATCAAAAAACATAATAAGATAAAAGAAGCAGATTACATCTTGTAATTATCACAAATTTTTTGGTTTCTAATTATGTCACCAGAACTTTTAGAAATTCAGCTAAGCTCAAAAGATACGTTTCTTGTTGGAATACAGTTTGAACTGATAGAGAAAGAGACAATTTTCTGTACAGACAGAGATAAAAATTTTGGCTTTCTATTAGCTATACATAATATTGTAATAATTGTTCGAGAGAGCTGTTGGCAACCTGTGAAAGAAAAGATGTGACACGATAGGTCTGAATTTATAGTTTATGGTTCTGTAACCAAGTAAAATTGGAGTCTATAAAATTGTAATTTGCTTGAGTAATGAATAACTTTTGTTAAATTTCATACTTTTCAGAGGGTTTGTAAATAAATTAAAGGAGACACCTAGAGAGCAAATGTCACAATTTTTATACTTGAAGAAATTAGGATTACCTTTTAATACTGCCTTATAAAATTATCAATTTAAAACTTGTATTAAAATTTGGATTTTTAGCTATCTTTTGATGCCAAATCTATTTATATATCACTGTAATACAGTACTTCAAAGTTGGAATGTAACTTACTAAACTTTTGAAATATGTGCAGAAAAGGAAACCCTTAAGGAAAAAGTTATCTGGCTTTCTAACTATGGTATAAGTACATTTAAGTACTTTCTTTAGCTGCTTGACTTGAATTTGCCAATAGTAGCTTTAAATGTTTCAGAAAAACAACTAACATTTTTTTACTGTGAACAAAATATAGTATTACACAATCCTGTGTAAATGAAAACTGTTTTTTTATTGATTATAAATGATGTAATAGCAAATGTTAGAAAGAATTATTGGCTATTTGTGAAAGAAAGAATGTGGTGAGTGGATCAAACCTTGTTCATATCTTTCCATGAGCAAAGATTGAAGGTTATAAAAATTACACTGTCTTAATAATATCTATCATTTAATAAGCAATCTACATTAAACTCTATGTCAGAAATGGGTAATTAAACAACAAATGGACTATGTGCAAATCAAAGTAAACAAATGTCACGATGCACATAAAAGGGAAGATATTAAAACCTGTATGATATCAAAACCTAACTTTTGATACCATGTGTTTCAGAAAACACTAATATTGTAGTTTAATCAAATTCATAATGTCACTCTGTACAAACTTGTGACATGCCAATCTTTATCCACCCATATTAACAAGGTTAACATGTACCACATTTCCTTTAATTGTTAAACCCCGGTTGTTGTTTTTTTTAAAGTATGGTTATTCTAGATAAATTTATCAGCATTCTTTAAAATGAAGCAAAAAACAGTATCGTGCTATTTCATACCATATAATGAAGTATTTATCATAAGATCAGTACCTACGGTATTACTTGAAATTTCTTAGAAAGTACAATATTTCAATAAAAGTATTAATTCTCGACAAGAAGTTGGAAATCTGACACTGAAATCATAAGCTAACTTGCATACACGATATCAAAAATACTTTCTTTAATCACATTAAAACCAACTGCATAAAAAAAAGTTAATTTTATAAATGATTGTGGTAGCATAAAGGGTTAAAAATAACACAAGATATTTCTCTCCTGCATGTTAAAGTATCAAAACAGAAATAATTAAATGTTAGAATGTACTTTAGACTGTGAAGTTTGTTGCAAGTCCGTCTTACCTGATGACGAACACACTAATTCCTTAAAAATAATGTATACCTTATAGCTGTTTGTCAGCTTTCACATAACATTTCTGAAAAGTCACAAATACTTCACAGTTTTATTTTAATAACTATATTGTGCATTTTTTTAAATTTTTTTAAACAAATCTAATCAAAACAAGTGGGTATTTCAAACCATTTCTATAAATTCTAAATCAAATTACTTTAAAAAGTAATTCATATTTCTTTTTCTTGTTTAACAGATAATTTCGGTTGTATATTTAATTAACATTAAGTAAAACCTATCATCAGCTCACGTTTCTATTACCTATACTTCCAGAATTAATATTGTGAAGTCATTTTATTTTAAATGATTAATATTAAGGCTGTTAAATTTTGTATTTATTCTTGACATGCTTATCTAAAAATGCTTTACAGGTATAACAAATTGTAAAAAAGTAAAAATACACTAATGAGTAACTTTTAGCAATCAAAACGAAGATATGTCGTTCAGTTCTGAAAATAACTGTATGAATGTATAATTGTAGCACACGATTTTGTGCAAACATACCTCTTGGAGAGCTTTCCTGTCTATTTGTTTGGAGCCCTGAAGAAGTCGTATTACATTCTTTGCTCCTTCAACAACTGCACATTCTACCTTCAAACGATGGCGCAATTCTTCAGTGCGTAGCTCCAAGGGGGACATGACCTCTGGTAATTTTCCTACCGAAACAATATCCACACTTGATGTCACATATTACAAAGGTAGATTCTTTCACCGACAGAAAAACTAATGTCATCATTAATTTTGTTTTGTATCCAGAAGTAACCTTCAACCAGCTGGATAATAATTTTAAGTTTCCATTAGCTTTAGAATACACACGAGACACAAGAAACATAATACATAGCTGGGTATTCTTTCTTCGCTATGAAACTTAACCAAACCTTTTCATACTAATGGTGCTACTGCACTAAACAGAATTTTATTTAATTAAATAATTAAATAAACTTTATATGAAGAGTGTGTGTATGTTGATACAATGACATTCAACTACAGATGGATGTCACAGTGCCATAATGACAAATTTAGCATTTACACATTTGGTTCATGGAGATCTTTTATATGATTCAGATTATTACAAAAGATTATCTGTTCTTTATGCAAACAAATTGTATACAGTTATGAAATGGTGTATTACTGCTAAAGTTATCCATGGTGTCACAGCCAAGTTAATATTCATTTGCATTTATACATCTGGCTCTCAGTAAATTAGCTCTCAGAAAAATGTATACTATGTTTATGAAAATAGTGCACACAAAAAACTACACCCTAGGTAATGAATAGCTAGTGTACTTTTGTGTCATTGGTCTTCCTAAACAGCCTTAGAATCTAATGTTCACATAGAGAGAAAGGTGTGGTCCGACCTTGCTGTCCTTTAACAGCTTGTTACAATAGAAATGGGTATGGTAAACAAGAGTGCATAATAATAATAATAATGGTCTTCACACTGAGCATAACAGACAATGGAGAAAATAGTTCTTGGAATAACACAAGACATCCAAATCATCATCATTATAAAGCATAATTACCCTAAATGTAGCTTCACTAAAGCCAGGAGTAAATTTAAGTCCAAAATGTGTATTTTGTCAGTGAAAACATTAACATAAAATATTTACTAATACATCTGACAGGTGTAAAATAAAACTAAAGAAATGCTGAATACCAATTAATATAAACATATTAATGAATTGAGAAGTATAATTTTTTTTAAGTTTTCATTCAATCTGTATTTTCTTCTACAAATAAAAAGTCCCAAAACTCAATAGATGATTTAAACTTCTGGTACTTGAAAATTCTCCCTACTACGACTTCCTCACTGCTTACTTCACAAAAATTTACTCTATCATTATATGTTACTTAGATAAATCTGGTAGTGGTTTTAAAAAAGGTAACAAAAGGTATAGAACAGCTTTAGAAAAAGCATTTACTCAAATTTTAATCCATATGGTTACAATCATGAATAACTCCCTCTCCAAAACACTTTACTATTTCTTTCACAATTCTCACTTGATCAGATTCAAGCATGGCATTATAAGCTTATTATCACAACATGGATGAAATATGGCATGACATCTATATAACAGTATTTATGTGGTTCGAAGCAATTTTAAGACAGCCCTGAAATTATTTTTATAAAGATGTTTTTCTTGAATTATGTAGTCACATACACACTCATACACATTTATACATGTGGAAACCAAGACTGTTCATGTGGAGTAGCATAGTGCACATTATATCATATTAAAATGTACACTTTTTGCAATTAGTTGACCAACAGTAACTCATGGTAGGTGAAAACAAAATTATTTAAATATCTTCAGGTATTTTAAACTTCAATATTCACTCTGAATCAAGAAAATGGCAGTACTATGATTTCATAATTGTTGGAAAAAATTAAAATTTTGATTGGCTAGCATAAAAATATTATAAAGAATTTTCAAAAGAATCTTTAAAATATCTCATATACTTACATATAAATATACATTCGTCATCTCTCGTTTAAAACAGTTGAAAATTTTATTTTACAAATATTTCGTTACACTACCTCAACTCAAAAACACCAATGATAAAGAACATTTTTTTATATTCCCATTGCAACCAAAATAGAAGAGCATTACCTCCTGGGTCAGTGTTAGATGAGTCACATTCCTGTGCTTCATCTTCCATTTGTTTTACTTTCATCATCATCAAGCGAATGTACTCAATCTTGGCTTTAGAATCAGCCAGCATCTGTTGAGCTTCTGCCAGGAGCTTTCTATCTTTGGATGACCCAGAACTATACATGTGTATCATGTTCTCTGCCCCTTGCTTGACCTTAAATACAAAGCAATTTTTCTCGTACGTCAGCAATGGGTTTTATGACTATCCATGCTTATAATATACTTTACAAAAATGTAAAGTAGGAGCATTTACTGAATTATTGTAAATACCATTAAAAGCAGAGACAAATAGGCAGATTATTTAAAAAATATATATATTCCTTGCTTGGATTGTAGAACACTTTGTTAATTGGAAAATAGTTTTCTTTTATTCCAAATAAATATGTTTTAAAATAAAATGAATCAATTTAAGGGAATTTGAAAATAATACATTTTAATTTATAACATATCCATTTTTAGCACTTTCTCAATAATGCTTATGAAACAAAATATCTATTTGGTTTTTAACTGTCTAACATACCTTCTGTTCGATCTTAAGCTGTTTTTCTAAAGACAAAAGCCGCTGACTTGCTGCTGACAAAGGTGGTTCTGTTTTTTCTCCTTCATCTTGTTCAGGGGACAATACAGCTTGGTCTGCTGCTAAATACATTTAGAATTACAACTAGAAGTTCACTTCATACAGCTGGGTTTGATAACAGCCACCCGAAAATGTTTCAAAGTTAATCCTTATTAATTTAAAAGCTCAAATGTCATTTTCACTCATACATGATGTTAATACACTGCACAATATTATCAGAAAAGACTAACGTATCTGAAGGATCCTTAGAAATCATGGACAGAATACAGCATATTCAATGTGACCATTGATCACTGTGTTTTGTTTTTGGTAATATTACATATTAAAACATGGCATTATTATAAGTTCATTATCACAGCTTGGAAGAACTATGCATTACATCTACAAAACAGTATTTACATGATTTGCAGCAATTAAGATAACCCTGAAACTGTTTTTATGAAGATATGGTTTTTGAATTACGTACGAATGCCTGACAATTTCTTGGAATCTTAAGACACAGTCCTCAAAGAAACTCAGGTACAAAATGAGTGTTTGAGTTCAAACATTTAAATTAAAAAAAAAACTTTTATCATAAGTACGTGACCAAAATTAAAGAACTTTGAAGTTAGAAAAGCTACGTTCACAAAAAACTTGTCTCAAATTTCATTACTGTTCTACTTTATTAAGAATATAACCAACAATTTCAACATTAAAATGTTTAGGATCCAACTTTTTGTTATAATAGTTAGAAATGTTATTTACACTCCAGGTTATGATAACTTTTATTTTATGTTTTGTCTCTGGGGCTTCTCTTAGGTTATTACATGGAACAGTTTTAATGCCTTACCTCCAGAAGTAAAATGCAAGTTAAAATAAACGTTCTGTTACAGTTAACTGAAGTGTAAAAGTATTTTTTTTCTAACTTTTATTGTCAAACTGTGTAAATTCTTCCAGTATGCTCTGTGAATTTCAAAAGATAACATGCGACTCGCTTGCATTATACATTATAACAAATAGTCTGATATCCAAACAATTGCTATAACAACCCCAACAGGGTTTTAGACCTGTCAACAATGTGTTTCGTGGAGTGTATAGTACATACTTTATAGTTTTGCATTGTACCAATGAATTGTTTGTAATCACATGTGTGAATTATTTTGATTCATGAAATAAGAACTTGTTGTATTGCAGAACACGAATGTTTATTTGAATTTTTGTTATTATATGAAATAAACACTTTAGATTTATGCGGAAAAGGATATGGTTATAGTTTTAGTCTGTAGTCTAGAATCATAAACTTACCTAACCAAAATAAAATTTAAAAATTCCATTAACATTTGTTTTTTTTACTTCAACTGAATGTAACTTAAACAAAAATATATTGTTAACAGATTTTTTTTAATTCATACTAATTTACTTAAATGCTCTTCTTGGGTATGTTAATATCCACCAATTTAATTTTCAACAAACATAGATCCACAGTCAAAATAGGACCAAAATGTCTTGTAAATCAGTTAAATATATCAAGTTCTATTTATAATTTTGTTATTAAAGTCACAACATTAGCATGCTGTTACTGTAAATTTATAACTATACCAAAGACTAAAGTCCAAAATGGGCCAAGAGATTTTTATTTCAGACAGTATAAATATGAATTGTAACATTTTACAAAATGTTACTATTGTTAAATCCATACAAATTGGGCACACACAAAAATCTCACTTCAATGTACTGGGCTTCTCTAAAATGTTTGTTAACAATATTATAGACTGTTGCCAGTAAACCATTTCCACTTATTTCTAGTAAGTACAGGGTGCTCGGAAAGTCACTGTGCAGTTTTGTAATCATATACATATACAAGTGCACAGTGACTTTCTGAACACCCTGTATAACAGCAAAGTTTCAAAGTCACATTAAACCAGATTGTAATGCTCTAAATTACTGCAGACAACTCACCCGACAAAGCTGGAGCACCGTGATCCCTGGTGACGAGTATGTGAGCATTAAGTTCTTGGAGGTCCTGCTGTAATTCGTGCAGTTTACTGTTTGCTTTCTTTACAATACTGTTAACATTTGATAAACTTTTCTTATCAGTAGTCACTCGGCGGAGATTTTCTGCTCCTTCTTTAATTTTTAACTCTTTCCTAATTTCTTCCTTCAACTGCTTCTTTAATACCTCCAACTGTTGCTGAAGGTTTACATCACATAAATCTTGTTGAAAACCATACTTGCTGGCTAGGATGTTATAATTCAGCTGGTTCTTATTCATTGTCTTTTTTCTCTGAAAAGACAAAAAGAAGCAACAAGGTTTCAATGTGATAAATAAGATAAATTAAAATATTAATTCAGTTTCATACACAGCCGTCTTTAATCTGATCTAGAGAAAAAAAATCAAAGTGATATACTGTGTGTTGCTGATTTTCAACAAATATTTTTACAATATGCATAATACATATTTCTTGTAGAGCTGGAGAAAGTGTGGTACACTTGAAAGACGATTCTGTGCCAGTAGAAATAACTAAGTTACATACTTTTTATAAGTATAAAGAACATACATTTAAAACGAGACATTTTCTCAATAAACCAAATGCTAGTATTTTTAAAATCTGGTTTTGTTTTCTAGATTTCAATTTATACATTTATATTCTTTAAATTTTGCATCACTGTTTGAAAAACAGGTTTGTTAGACAATTGTTATACACAGCTAACATCGTTACAGAATCAGTGAAAGCCTTATCTGTTCTTTGACAATTCATTGGTGCATATTACCTTCTGATCTTAATATATCGTTATCATTTAACCCTAAACAGAATCAATTTGAATGACCTTCTAATTACTTTGTAACCACAAAACTGTACAAACTATAGTTTTGAATGTGTTAAGTGCATCTTTGTGCAAAATTTGGTGTTTCAATAAACATTAAAAGTGAGCTGTACACATAAAAAAAGGTTTATTACAGTAATTCAACCAAAGATAGATTCACCTATGAATTAAAAACATTTTACTGGCTCCATCTGTGTACAAGGTGATTTTTCGTGTTAAGAATAAAAATTTTCTTCATCTTAAAGATTTCAAATTTTATATGCATGATAACCTCTGGAACCTAATAAATATTACTTTTTTCCCAGTAAAACTTTACATTTTATCTGTTACTTTCTCTACCATAACAATAACTGTAGCAATATCATCTAGTGAGAAAGTTTAATTTTTCCAGAATGACTGCAGAATGTAACAGATAAAATTATTTATCTTAACTAGCCTCTAGCTCCTAACAGTTCCATATCTGTCTTCAGTTAATTATATTGTTTTACTGCTCTTTAAAGTGTCTATCACAAAAAATCACCCAGCTACAGGTAAACAAGCTTATTTTTTCCCACTATGTTAGTTATACAAATATACTGATGTAATTTTCAACTACACATGTTTGGACACAAAGCTACAGCAAACACTAGAAATGGGCTAAAGCTACTGTAATTTACCAGGATGTCTCTTCTAACTAATAACTGGATTAAAATTCCACAACAGTTTGAAGTAATACCCTTAGTCTAAACACATTTAAACTCTGCCAATGACTTACAAGGTTCCATCAACTAAACAGAGCTCAATCACGAGTTTCATTTTATCTCTTGGTTGGTTATCAGCAATGTCCAATAGCAATATGAGAAATATACATTCCTGAAAATATTGAGGACATCAAAGGAGCATGTCAATGTGGGTTGAAAAATATAATGCTATCTCAGCAAAATATGAAGAGGTTGTTAGTATCTATAGTGTATATTTTTCATAATTGGAATCTGTAGCTGTTATAACCATACAGAAAACATAAGTTACAGTGCCAGTGATTCAGATGTGTAGATATTTAAATATGTTCTGTTAACTGAGAAAATTAGAATTTATCAAATATAAAATATGTGATTTATAAACCAAGTTTTGGTACCAAGTGTATCATCAAATTGAGACAGGACAGACTAATGAAAGATCTCAAGTCCCTGATATTTTTGGGAACCACTAACAGATGAGAACAAAATACCAGTGAAAGATGTAAAACAGGTTTAATAATTTGTTGGGTGAGGAGGTCTTGTACTACTTCTGCTAGCTGGTGACAAGTTAAGGGATCCTGAGAAGAAGGGAAGGAAACAGGTACCTGGGACAGGGGTGGTTGGGTAAGAAATGTAAGTTTTGAGTCCCTCTGACAAAACCTAAAAAACCCAAACACTAGTAAAGAGAAGGAAATTGAAGGATGGGAAACCAGAATCATGGAATACTCAGCTCTGACCATAATAAATGGACAACCACAAGTGAAGGGGCTCCATGACCATATAAAAGATGTAATGTCTTAAAAACAAAGCCATATACAAATCCCAAAAATTAGAAGCAGATAAATAGGTTCAAAATAAGACAGCATCACGACCTAAATGGTCCCTACAACAGATAAATCACATTTCAAAGCCAAAGCCAGAGATGATAAACGAGCAAACACAGAGGTAAGGAGGGAGAGGATGACTGCAGAAAATCCTTCAGGATTGCAGTGAAGAGCCTCAGATAGGGGATGAATTGTGGAAAAGACTAATGAGAGTAAGATAGAGGTGGGAAAATTTGGCATGAGTGAAACTAATGGGAAATTTGAAGCCATACCCTCTTAATGGGTAAAACCAAACCCAACAGTTGTTGGTTGAGATATGGACAGTCAGCCCAATGATATGCAAGAACAGTCTGATCTGAAGCCTGTAAGGGATAAGACATTCTCACAACATTGTCCAACTGAGAGGCAAATTGTGCAGCATGAACCTAAACATTAGGGAACAGCAGAAAACTAAACAAGATAATTGTAAAGTACATTAATGCAAAAATGGACTTGTATCATAAAATACAGGAGTAAGAATAAAGCATCACATACTTGGGAAATAACATTCAGAAGACAGAAGAAGATTAAACAAAATTCTTAGGAAGGGTATGGAAAGGCATTGCAAATTCAGGAGGTGAAAACAGGCGATCAAAATCCTTGTCAGACTACACACGTTTCACATGTTATGGAGAAAGTGAGACAATTTCTGGAGATAATAGTTGATCCATACAATTTTCAATTTTCCTGCAAATAAATCTCCTGACAGGTTGCCAAAACCTGAAGCTTGTGGTAAAGTGCCTGTATAATGTGAGACAACCAAAATGGTGATGCTAACTTTGGAATTCATATTGCTTGAAGAAATAAATAAAATGTGACTTGAATATAGGTAACAGATTAAAAAAAAAATGAATTCTTTAAATTACACCATTTCAAGAATAAACTAAATCTGAAACGTTAATCAAAACAACAAAAGAAAGACATCCAAGTGCAACTGTTGCCAAACAAGAAGTAAAAGTTTGGTAAATGTGCACAGAAGGAGTTACATGCATCACTGAGTCTACTGTGATGTGATGGATGATGATTTGAATGAGACATGTTGCATAATAAAAACATTCACATACAGAGAGTAGCAGCAACTAGGAATAGCTATTTCTGAGTAGCGGGAGGTACCATATTAAAATTCATAATAAAGAATACAGAAACAGAATATCCTTTCTCAGTGAAATTTTGAAGTCATGAACAAATGGTACCCAGTACTTGCTTTATTATTTTGCCCCATTATGTATGAAAGAAACCAACAATAATGTTTTTTTTTTGAAGTACATCTCATAGTCTGAAGTAATAATCAACATTAAACTAGATTACTGATCAAACTTGAAAAAATAAAAAAATGAGGAGCTTTACTTTTTAAGAAATTAATTTTTATGTAACAGGCAAAACAAAATGATTTATTAAAATAATTTGTTATTATAAACAAAAATTAAACACATACTGAAGTTTTAATAATGGCATTAGCCCTTTTGCCACAGGTTTGGTAATAATATATAGGAGTTCTTACATGCATTTGGACAAATTTTTATACGAAAACTTTTGGGAGATTTTTAAATAAAGATTACAATTTTTGTACATAACAAATCATATATTTTAATAAAGTATTTTTACTAAAGATTTATTTGTGCAAATAAAGGGGTCTGTTTTGTTAGAAATCTGAGTGCAAAATTATCTCATGTTATGATTACAAAAAATATCCTCTTTAAAACCTCAAATATTTGTGTAATCTCTAAAACCTAAATACATTTCAAACATTTGTTTCCAGAAGATTATGTTTTGTTTGTTATTTTCCCTACCCTAACTTGGGAGGAGGGGTCAATTTGACCATCCTGGTAAAAATCATAAAAAAACAAAAATTATGTTTTTTTCATGCTAGAATGACAACAAACTATAACATAAAGATATAAATGTTTAGTCTAAGTAGCTTATGTCTCATAATATTACACTATTATTTATTATACTGACCTTCCACACACGCTTGGTTAACACAACTTGCATTCATGTGATGCACATGTACTCATGCTACTGTATCCAATAACACAAAACTGACCATTAGCTTTTCCAAAGTAACCCTGCCTTGGCTGTGTTTTAGTGAACTAGTATTTTGTAATACATAGTTTCATTATAATTACTCTGCATATAGATAGCTACTATTTAGAAATAAGCTACTGTGATTAAACTTAATAACGAAAGCAAACAGTTACCTCTCCTAGCAATGTTTGAATTTAGTTGCAAGGCCTTTTAAAATTTTGCATGTGGAAGTTATGTGAAAAAATATTTCTTTAGGTTCTAAATGTGCAATTCAATAACCAAAAAATCACAAATTACTACACTGATACCAGAGAATAACACTAATATTTCAAACTTAGCAACTAAGTCATACTTAGGTAAAAACGATGAAGTTCAAGCAGACTAAAGATACAACCTTTCTCCTTGAAATTTTGGTTTGAAAGAATGTGGAAGTCTTTTAACAGATTAAAATGGCTGAGAAAACTACTTAGAAAACATTCTAAGCTATTGGTTATTTATATGTCACATATTGAAGCAAGTATATGAGGGATTGTTTCCAAAAATGGAAGGAGGTGTATGATTCAATACACAAGCCATATCTCAGCAAAAAAATGAGGTTATAATTTTATATTCTAGCTTGTCAATGTTTGCAATTTGAGTTCCTAATTTGTACAAAACTACAGACTTACTATTTTAACATCACAAACATCTAATTTGAACAAGTGCTTATTCAATGTACTGTATGGCTCACAAAAATCAAAATCAAAGTATGTTCTTTTAATATTTACCTTGAGTTCAGTACATTAATACTATATTGTTTAAAAAGGTATGGAGAAACTTGTACATTAGATGGGTTATAAAAACTAGTTTGTCATTCATTGTTAGCCTTTTAATAACAACAAAGCCACTGCCTTGTACATAACCACCATTTTGACATAATGTAAATAAATAAAATTACTGGCCATTATACCAAATAACCTTTTTTATAATAATATGCCATTCATATGAAGTTACAGCATGCAGAAACTTAAAAGTTACAATGACAACTGTGGGGTACATAAAACTGAAGAATAGCACAATACAGCATGGTATGAAATAACTTGCCTATAAAGAAGTTAGTAAGTGAATAGCACCAGATCTATCAAACTTGTATAAAATAATAATAATTAACAAAACTTGTAAAAAAAGTATTAAGCTGTGACAACCAATATTTTTATTCTTTCGACAGAAAACATGGTCATTTTAAATCCCATCACTAGAGTTGTTATCCCAAAACTCGACCATAAAGAGAAGGAAAAATCGAGGACTAAATATCAGTGAACAAACCTCTGCTAGCATGTGGTTATATATGGTATTTAACACAGACTTTAGACTACCTGACCAGTCAAAAAATACGTGGATAACCTTCGAGTTTTCTCAATTATATAACCACAACAAACAATCCCATTTTATAAAAAGTTGTATACGCAATTATTATTTCTATTATTACATGAATATATTTCCAATACAAGAAACTATACATAATAAAAAAAATTTGAAGTGAGTGAAAATTCTACTTTACCAATTGTTAGATCAAATTCTATATTCTTAGAATCAAAAGGGCTATAAATACATAAAAGCACTCTCTTAGCTTTTTTGTTGTTTTTCCATACTACAGTTATCCATCCAATAGATGTCTTTTAAGGGCTTAAAAATAAGCACACTGATATATTAGTAATGTCCAAAAATTTAACACAGAAAGTACATCATCATTTCTGTCTTTATAGAAGGCTTTAAGGACTCAAATATGTAGTAGGACGTGTAAAAATGTTGAGACAAATGAAACAAACTAACCAAACTCCATTTTTTTTTAGATAATTAATCAAATAAACTCAAATAAAGATGGATGTGTCTGAGGATCACATTAGGTATATAATGCTTTATGAATTTAAAAAAGGCAGTAGTGTAGCAGAAACTACACGAAACATTCAAGGTGTTTATGGTGCAGAGTCTCTCGATGAAAGAAAATGTCAAAGGTAGTTTCAGAACTTCAGATCAGATGTACCATGTTCATATCGTCCTGCTGAGTTTAATGATGGCTTACTGGTGGCTGCATTTGAAGAAGATTGTGCTGTAACAGTTGAAGAACTAACACAGAAACTTAATTCAACCCGTTCAACAGTTCACCATCATCTGCCACAGCTTGGAAAGGTGTCAAAACTTTGAACATGGGATTCCCTATGATTTGAAAGAAGTCAGCCTTAGAAGAAGAGAGGACCTTTACACTTCTCTCCACTTTCGTGAACGTAACTTACTCTTTTTGAAGAAGTTAGTGACGGTAGATTAAAAATAGATATTTTATAGAAATGTTAAGTGCTGAAGACAATGGCTCAGTGCAGATAAACTGGATAAAGCACAGCCAAAAATGGACCTCCACCCTAGGAAATTCTTCTTAATCATTTGGTGGGGATATTGTTGATGTGATCCACTTTGAGTTGCTGCCACTCAACTTAACAATTACACAAGATTTCTATTGTGACAATTAGTGCTCAAATGTTACAATGAAAGAAAAGAGGCCTGCTTTGATCAATCGTAAAGGTGTTGCGTTACATCAGGATAATGCATGGCCCCATACAGCATGGATCACATCTACAAAGACTGAAGAGCTGGACTGTGAAAAACTTCCACATTTTCCTTATTCTCCAGACCTTTACCATCTGATTATATTTATTCCATAGTTTGCAGAACTATCTTAATGGGAAAGAGCTTGGAACACATGAAAATGTCAAAACTACCCTCTCCACATTTTTTTCCTCCAAACTCCAAGAATTTTATAGAAGTGACATTCAGAAGCCCGTGAATCATTGGCAGGAAATAATTAGTAATAACAGAACATACATTATTGATTAAATAACATTAAAATTGTTTGAAATCCTTTCTCCTTTTCTAATCCTAAAATCAGATATTACTTTCTTAATTTCTGATGTTTTTTGTAATTATTTACCACTTTTTTACACATTTTCATTCCACAAGTGCAAATGTCTTCTACTTCTCAATATTACCTTTTTAAATATAACCTCTCAATAACCTATTCATATATTCCTAAATTAATCATTATTCTCAACATTAACTATGAAAATCTTTTTATCAACAGAGTTTGGACACAATCTGTTAATGTAAACAGTGTATCCTAGTCAGTACTATGGAGAACCCTCTGGTCAATTATAACTTCTTGTCACACTATGTTACAATGTGGTTTATTTTAATGAATGGTAAGAACAATAAACAATTTAATTAGAGAATATTATAACAGATTCCATAACCATTTTAAGGTGTTTAATCCAATATTAGAAATCCTGAATCTCACCAAATTGAAGAGTTACCTATTTAGTCATTTCTGCTGGATTGCAAGTATTAATACTTTTTACATTTAACTTCTTAAAAGATTGACTAATTTGCAAAACTTATTCAGTATCAAAAACTATTGAAGAAGAGTTATTTGAATCGCTTTAGGAATCCTATACTTTTTAAAAACTTCTATGAGCATAAGCTTCCAAACATGTTTTTGTTTTATAATAGGAATATTAGTCACATGACATAAAAACAATACCTTTTTCTCAAACTGTTTCTGCTCAGTGTTTTGAAAGTTACAAAGTAAAACTGTCTTTGTCTTGCTGAACATTTTGGTTACATGTATCACCTATCCTGTTTCTTTCAGGGCCAGATTAAGAAATTCTATATTTCATAGCAAATTTTATATAAAAGGCTCTTGGTTTTTGTCTTTATACTAAATTTTGCAATAGTTGATGAAAAATAAAAATAAAAGCATCTTCTAGTCATATGCTTATATGGTCAATTCCAACAGACAGCACTGGAATAACTGAATACAAGTAAACCTAGAGAAATAATAATTTGATTATTTTAGCCACTAAGTCAGTGCATTCTATTCAGAACATGGGTTACTTACTTCAAAGTCACTGAAATGCTCAAAAGGTTTCAGAAAAAGTGTACTAGGTTGATACTTGAAAAAGGTTATCATATGAGGATTGGTTAAGATCTCTGAAATTTTTTTTCTTAAAAACTAAAGGTAGAGAATATCTGACTGAGATATTTAAGCTCATAAAGGGAACTGGTAGTGTAGTTCTATCTATTTTTATACTAAATGATAAGAATGTCAAGGCTGGGAGATATGAGTATAAATTTGGGGATGGCAGAAGTCATCTTCAGCTAAGTGTTTTATTTTTCTGGTAGGGTGGCTCTTGTTTATGATGGAATGCTTGATAAATATTTGAATGATAATGGCTACTTTTGAATTTTTGTGTTTCTTTTTTATTACTATCAGTTCCATTTCAGCTATGTGATCTTAACTAAAAAAAACACTTGGTATCTGAAAATAACACATAGAGGAAAAACTGGCTCCAATAATAACGGCATTGATAAAAATTAAACCTGTAAAAATGGAAGGCTGAAAACATTTCATTAAAAAGTAATAAACACTCAACTTTGCAACATTTTTTATAAGTTTAAAAAGAACCAATTTTTTTTTCTTGAATTCATCATATTTGTAGATTTTGCTGAGGTTCTTGAAAATGTATAAATTCTGTTGATAATCAGATTTTGGAAGACATTAATTATGACAGTGTTTAAGATACCTTGCAAGCAAATAAACAGTAACAAAATGTTTAAACGAGCCATATTAATGCCTGTAATAAGATAGAATCTTGTCAAGGTTACCATGTAAACTTGCAATAAATGCATGGTATTTCATACATACAACTAACCAATTACTCATATTTACCATGGTATTTACTGTTTAATGAGAAAACAATACAGTGTACCTAAAATCAAGAATTACGAATTAAAATTACCCAGTAAGTACTTAAACTGGCTATTCAAACCTAATAATTTTAGTATCTGAATAATTTAATACATTAGCTAAAAAGTTTTGATCATATGCATGTAAGATTTATTATTAAATTTTTCTTAAGACTCAAGTTATATGATAGAATAATTTAACATTTATATTATGTCATTGGACAATACTACGAAATCCATTTTTGATTAAAATTATCACAGCAAATTTACAATAAATATATGAGAAACAACAATGATAAAAGCACAATGCTGAAAGAAAACACCACTGTTGTGGAAACAAGATAAAACTATTTTTTGCAAAACATGTTTATTATCTTGTGATTTCTGTAGCAAAATATAACTTCTTTCCAAGTTTGAATATTTTGTACATCATATCTTATGTTGATATTATAAAACTGTCACCATAATATGCAAATTATTTTTGCTCTACAATAATCCATGAAAATATATTTAAAATTGCAGAATGAATAAAAATTGGTCATTTCTAGTCTCAACATTAAAACTTTAAAAAGCTATTTAATGCTCAATGCTATTCTTTGGTAAAGTGAATACTGGTACATTCAAATAAGAGAATACATGAATAACAATACTATTTTATGACTTTGAGATGCAGCATTTAATCATATGTATGATTTTATGCATGCTGTATGAATTATCTACTTTTGTAAAGTTTCAGAATTTTATACAAGTACATTTATTGTTAATTACAACATAGCTGTCTGAACTTTCATGTCTGACTTATGCTTGATTAAAAATTTCACTTAGTGCTAATTTCACTGATTTTAATATTATGTTTACTTATTTCTATATTTTTGCTTCATTATGTGAGAATTATCTCCTCATATGTAAAGAGATGCAACATAATGGTACACAAAATTTCTACATACCAGATCCTTTTGGTAACTTGCTTTTATAATGAAAATAAAAACAAGTGAAACCTTATTATTTAATTTGCACAAATTTTATTAAGTTCCACACACTATACGTTTTGCTCCAGGTAATAAAAGTGTAAGGAAAAAAGTTTAGTTAACATTCCATTTTTTCTTTGTATCAACATAAAATTATTCTGACCTACTAGCCTACACGTCTGTTAACTTGCGATATCACAGTTGTTTGCCCATGTTGATTATAGTGTTTGCTTTATAAAACAATGGCATTTAAGTTAGCTTGAAAATCATATCTGACCAATTATGATAAAATAGTAATTGCACAATTAAAAAATTCTTCCTTCAACTAATATACTCTATTAACTGTTTGGTAGGCCACTATCCTACTTTACTTAAACCTGTGATGTAGTTGTGCATAAAGCAACAAGATAACCCAGAAATATTGTTTTTAGCTTCAGTCTGATGCCTTTTTCTTTTTCTTCTTTTTCATGGACTGTCACTTCTAACTGTCCTTCTCCTGTCCACAGTTTTCTCAATGTTTGTATTGCGCCATGTACTTTACAATAACTTGAAAGGTGAAAATCCAGTACTCACTTGTGGGACCTCTTGATCAGGAAATAATATTGCCTGCAGATACCCCTCCAGGTCACACAGTTTCTTCAGAATACTCTTTGAGACTCTACAGATTCTTTCATAAAGTCCATTAAATCTGGGGTTGCATGAGGTGGTGAAGAGTTGCCTGATGCTGATTAATCAATCTGCACATCTTTTGCATCAGTTCTGAGATAAACTTGGTTCTTCTGTCACTCAAAACTTACTTTAGAAAGCCTACTCTCCAAAATACTTCCAGGAGGGTTTTAGTTACTCTCTCCACCTGTCTCCAGCAATGCTGTGACTTCTGGGTAGCATGTTTCATAGTTGACATCTCTTGGCACTTATTGGTTGCCCTTGTTAGATACAGGTACTAATGGTCTGAACAAGTCCACAGTTGCTCTGCTGAATAGATCTTGTACAAGAGGCATCTCACTTATTGGCACCTTGGCTATCTTCCTTTTAGGTACAGTTCTTTGGCAAATGTCACATGACCTAAATAAACTGATCAGATCTCCAATTACCCCAAGCCAGTGAAAGTTGCCGGTGGTTCTGTCTATCATCTTTTTTCACCTTCAAAAATGAGACAGCTTCATTACTTAAGTCCAATACTTTGTTGGCACTATTATCTGTTTAAGTTCTCCAGCAGAAATGCCTTGACAGATCTGGTACGGCACTCCCTTTTGATTCTCTGTTCTGCAAGTCTTTTTCCTTTTTATATTGCTTGATTTTTTCACAGGCACCATTCCACAAAGTTTCTGTAGTGAAGGAATTTTAATCTTGTTTTCTTTAGCCCCTATAGCCCTAAATGTTACCTCTTAAGATTTGCAGGGGCTTTTCTCTTCTTGAGCTTTTGTGATGACTGCAGATGCCTCATCAGTCTCTTTTCTGTCTTGGTCCTCCAAACTTCTTCTGCTGGATATGTTTCCAAACTTAAGTTGTAAATGAAGTCCTTTATATCTTGAAGACAAGAAACCCACTTGAAATAAAAATGTAACTCAAAATGTCTGATATGGATATTAACATTTTTATTAATAAAGCAGAGAACAATGTCTCAACCTTCCTACTTCATCTTCAGGTTAACAACGCAAAATATGCTAACAGAAGATGACCTAGGAAGGTCAAAATGCTGTTCTCTACTTCATTAGTAAAAGTGTTAATACCCATACCAGCCATTCCGAGATGCATTCCTTTATACTATAGCCTCAAGGCACTATTTCAGTGCTTTTAAGAGAAGGGTCTTCTATCTTTTCTTCCATTTGCACTGACCTACATTCATGAATATCATCTTTCAAGACTTGCATGGGCTTGAAGTCTTGCTTGCTTTTTCTCTTGAGCTCATTTTTGATGACTACAGATGCCTTGTTAGTCTCTTTTCTGCCTGGTTTCTCCATACTCCTACTGCTTGGTATATTCTAACCACCAAAGTTGTAGACGGGTGCTTTCATATACACTACATCAAGGTTTCCCACATATTATGAAATGTCTACCTTTATTCTTGCTATGAGAAACTCTCCTATTAGCCCTAGCAATATCTAGAACAAGAGTTGATTACAAAAAAGTTCAGTGAAGTGTTGAGTTAATTTGGAGTTTAAATAAAAGTTAGTTGACATAAAAATGTTATCATCCTAAAATCTAAGTACGTGAACTCATTGCACATTAGTTCTCGTCTTGTTTCTAAAAGAGAGATAATATCATTTGTAAATGTAAGCCTAATCAATTTGGAATACTTTCAAAGTAGTTTGGAACAAATAAAATTAAATTTGTCTCATTATGTACACTAAACATAGAATTATTTTCACTTGACTCTTAGAATAAACCTGAAAACTGTGCAATGCTTTAGCATTTGTTGTCAGAAATGAAATTATATGATGAAAGTAAATTAGAACTCTTGCTAAACTTTGACTGTGAAGACGGGGACCAAAAGGTCAGAGTGAAAGCAAATCATTACTTAAAACATCATAACAGTGAAAAATATTGTTAATACAGCTCATGCTGTAAGGAATCAGTGGATGTGAATACTCCAGATGTTGCAAATGAGAAAAGAAGTTCATTGTTTGGTAAAATCATCCATGCGTCAATATTTCTATTGATGGAAACCCATCTATTGACTGATACTGTTTCCATGGTTCAACTCAATTTGTTAATGGAAAGTGGAAAGTTGCCTCCAGAGATGGGGAGAAAACAAAAGATTAATGCTAATAGCAAATGGACAAAGTTCAAGAAATTGTGAAATAATTACCAGTGAAGAAGAGAGCATCTTGGGAACTAATTTCATGAAGAGATTTGGGCTAGAATCTGATAGTTTCATGGTTAATGACCTTGAATTCTTGATGTAGTATGTGGAAATTTCTGCAAAGGTTGAACTTCCAGTGGAAACATAGACGATTGTCATTACCCCACTGAGAGGTGAAATACTCATACTAGAAGTTATTGACAACTTTCTATCCAGTAACTGGAGTGTAGTAGAACTAAATACTTTTGCTGCCCTAGAAATTAGTGGTTGGAAGACTCAAGAATTTGAATAATAAATATGTCAAATACAATTTTGTGAGAGGCAAACTTGAATCAGTTTCTGATAAAATCAAAGATCATGATGCAAATGTAATAAAATTTGATATTGTCAAGGTGAACAACTGTCATCAAAAAAGAGAACAATCTTTAAAGGTTGTCTGCTGTGATCACCTCCAAAAGTACAGTAATTCCAAGAAGAATTTGTCAAAACAACCTCAACCTGATGAAGAGACCAGAATTCCTGTCAGGATTACTTCCAGAGAATAATCAAGGATAATCCATCAATGGATTCACCTGGTCACCTGTCTGCAAAGAACACTTCTAATGACT
Organism: Carcinoscorpius rotundicauda; assembly: GCA_011833715.1. NCBI lineage: Eukaryota > Metazoa > Arthropoda > Merostomata > Xiphosura > Limulidae > Carcinoscorpius > Carcinoscorpius rotundicauda. The sequence goes on from CM022393.1 coordinate 148,226,496, forward strand.
ATAGGGGACAAAAAGCTATCTTATCCACATACCAAGAGCCTTGGAAGAATTCACCCCCCCCAAAAGACTTGATGAATGGATAACTTGGTGTAGTATTGCATTTATTGCATGTCAGCTGTTGAGAGTTGCAGGTTCTTGATGATATGGTGTCAAGTTTATGTCAGCCTTAGAAATAACCAGAACAAGGATGGACCATAAACTTGATGCTCTGTGAAGCTCCGAGTTAGTTGAGAGTTAAAAATTTGTTACAAAAGGTTTACTTTGTTGCTTTATACAGCTGAGTACTGATTGCACTTTAGATGTATTAGTTTTATTTGAGGTTTGAAGTCATTTGTGAACATATGCCCTAAACAATTTATAACAATTAAAAAGCAGTTTAAGTGTGCAGAAACATTTACTGGAGGAGAAAAACGAATTTCATTTTATTAAATGAATTAAATGTTGAATTATTTTCCCTGACAATAAAAAATACCAATGAAACATCACCATTAATCAAAATTTCTAATACTGTTCAAATGGCTTGGGAGAATAAAAAAAGAAAACCGTTCACTATGGTCCACTTAAACAACTGGTTGATTGGTTGATTTGGTGTTTTATGGCACAAAGCAGCTAGGTTATCTGCGATAAACATCCAGTAGAAAGTTAAATTTAAAGTAAATTGAGTAAAATTCGTAAAATGAAATTAAGGTAAAACAAAAAGTTTAAAAAAAAGTACAAATAGCATAAAACCAATGTTTACATCTAATTTACAATGTTAAGAGCAAAACTACAGTAATACAAGTTGTAAAGGACTTTCTGGAGCATAATTGTAGTTATCATAACTTGCCAGGAAGACTAATAGGTAAGTACAAAAACCACTGTCTGTCACCTGAAGTTGACCTTTTAGTCCAGGTTCCGACTTATTTGACATTTTGGCCATTTTCAAAATGCAATAAAAATTTTAAAAGACTCGAAGCTAAATTTCAATACAACTTGCCAGGATGACTAACTGGTAGTTCAAACAGCAGTGTTAGCCACTTGAAGTTAGCCTTTCCAGTCGTGGTTTCGAGTATTTTGACATTATTGCCATTTTCTAATTTCAAATTGATGTAGATGAGCTGTGATTCTTAAAAGGGCATCATATTAAAAAATGTCTAATGTATAAATTACAAAATCTAAAGGGCATTAAAAAGATTAATGGCCTTTGAAAAACTAAAAACATTTCCAAGGTGGACAGTGTCGCAATCACCAATAATATTGTTTAACATTATGGACAAACCCTAGAAAAGAGCATGTTTAAATTGGCGCCATCGTTGAGAGTCATGACGACAGCAAGAAAGTAAAATGTGGCTTATTGTGACCTGAGTTTTACACAGTCTACACATTGGTGTATCAGTTCCAGATAAAAGAAAACAATGAGTTAGACAACTGTAACAAATGCGTAGTCTAGTTAGAACAACTTCCTCCTTCCGATCCTTACGGAAGCAAGACAGCCAAAGTCCAATAGAGGGTTTTATTTGGAAAAGCTTGTTTTTGCATTGCTCACTCCAAGTTGATAGCTAGCTGGCATGGAGTTGAGCCTTGAATACAGGACCAAAGTCCATGTATGGAACAGGCACAGTGGTGACAGTGCCAGAGCAGACAGATTTAGCTGCAGTGTCGGTGAGTTCATTCCCACAAATACCAATGTGGTCTGGTATCCAGAAAAACTGAATAGAAGTAAATGTTAGAGAAATGAGCCAGTCAGTTTTGAATATTGGCAATAACAGGGTGTGAACTAATGTGAAGTGATTCCAGGGCCAGTAGAGAACTAAGAGAGTCAGTATGAATAGTTCAGTTTGAGTACTGCTTAGCTTATATGTGATCTAGGGCAAGAGAAATGATGTACAGTTTAGCAGTGAACACAGAAGCTGTAGGATTCTGTGCACAACCACTAAACCACAACAAATCATGGCAAAGTCCACACAGTCACCTAATTTTGAACCATCTGAATAAATAGGAATGGAACGATGGTTCGAAAGATGTTAAGCAAATAACAGACAGTATTTCCAATTGGTAGTGTCTGCTTTTCTCAGATGACTTAAAGATAGGGCACATTTGGAGACTAAGTAGCCATGGTAGGATGGGCCAACCAGTGGATACGGCAATGTTATCCAAGGACAGACCTAATCAAACTGTGCCTGGATATGAATGCCAAAAGGGCCAATGGCAGATCATCTGTTCTGAAAAAGTTAGGCCCACAGAGGAAGGAAAACACAAATTAAGGTGGGATGCTTTGGTAAGGAACAAAGTTTTGAAGCATACAGTAAAGACAGCAGCAAATGGCAGAGGTGCAAAAAAGGTTCATGAGACTATGTATAAGCTCTGAACTGGGAAAGTACAGAAATACTCAGTGCAGAGCTGAAGTCCTTGATGATGAATGGGGTACAACATCTTTAAGGCTGAAGTTCTGGCAGAGCCGCAGACAAGTGATCCATAGTCGAGTTTTGATCAAATAAGAGCACAATATATCTTTAGAACAGTACATGGGCTGAGCATGGACACAGGCCTGGTGATAATGAGTTTAGAAAGAGAGATACTGCTGGAAGATGTCCCAGGTCTGTTTGAGTTTTCCATGCCTCCTTGCAAGCAAGACTCCCCCCCCCATGGATCAGGAGACTGCAAAGAACATGTTGATGTGTTAGGAACAGATTGAGCACATGTCTGGACAATACAGCCAATCACTATTCCCATGCAGTCATCTATCAATGGCAGACAGACAACAGCAGAATCAAGTTCTGAGAGAGTGGTGAAAGAGGGTAGATTGACCTGGTCAAACTTTCACTGCAGTGCACAAGTCATGTGGAATTGACCACGGCCAATCTCCCTGAAAATTACAAGAAAATGTTAATTGCTCCAAAGGTCACAGTCACAGTCAACCCTCCAATACTGAAGAGAGAATGACTGTGATCAGAGAACGTACACTACAAAACGACCACACTCCCCATGGTATCAGCACCACCCCAGAGAAGAATGGAATTGATTCAAGTACCCCAGGATTAAAAAGGAAAATGGCAACTATTTAATGAGAACATCAAGATTAAATTGACCACAAGGTTCTCCAAGAAACAGGTAGAGAGAGCAAACAGTAATGGTATGACCCAAGAAAACAAAGTTGGTGACATGGCCACTAAAACCTGAACTATGTAAGCAGAAGAATTATTTAGTGAGTTTTCAAACTACAAAATATAGTATAAATAAATAATGTTAACACTTTCCTTGAAAGCCACCCCTCAGTGGCTCAGCGGTATGTCTGCGGACTTACACGCTAAAATCCGGGTTTCGATACCTGTCGTGGGCAGAGCACAGATAGCCCATTGTGTAGCTTTGTACTTAATTCAAAAACACGAGACACTAGAAACATACTCAAGTTTAATCAACAGAAAAATAACCACAACCGAGCTAAAAATTAATATAAAAAACTTGAAGAACACTTCCCCCGGACATGATCAAATACCAAATATTATTCTGAAAAAAAGCTCCACTCTCCTACTACAGCACCTCACAAACATCATGAACATCTCACTAGCGACCGGGTACTATCCCGACACGTGGAAAAAAGCCATCATAACAACGATCCCCAAGAAACAAACTAACAGAACAAATCCAGATAATTTCCGCCCCATCAATCTGTTAAGTTGCCTTGGCAAACTGATGGAGAGAATTATCTCCAACCGTCTCCTACATTTTTGTGAATCAAACAACATCCTTCCAGAATTTCAAAATGCCTCCAGAAAAAATAGACAGACAACAGATCACCTCACGCGACTCACCAAATCAATCTACAAAGCTTACAACAACAATCAAGTTGGGGTATTCCTAGATGTCAAAAAAGCATTCAACAGCGTATGGCACAACGCCATCATATATAAACTAAATCACCTGCAAATAAATCCCACAATAGTCAAATGGATCTCAAATTTCTTAACAAATAGAACAGCAAAAGTAAAAGTCAATAAAACTATATCCAAATTATTTAACATAACGGCAGGAGTGCCCCAAGGATCAGTCCTCTCTCCACTTCTATACATAATTTTCGTCAGTGACATACCTTTTCCAAATCTAACATACACACACAATTCACAATACGCAGACGACATCGCAATCTGGAACACCTCCAGAAACCCAGTAATGGCCATGTCCTGCGTACAAGAATCATTAAACGTCTCAACATGGAGGAACAAGTGGAGAGTTGTGTTAAACCCAACAAAAACACAAGCAATTACTTTCTATAGGAAACTTAAGAAGCAAAGAAAAAATCTAGAAAAAATAAAATTATCACTTGGAAACACAACCATTAACATGAGTAAAAACATCACATTCCTTGGCGTCACTTTCGACACAAAACTAACATGGAAAAAACATATAAACAATATACACTCATCCACCAGAAAAATGATTTCATATCTAAAGACCATAACCGGCAAACAATCGAAATGTGCACCGAACACCATTATACAAATACACAAGGCTTACATCCGTCCTCTAATTGAGTACGGATGTCAAGTAACATACAACATGTCAAATAACACTCTCCAGAAAATCCAAGTACAGCAAAACAGAATATTAAAATCCGCATTTGGCCTACCGTCATTTACGCCAACAAACTATCTACACCAAATTAGTAATTTACCAACAATAAGAGATAGAATAACAGAACTTTCTCTCAAATATTATCTAAAAGCAGAAAAAAGAAACAAACTAACGGCATCACTACACAAATTATCAAGTGCACCAACAAAATACAATTCACTGTACAACATATTTCAAGAATCACATTCTACTTAACAAAGAATCTAAACAAATATGATCCACGTCACTAACACGAATTCTTTTTTTTTCTTTTCTTTCTTTCTTTTCTTTTCAGATACAGGGTACACGACAGGCAAAACTTTCGGCGCCTGTCCTGTGAAAGTGGGTTTTCTTGGGGCACTCCCGTTTCCCCCCACATCAAAATCTTCAGGCATTGGATTTATAGTTCCCAGCCCAGGCATCTCTTTTGCCAGACCCTGAATCGTGCCGTTTGAATTGTTTTTGAATTGTTTTATTTTTGATCTGGATTTGAATAATATTCATCTTCACATCTGCTCAACCTCTTACTTTCGGGACAGGTCCCGGGCTTCCTTTCCGCTGCTGCCTTTGCCTTCATCCAAGACAACATTTAGAAGAGACATTTTCGACCCAAATAGTCAATAATAATAATTATAATATATATAAAACAACAAAAAAACCACCATTTACTCTTAATAACAATCCACGAAAGGGGACGAAGAGGAACCACAACGTCCCTGAACACCCCAGTTGGGGAGAGAACTCTTCTGATTTCTCTATCTCTAAACTGAACCCCTGCCACGTTAGTTTAGTTTAGTTTCCTTGAATATCTTTGAATGGGTGTGGTGGTAATCAAAAGTAACAACATTAGATAATAGGAGATTTCAGTGTTAGATGTTCTTTAAACTGTGAAATTAATTGACTTTACTTAAATATACAATTTTTGGTTGTATACATTGGCAAAGAAAATAAATACTATTATATAATAAGTTTTGCCAAAAGTTACTAAAATTCTACAATGATTACAATAAATTATAAATACTATTAATTATTAGTAAGAGAACTTCAAAAAGCTTCAATCCCATCATGATTTTGGGTACAATGTTTAGGCTTTTCAAACTTCAATGTGGTTAAATGTGAGTAAAAAGGAAATTTTCAGGAGTCTCAGAAAGATATAATACATTACACTTTAGAGCCTGTTTATGGAGAACAAGTCAGATAACTTTGGAGAAGACAGTTATCTGAAGATAAAAGTAACAAAAAGCAAGACAGGAAACAGACAATTAAATTAAAGGTTGCTCTGGGGAAGGCTGAGAAAGAGTACTACATGTATTTATTAGTGTGCAGTAGTCAAAATGTTGGGGCTAGACTGTAAGGTTCAGTTGGTATTCAGATGCTTATTTTTAATAGACTTAACCTTTGTTTACAATGAGGTTGAATCTATATGGATTATAAACAAGGATTTCAAGGGTAGAAAGTTTATAACTGGTAATTTTATAGCCCACTTGAAAATGTTGCTACTACTACTAATAATAATAATACAATAATTATCAAGAATTAATTTTGACAATGACTGAAATTATACAGTCAAACAGTGAAGGACAGAGTTTGTTTCAAAAGATTCAGAAAAATTTGCTGCACCAAATGCTGGTCAAAAGTCAAACAAATGGGGTGGGTGCCACTTCAGACTTACAGTTAATCATGATGGGGTTGTAAGATATGAAATGGGAAAACATTTGTGAAGAAATGGTAAGTGTACATAATACTTGAAACTGTTAGTACCTTAAAAACCTCCACAACTAGAGAACTGAGTCACACAAAGACAATTGCACATTTTACAAATATTTCATTTATTAGATAGTAAAAACAAATATTTGTGAAATGTACAATTGTTCCTGCATAATTAGTCTTGGCATGTTCTTAAACACTGAGACAGAAAGAAATCTGAGTTGTAATCCTCAATTTCCAAAAAGCCAATTAAATACCATGAAACAAGGTTTACTATCAGTAAATAGAATGAGTTCAAAGTAATGGGCAGCAGACTGGAAATTTTAAACAAGTTTTTAATTCAAAATAGACAATTTCCTAATTATTAACATGAAAAGCTAAATCATAAGTTTAAATTTAAACTGTCATATATGATAGCAAATTTAGAGAACTGAATTGGATAAATACAGAAACAATATCCAATAGAAAGAGCCATAAGAATACTTTGTCAGAGTATATTACACTCAAAAAAATTTAATTATGCTTCTATGATGTCTTATAAACACTTTAACAATTGAAAAGAAAGCTTAAAGAAACAAAAGATTCCTAGTTCTACTGTTTGTTCTTAAGCCTTCAAACTTCCCAGTGAAATCTTGTGGTTAATGCCATAGGAGCTCTGATGTAAAAATATATAAAATATTCTTGCTTTATACAATCATATTACGACTTTATAGACTTTTCTTTCCAAAGATTTTTCATTATTAAATGATCATTGGAAAAAAAAAACCCAAAAAACTTACAAGTGTATTGTTTACAGGCAAAATTTCTCAGACCTGTAGAGAAATATTTTGACATTTTTATCATAATCATAAAATCACATTTTACTATATAAACATCAAAAAATGTTTAAACTTCTATTCTAAAACTGTCAAAATAAGAATAAAATAATAAATAATAAAACTGAAATGTTAAGCAAAACTCGTATCATCAGGCAAAAGTGATAGTTAAAACATCATTTGGTAGCTTGTAAAAGGCATATAACACTATAAACTATTTAAGTAGAAATAATTTTGAATTAAAATTTTTACATAACACTATTCTGTTACAACTACCGAAATTTTGTGGATAAAAATAAACATTACTTTCATTGATTACAGATCATGCATACACTAAACATGAGTGATCAGTGAGATAACTTTTCAGTACAAGTCACATGTTCAGTTCTTGAAATCATGTTTACAACTGTACTTGATCAAATAATTACTGAAGTGATCAACAACAGACAGTATAGAACCACATTAGGCTATCAAACATGGATACTTTTTGTGGGTCCTCATTGTACAAAGGATCAATAAACTAACCAGTCTTTTTTCACTTGTTTGAAATAGTGAAGAATCAGATTAAGTATAATTTATGATTACTTTACACACAACATTATAGTGCAAAGTGAGCCGACTATTTATTTTGGATCAGAAAAAGGAAAATCCCACATAAAAATTATATTTGTATTTGTGACAAAAATGGAGTTAAAAAGTTGAATAGATTATTAAACACTGTTTCAATACATTTTAGCACATCATTATCAATATAGTCAATGGGGGTTCAATAATGAAAAGTGTGTATAATAATAGTATTCCAACTACACTATATCATATCCATTACTGAAGATGTATTTTACTCAAATATAACAAGTTTAATACTAATATCTTACGACAAATTTGCTAGCTCGTAAAAGGTATACAAACCATAACAACTGAATATGGACTGAAATCCTTGTTTCTGATATATCATTTTCCAATTAGCCTTTTAATTAAAATAAACTAGGAAAATAGTGTTGATTGATTGATACATACAATGCAAGTCCAGTTTTTACTCATGTGACAAGTTTTGTTACATTACTCAATATGAGTTGTATCTCGCACGTGCAGTTCAATTGTCGTGCTAGGATTTTGTTACATTCTTTACATCACCTTCTTGAAAGCTTTTAAGATTTTTTCATTATGTGTAATACTGTTGTCACTATGGGGTTAAATATTTCTATTGGACATTATAAGTACATATAAATACAAGTAAAAGATAGTAAAAGTACAGGTGAAGTTAGACAGTTTAGCTGCAATGGGCAATTTTTAAAGTGAAAATTTCACAGCGTGTATTGTAACAACGGATGTAGAGAATAATAACTTGTTTTGTCATTTTGGTTTTAAAGTAAATTAACCAGCCCATGTGGACTTTTGATGTAAAGTAAAACTTTGTACACAACTGTGGTAACACCCATGGTAAAGTGAATGATTTTACAACTAATTATACCGCAATAATAGGATAGAATAATTTGTTTTGTCAAAGGGTGTTCTAAATTAATTGAACCTGCTTGTGTGAATTTTGATGAAAAAGAAAATTAAAGTTCTAGTTGCAACTGTGATAATGAACTGTGTTTGACTTTATTTGAACATATTTTAAAAGAAGTAATTGTGTTCTGTCTTTCTATTGTTAATCCTTATCACCAATAAGTTGCACACAATTACCGTAAAGAATCTGGGCTTAAAAAACAGCAACTGACAAATGGGTAGATATGTATAAATTAAATTGCTATTAATGAAATGGATAATTAGTAATAATAAACTTGAAAATATATTTACAGCAGGACCTTGCCAAAAATGTTCAGATTTATGAGTCCGGCTCAGAAAAAAAAATTTATGGAATACATTGAGTCAGTTGTGTGACTCAACTGTGGTATAAGACACAGATTTACATTAAAAAAATAACGGATTCATTATTAAAATTTATATCATAACATATTCCAATATGCAGAGCTATTAAAATAGTAGATTAAACAACTATAATTTAGGTGGATTAATGCAATGAATGAAGGTAATAGAAAAATAGTCATGGAAATATCTACAGGTCAAGCAGGTCTTTCAGAATGGGTCAAATCTACTCATTGCTACCACACTGTCTAATGACCTAAGGAAAGGCTTTTTTGGTGTGCTTAACTTCACTACTGTTTGTACTGAAAGATGGAAGCTATATTAATCTACTTCCAAAGAAATAAATGAATGTAAACAACTGCATAATAACCATTTCATAGCAATCTCAAAACTAACTGCCATTGGTCCCATCTGAGCCTAAATATGTGCTCTAATTAGCTGAATTGAGAAAAGCAAAACACGAACGGCACAAAATTAGTATCATGTCATGCTGCTACAGCACTTAATTCTTGAAAAAAAAAGTGTTCAATCCACCATTAAAATCCCATAATTAAAGTTTGATTTAGGGCTCAAAGGTTGCTGAAATAGTGCTGGACATCCAAGAGTCCTGAACTGTTTGAGATCTGAATTCTATTCAGCACATCTCTACATATGAATAAAATGGAAGAAAATAGGTGCCATAATGAAGTATTCAGTTACTATAGTGACCTGGGACTTGTTGAAGTCTGATTTGCAGTATAAAGCATGAATTCATATAAAATATAGAATATTATATGGTAAATACTGTTAATGTGTATTACAAATTTTGAATACTGATTGTTCAACATATATTTGTACATAAATGTTATTCTATTATCATAAAATGTATTATAATTAATACAGCATCCTAAAGGAAATCTTATAGATCATAATTTGTATTATAAAATTTTTCTTAACATTTCACAGGTTTTTTTCATTTAAAAATCTTATTACAATGTAAACTATCTCAGAATATCAAGTTAGTTTTGATCCAACTTATGTTCTATGGATGGGTTTACCATGAAACTTGCTCACCCATTGAATGTGTAAAACTAGGAATGCTGCAATGTGTCAGGCATTTTTATCAATGAAGCTGATAAAGGACACTCAATTTTACTTATTGTCCCCATATGACACTGATAAAAGAAAGCATTTGTTGTAATGTGCAATTTTCAGTCATTACCTGCTGTAGAGATGTTTCAAAAAAGCATGGTTTAGAAATTTTTAATGCATCTGAAAACAACAACAGGACAGCTGATTACAAGGTACATCTTTATGCATGCTAAAAAAATCACAAAAAACAGTAGCCCTGCACATTTATTTTCATTTTTTGAAAAGCATGCTTACGCAAATACACTTATTTCTGTCTACGTGTGAATAAACAATTCAGAGTGGAAAATGTTCCTCCCCCAACAGGTTTTCTCAACAAAATTGAAATATTCAATGGCAAACTTGTTTGTTTTCTTAAAGCTTGGATTAAAAAAAAAATTAAGGTAAAACTTTAACTATCTAGAAATTTCATAATTGTTTTGACACATATACAGCTTAGTTACTGTGTTTGACAAATTGTAGTGAAATTCTATGATACTGATAATGCAATTTATGATTGTTGGTTACTTAAAAATGTACATGTAAACCTTTGAAAAGAAATTGTTTCACATTTTCAAATGCAAATTTTAATAAGGCTTAAGAACTTGCAGCAAGCAGCAAATGAGTTCAAAGTTCTTATCTAGAAGAGAAGTATTTTCTATAATTCTTTATTTACTGTTATTTATGTTAAGAAAACATAACCAAAATTTAGAAAATTATTTCAAATAGTAATAACGTATATACATATATAATGCACTGATACTAAGATATAACTATTTCACAAAATGCTAGTCCACTAAAATACAGCCAAGATAAATCACTTTGTAAAGCTAGCTTTATACTTTTGGATATGGTAACATCAGTATATGCACATCACATCACTGCAGTTCAATAATGTTAGACAGGTATGTCTGAAAGATCAATGTAATAATAATAGGAAGAATAAATACATAATATTATGGAATGTAAACTATTTAGACTAAACATTTGTGTTTTCATCTTTAATTTATATTTCTTCATTTTTTGAGGTTATAAAGTTAGTAATATCAAACCAATCCCTGAAAAGATACAATGAAAACAAATTTTCAGAAAAAATTTATAATTACCCGGAGTTTAGAAAGATTTTGCATGTTGAATAGCCAACATACTGGAAAAAAAAAATACAATTTGTTATTAAAATATCTTATCACTAAATTGAAAAACCTGATACTTTGTGTATGGAAGTCTGGTAATGCTTTTGTTTGTTTGAAATTTCGCACAAAGCTACTCAAGGGCTATCTGCACCAGCCATCCCTAATTTTGCAGTGTAAGACTAGAGGGAAGGCAGCTAGTCATTACCATCCACCGTGAACTCTTGGGCTACTCTTACCAATGGATAGTGGGATTCAGTGTAACATTATAATAACCCCACAGCTGAAAGGGCAAGCATATTTGGTGCAATGGGGAATCGAATCTATAAACCTTAAATTTCAAATTGAACGCTTTAACCCACATGGCCATGCTGGGCCCAATGTTTACCAATAATGTACAAATGTTGTAAAAATATGTATACAGTGTCAAAAACTATATTGTAATTAATCTGATGGATACTTTTCTGGTTACAGACTTGATGAAATCCACCCAGCCAGTAATGGAAGGGTTAAAAGAATTGCAAAACTGATAAAGAACACTGCTTTGCAAGCACTTACCCAGTGATCAGAGTTTCACGTGTACCAATGACTGTTAAAACTTCTAACTGGATATAAATCAATTCAAATAAAGTGTGAAGCTAAAATTATAAACACATACACACACTGTAGAAAAACTACACTTATAGTTTATATAACTCTAAAAGATAAAAATATAAAGCAAAATTATCACACGAAGAAATCATTAGAAATTTTATACACTATTCAACACTTCAGAATACAGTTATGCTTTGTAACTTAGAACCATAATGTTATGTTATTCAATACCAAAGTAAAAAGAGTTTGTGGTGAGAGGTTGGCAATTCAAAATTGAGGCCAGTGGCAAGTTGCCATTTTTTTAGCTTTATCATAACTTACACATAAAGAAACAAGTATAATGTCCTTACTACTGAAAAGACAAAGATATTCGGTGGAAACCTGAACCAAATCTGAAAATCTTGAATTACAAATCACCTTCCTAATTATCATGCCATTACGGCCCATACCTAAACAAACTTTAAATGGAAAATACAGCAACTGCAAAAGTTGTAAGTTGTGACACTAACTGATTAAGTTTGATAAACTAGAATGAAAATTTAAGCAACACTTTTCATCTTGACCAGTTGCCAGATAGATTTGATGGGTGGTCAATATGGTTTCATTAGGAGATAATCTTGTCTTATTTATCTTTTGACAGTACTTGAGGAGGTTACTTCTTATGCAGATGATGTAGCAGGTGTAGATGCAGTGTTTCTGGATTTTTGGAAAGCATTTGATGATGAACCAGAAAACTCTTTCAACACTGGCCAGGTCCCTGTAACCAACCTCATTACCATTTTGCACTCACAATAGTTTTCATGCCATAATGTTTAAAGCAATAAATGTACATTAATGTAATTTAGCAAATTATCATTAAACATTACAAAGCTTTTGTATACAAAATATCAGATTTTTTTTTTATAAAGTTTAAAACATTTTTAAGAAATGATTTTCTTATATAGACTAACCAACATGCAAAGAAATTTTGATTTTTTTACTTGAAAAGAACTGGGTATCAGAAGATTTATAGTTTCCAGAAATTTATCAAATGTTTATAAAGGAAAAAACATAATTTTATCTGTCATTTTCACAAGTGAATTTTGTTTGGTTTCAGTACATATGACTGATCTCATAACCACCATATAAAAAAATGAAAACGAATACAAATTATGCCCTTTCAGTTTGAAAAGAAGTACGAATTATAACATAAAAACACAAATATTTGATATAAATAGCTTAAATCTTACATTATGCATTTATATATATATTATTTTTATTACATTGACCTTTTAGCTATGCCTGGCTAATGTTAAAGAAGACACAGCATTGGATACAGTGCATTGCACTCAAGTCACTGTATCCAAGAATATAAATTTACCTTTTCAATGTGATTTGTCTTAGGTGTGTTTTAGTGGAATATTTTGTAAAATACTTTCACATTTCAGTAATAATGCATCATTACTATTTACAAATAAGTTCTTGAAATAATTTTTCTTAAAAGATTGAACAATAAATAAAGAAGTACATCAAACAACTATCTTCTCTTCTAGTTACACACTTTATATTCTTTTGCTACCATAGGTTGATAGTCTTGTTAAATTTCACACATGGAGAATGTGAAATGAAATAGTTTTGTTAGGTTTTAGATATATATTTTAAAATAACCATAAATAAATTGCTATATCAATACAACAGAATTCCACTACAATTTATCAAATGTAGTAACTAAGTAGACTAAAGATTCACCTTACATTCTTGAATCTAAGCTTTAAAATGGCAGGTTTGCTGCCTAAATAACTCCATTAAGCTGAGAAAACTGCCAGGAGAACATTAAGTTTTCAACTTGTTATTCACAGTTAGAGACAAAAGTTTGTTTTTTGAATTTCATGTAAAGCTACACAAGGGCTATCTGCACTGGCCATTCCTAATTTAGCAGTGTATGACTAGAGGGAAGGCAGCTAGTTATCATCACCCACTGACAACTTTTGGGCTACTCTTCTACAATGAATAAGGGAATTGACCACACATTATAATGCCCCCACGGCTGAAAGGGCAAGCATGTTTGGTGTAATTGGGAGTCAAACCTGTAACCCTCATATTACGAGTCAAGTGCTTTTTCCACCTGGTCATGCTGGGCCTCAGAAGTAAGTGTGTGTGAGAATATGTTTCCAAATATTGAAAGGGCCACTGTGTTTGATTCAGTAAAAGTAGCAGAATTTTAGCAAATAGACAAGATAGGTTCCTATTTGACCTTCTAACTTGTAAATATTGGTAATTTGAGCTTCTAATTCACAAGAAACTGTACTTTTTATCTGGACATTACAAACATCTAATGTTATGTAATGCTGCATTCAACATAACATGGAACACAAAAATGGATATTTAGGCATGTTTTTTGTAAGATTTACTTTTAAATTAAAAAATTAAATAATGTATAATACCAACATTTGGATAATTTATAGTTTAATATCAAACTTTTTCATATAAATTCATAAAATAGCAGATCATAAAATTTGTCAACAAATGAAACAACCTGATATTTGACCTGTGAGAACAGGGTTAAAAGACTTGTTGAAAAGCAACTCAGTATCTCAACAGAATATTAACTTAATGGATGAATGTATAGGGTTGTCATAAATACAGCTCAGTCAAACAAGTTAAATCCTTTTGAGACAGGTCATGGGTCAATTTTCAATTTGTTAGTTTACTTGCATTCAAAAAATAGCAAACTGCTAGTTTATGTCATTAAGTTTGATATCAAACAGTAAATTATAAATAAAAGGTTTATACACTGAAACCTATACAAGCTGAAATTATCAAAACTTTGCAATGTTATTTTAAGATTTCTCTATAAGGCCCTCTATATGGCAGAATTTGTGTAACGTGGACGAAAAACCATCTTTCACCTACCTCATCTATCACACGAATAGGATTAGAACCTAAGTAAAGCAGAAAAAAAATTTTTGATTTAATATTAATTTCTTGCTTAATTAATAACTTCTTTAAGTGTTAATAAATTCTCAGATATTTTGTCACAGTAAGTATTGGTTAAATATTCTGTTCTTTTTGTTACCATCATCATTTTTATAGTTAAATTACATTCATGATTTGTATGCCTTAAGTGAAAAATTCTACTCTTTAAATAATTCTCACAAAAATACATTCCTATCTTCCACAATTCTAAAAAATAGTGAAGAAATAGAAATTCCTACTTCGCTGCAAGTGTTATATTAATGCTATCAAATTGTATGCAAATAAGGAGGAAAATGAAGTTCATGAAAAGGCCATAGCATTGGCATTCTGTTTTAACTGCATGAGAAAGCCCATTAAGAAACGAAATAGTTGAAACTGGACACTTTCTTCAAATAAATTAAGAGTTTAGGTACTCGTGTATATTTTGTATGTCTATTTATGTTGTTTTTTTTATAAATATCATGAACAGTAAAATAACTTTACTCACAAACGTCTAGCTTCCCTTCCTACAAGCAAGTTTAAAAATCCACTCAAAAATTATATATAAATAAGGAAATGCATGTTCACCATCTGAGCTGGTTCAGTGCGATTCTGTCTTAGACAGGTTTTACTGTATTGCATATTTAATTCCTTAATTTAAAAGAAAATACTACAGCAAACACATAAAAATAAATTTTTGTGTCACATGGTATGTTGAATGTAGCACTGGTTAAAATTAGATGTTAAAATACTAAATCTACAGATCCATACTAATGAGAAAAATTACATTTACTGACAAGTTAGATTATCAAATAAAAACCCCATATTGTTTCTATTTGTCAAGATATCACTTATATATCAAATAAAACACAACAGTCCTGATCACCTCTTTCCATTTTTTGCAAACAGTCTCTCATATTCACTTACTTCTACATATGATATGTAAATAACCAATCCAAAAGCTCAGAAAGTCCCCTAGTGGATTTCTGAGCAATTTTGAAATATAGTAGTGTAATGTGTTTCTTTCAACACATGCTGTAGTTGAGTCTTTACTCTGTTTGATATTTCATATTGTTTTAAGACCTGATTACAGCTTAGTTATTAAACTTGATAAATAATAATGGAATTCTATGGTTCAATATAGTATTTTATGATTTGGGGTTATTTCAAATAGATATACAAAACATAAAAAAATGTTTCACTTCACATCTTCCACAAGCAAAATGTCTTCAGGTACACCAAGGTACGACAAGCAGCAATAGCACAAAGGTCAACTACAAGATATAACTGTTTGTTGTAATTCTTTATTTACAGTTCTTATTTTAAGTAAAACAAGTTTAATAACTTTTTTATAAATAGTAATGATTTATAAACTTATGTAATGTGAGTTTTGTTTCCAAAATACTAGCCCATTAAAACACAGACAAGACAGGTCACTTCATAAACATCACTTTTATATTATTGGATACAGTAACATGAGAGCATATGCTGGATTCATGTTAATGTTGTATTTAGCTGAAAGTTCAATACAATGAAAATAATATGAATAAATAAATAATGTTATGAGATTAAAGCTATTTATTCTAAACATTTATGTTTTCATGTTATGATAACATTTTAGGGTGGTTACAAGATCAATCAACTCAGCCTAACCTATACAGAAATATATTAGTGAAAATATATAATTTTTCTTGAGAAACATCTGATAATAATCTGGATATTATAAAAATTTTGCACAAGAAATTTGTAAATTTTCTGATGCATAAAAGTATTTTTGATCTATAAATAAAAATTATTTGCCTGTTGCATAGTCAACACGTGAAAAGAAAATAATGGCATGAAAAAACAATGCTTGACAGTCATTAAGACATAATTAAAAAAATATTTTGCACTTCACTTGAAAGCCTTGTAATGTTTATTGATAATTTACCACATTTTATGAACATATGCTTACTAATATAAAAGTTAAAGAATGAAAACTAAAACAAGCACTAAAAGGTTTTGAGGTTGGTTCCAGAGACCAAGCTCATGATGAAAGAACTAACACCAGTGGTACCTTAAGTTTACATATTAGGACTTTTGGTCTGTTTCAACTAACATCAATGAAATAGATGAAGGAACTGTGAATATTTCACTTAAATTTACTGATATTAAGGTTCTGGATGCTACCGGCTATGAGGAGTAAGGTGCTTTACAATGTTTCAGATACGGTACATATCAGCATAATTCCTAATAAGAAATCATCCATTTAAAGCTTTTAAAAATATTAAATTACTTTATTGCTACAGTAAAATTAATGTACTTCTTGCTGTATTAGCAGAAGTACAATAATTAATGGATGCATGTTTGTAAAGTTACGAAGTTCTGCATAGTTCACACAGTAGAACTGCAAAAAAAAGTTTTTTTATGCACTTTTGAATGATTCAGTTTTGTGAAAAAAATAAAAATTATTTGTATTTATTATCACTGTCATCTAGTGCTTTAATTTTTCTTAATTAATCGTGTGCCAATTTCACCTTTTGACAACTAAATTAATTCATAACTAGGTAATTTATTTTTTGCCACAAATTTTTAGTGCTTCACTTTATAAAGAATTAAATCTTAACTGAAAGAACTTTTGGATGTAATTACTCTTTATAGAAAAATGTTACTTGGTGTACTGAGTGAGTTGGGAAAACAAATGACATTTCAATCACAATAAACACAAAATAATACATTTGGGTTGTCATAAACCAGGATAATGGTTCATAATAGGGATCACCAATGAATTTTGCAAAAATCATACTGGAACATATTGAGAAAAAACATCTTAAAAAGCAGATTTACTCTTGAAATAACACCTAAGACTTTCTATTTAAATAGAACTATTTAAATTTATCTAACTAAAAATTCCTATTCTGATTCTATAAAACTTACCCATAATGTAGTTATAGAGCCAAAATAAGGATTTGTAGCTTTAGAAGATAAAGTAATTATTTCCAGCCTAGTCTGTTTCTTGTTTTCTTTTTTTTAAGAGACCCTAGTTGTAGGCTTGAAAGTATTTTCTTTGCATTTTGACATAGTTTGTTTCTGCACTTTCTTAGCAATTCCTATCCTCTTTTTAAATTAACAATTTTTTAATTATCTGGTTATAATTTGAATTGCTAGTATAATTTGGGTGGGAATAACCTTAACAATGTCAGTAAATAAATGGATCTTGATGCAAGAGCTGATCAGACCCTAAAGCCATCCAAGCAGTGTGTTATTTTCTTAATGGTAGGACAAATAGGATTTCAAGTTGTACTTACAGAAATACTAAATACAATTCTAAAAAGTTCATAAATTCATTGTACCAATCACTGATTAAGCCACATCTTGAGTACTGTGTTCAGTCTTGGGCTACTTAATTTAAGGATACTGATTTTTAAGAAAAAGTTGAGAGGAGGTCTACAAAAATGTTGCCAGGGATGGAAAGATTGTTACAAAAAGAGAAACTAAGATGTATGAAATTGTTTTATCTTGAAAAAAGGAACATTGAGATGTGATTGAGATGTTTAACACTAATAGTGATAATGCATCTTTTTTCATATTTAACAGTGAGAATAGCAGGATAAAATTTAAATTTTGACAGAGAAGGAGTTACATTCAGCTGAGAGATTTTTCTGAAAGCATGGTAAGCCTTTAGATGTTGTGGAGACAGTAACTTTAAGAGAAAGATTAATAACAATATGAACAATAAAGGGTGGCTTTGAAGGTTTTATTATTATTACTACTTAAGTTTTAGTTCAGACAACATAACAACCTAGGTGGTCCAATAGGTCCCTAAACATTATGTTACATATAGTAGCCAAAATAAAAATAAAAAATTATAATAATTAAATTACATGGGTATCTATATTAATAAAAATCAGAAACACTTAATTTCAATAAGTTTATTTTAATGACACTGACTTAAATGTAATTTCTACAACATTATTTTACATGACATTAATTAAGAATCAATTATATTCCTTAATTAAGTTAATAACCCAGCACTAGGCATAATTCATAAATCATTAAATATGTTGACAACACAAAACTCTTAGGTGTCACTATCTCTATTGAAGATATTTGGAGAAAAACTTGGGTTAATTGGTAAGTTGCACAATTATATTTGGTACAGTCAATCATTCAAACTTAGCAAAGAAGCTCAATTGTTATAAATTAATAGTGTAATGTAAGAAAGTACATAACTTATATCCTTCTCCATTTCAGATTTGTTTAAACATGTAATAACATGTACAGACAACAGCATCAAGTAACTGCAGCATTTCTATATTAACTATTAAGCTTGAATTTTTTTAACTAGTAAAAATCTTCTGTTGTCTTGAAAAAATATTTTTTCTACATTATTTAAATTTTAGTTGTTTCTAATGTCATTACATAATGTACCATAAAAACTTGCACACAATCAATTTAACAGTAAACTTAATAAAACTGTAAACCTTGTATACACCAAAGGAAACTTTTGCATACCTTTATCGCCACATTTGATACTTTGCTGTGGTTTCTATTACTGAGAGAATAACCTATTTTATGAAAATCTATTGACTTTCAGAATATTATACTTTGCTTTACAAAACAAAAAACATTGAAATTCTATTTTCTATTCAAAGCAATGTGCTTAAGTAGTTTTATGCTACGAAAAATCTCTGGTTTTTACTCTTGCTAGTTGATTTATGTAGTAAACTATCATTTTATACACTGTTGCCAGATGATACAATTATTATGCAAGTTGTTTCAAACATTAAATATTTTAAATTATCAAATACTGAACAACATTGCAGAACATTTAATACTATATTTTCTTCATTATAGGCAAACTATATCTGATTAGACGTAATATAAACCAGAACAAAAAGCTTCATATAACATTCAAGTAAACTGAAGCTGTCTGGAATAACAAATAGAAGAAACAGCATTACTAAGTTAATGTTACAAATCAACACCACTGACAAACACATTTCCTAACAAAAATAGTTTAATCAGGTGCAAGAATGTTGAAATCTTAAGCATAAACTACAGAAAACTAAAACTAATGTCAAAATGTTTAAATACAAAGCAGTCTGTATGGGGCCTTTGTATTTCAATAATACATACTGAAACTAGCATAGCAAGAATACAATAACAACCACCTCCAAAATCTATGTTAGCTTTCTTCTATCAAATGTTTTTAATTTTAGCATATTCATTGCATTGTTAGTTGGTCCACATTTCTGTTTTCTGTAAAGCATGAAACAAAATATTCTAGACAAGAAAATGAGTATATTAATTAACTTACCGTTTATAAATTACACTTCTCTGAAGTTATAAAAATCCTGATAAAAACTGCAGGCTAACGGAAATGGTGGTAGTAAAACGTGATCTTTCAATATTAGATGTGTATGTACACTTTCAGTCTTTTACACTGCCAACACGGTAGTTATTATGAGTACGATCAAGACTACAGCTAAGTGACACTGGCAATGAAACTGTCACCAAAGCAAGGTGGGCTGCACAACTATAGAATGAATTTAGTCGAACTCTCTTAGAGTTATTACTTTCGACAGTAACTTAAATGTTAACTTCCTTACATAAATATACTTTTAAACTTCGATTTACCGTTCTTTACAACTTAATCCTGAAAAATTAGCAAAATCTTTAACGTTAGTCACTTTCTTGTTTAGGCCTAGTTGTTAATCATTCTTCAATTTAAAATTAAGGCCTTAGGCTTATAGCTAGATACTTTCGTGAGCAATTTCATTCATAATCATATAAACTAATAAAGTGCAAATGTTATTTTCATAAGAAATACTTTACTTATAAATGTACGATGTCATTCATCACTACGGCATCTACAAACGTACTACACCCACAAATAAGTTTAATTGTCCACAATATTATTAATTGTTAGCTACATTCCACCACACAAGCCTTCATCCTCTCACCCTGTCTTCCAAAACTTACAATAATCACGTGACATAATATATTTTAAATTTTTATACTTATCAATTACTGTTTTTATTCATCATAAGATATTAACTATTATTACTGAATATACTTTATTTATGTTGAGTATTGCATTTATCTTTTATCAAAAATAAAAGGCAAAAAAGCAATATTTTTTTTCAAATAGAGCGGACAGACGGCAGTAAAATCGCTCAAAATTGGAAAACAAAAATGATTTATTACGAATTGCAAATCCTTAGGTTAAGTTTTAAAACAGCAAAAAACAGATACGTTTTTCCATTATGACAAAAATAAAAAAGGAACAGGATATTTAATTAAATTCACTTACTCTCAAAATCAAAATAGCTGTGATAAATGAAATTTCTTAATTCGCATGTATGGTGTATAACAATTAACTGCATACGTAAGGCCAAGCGAGTTAAGGCGTGCGACTCGTAATTTGAGGGTCGCGCCAAATATACTCGCCGTTTCAGCCGTGGGGGCGTTATAACGTGACCGTCAATCCCACTATTATTGGGTAAAAGAGTAGCCCAAGAGTTGGCGGTGGGTGGTGATGACTAGCTGCCTTCGTTCTAGTCTTACACTGCTAAATTACGGACGGCTAGCGCAGATAGCCCTCAAGGAGCTTTGTGCGAAATTCTAAAAACAAACAAGCCTACGAAAGAATACTTTGAATATTGTGTGGAATTAAAAAAACATTTTGAAATAAAGTAAAATTGAAAAAAGTTGAGTTCGAGTAATATAGAAAAACTACTATTGATTAAAGCTTATTGTGTTTTTTCTTTGCTATTTTTTAATACTTGTATAAAATAAAATCGTGAAATATTTTAAAGGCGCTATAGTAATTATACATTATTTTGATATTTTTGGATTTACAAATTTCAACGCTTTTTAAAATAAGAAATACACATAAAAGTTTTTAAGAATGGGTCCAAGCATTCAATTGGAAAAAAATCCATATATATATGCAGGGGGTAGATAAAAAGAGAATGAAAATGCTTTTAATTTTTAAAATAGTTTATTATATAACAGAAAAATCTGTAAAGATGTATGTTTTTTTAAAACGTATTCGATGACATCTGTTCAAATATTATTTTAAATCCTTATTTTAACGCTGGATTTCCTAAATACCTAAAATTTTCGTGATTTTATTTACACATTCTGATAAAAAGTGTTGTTCACCGACTGTAGTTTCCTAGATTTTCTTGTACCAATTAGCCAGCAAAATGGTCAAACAAATTGGTAAATAATGTTGTTGTTGTTGTTGTTTTGAATTAAGCACAAAGCTATACAATGGGCTATCTGTGCTCTGCCCACCACGGGTATCGAAACCCGGATTTGAGCGTGTAAGTCCGCAAACATACCGCTGAGCCACAGGGGGGCTTGGTAAATGAGTAGCCCATAAATTGACTGTGAGTGGTGATTACTAACTGCCTTTCTTCTAGTCTCACTCTGCTAAATTAGGGACGGATAGTGCAGAAAACACTCGTATAACTATGCGCAAAGTTGAAAACAGACAAACAGAACTGTAGTTTTATAAACTCTTAAGCTTACCACTGTGTTACTGGAAGACTTTCATGAGCTATTTTAGGGTAAGTACTTGGCAATAAATCATAAAATTCAAAACATTTTAAATATCACGTTAGTTACCAAGCTATGTCAAAAAACAAAATGTAATTGTTACTGTAATATTATATTATATTCACAAAAAGGAGTGTTTTTTTCTATTTGTAAACAAAAAACATTATGTAATAATTATTGTGAATCTCAAACTTAAGTTGGAAATGTGACTGATTTACTAATATATACTTATTTTAATGTCAATATTTGTTTTAGTTAAATCTATGTTTAGAAATGCATTTCACTTATACTGGTAAATGTGTATTGCGAAATTCTCGCCTATTCACTGAGCTTGTACACGATTCTCGAGTGTAAGATTTAACAGTATCGTTAGTATTGTTAGACCAGCTGAAATTTGTAGAAATTCGCCTCAAGCACATACAATTAGCCAACAAAACGCACTAAGAGACAATATACATTACTGGTTTGCTATAGCTGGTATACCTTAAACCTCGGAAGCCATAACTGTGGGTATAACTCATTAACGTTTATTAATCGGGAACTTCATATATTTGACAAGGAGCATTTGTAAATTTCGAACATTACAAACCGTCAACAACAGTGCATCAACATCAGATATTTGTATTTTTAAGAATATATAGTTTGAGCTGTGAAAAACTTACGTGGGATTAGTTTGTTTGTTTGTTTTGGAATTTCGCACAAAGCTACTCGAGGGCTATCTGTGCTAGCCGTCCCTAATTTAGCAGTGTAAGACTAGAGGGAAGGCAGCTAGTCATCACCACCCACCGCCAACTCTTGGGCTACTCTTTTACCAACGAATAGTGGGATTGACCGTCACATTATACACCCCCACGGCTGGGAGGGCGAGCATGTTTAGCGCGACGCGGGCGCGAACCCCGACCCTCGGATTACGAGCGCACGCCTTAACGCGCTCGGCCATGCCAGGCCCGTGGGATTAGTGAAGAGCAAATTAGCTCCACGTTTCTGATCGTTAAGCCTCGAAAGAATATCAAGGAAATTCCGGATCAGATAAGATACCCAATATTGTTTATAAGTTTGTGAAATCTTTTGTATATAAATCATTATTATAAATTGAACCATTATTTATATTATAGAATACAAGAAAGAAAACTATGTGTGTCAATCTTGTTGGCAAATATCATAAATTTGACACATATCGACATTTAATTAACTTTTAAATTTAAATTATAATTTAACTCGGTTTTAGATTATTTTAAACTGTAACACGTAACAAATGTAACAAACAATGTTAAATTAGCTTGAATTTTTAAAAATGTTACTAACGCACTTTTTGAAATTGGAACCATATTGCAAATTATTGTCGCTGGTATTAAGCCTGTGAATAAAGGATAGTCCATAAGGAATGGATAAAGTGTTTGCTTTTCGTTTTCATGTATAATTCCTGGTGGGTGATCTATATATATATTTCAGAAGTGATAATGGTTATATTCTGGTTGTATGAAGTACTATCATGCGTTCACTTTTCCTCATTTTAAGTAGACTTTTTCTTAAATTTTCGTTTATTCTAAGCATTTGCAGTTTTGTTTTTTCTTAACAGATGGCGATAAAAGTTGCCAATTTGATTTTGTTCTATATGCTTTTGTTTTTCGTCGTCATGCAACTAGGGTTAGACCTATTTTGCTTGATCAATAAAATACGACTATAATGCTACATTATGCAAGAATGTCAACAGCCAATGTCCTCCAGTGAGTGGACAAATGGTATCTTGAGGCTACAGTTTTCCTTATATTTGAATGAGAACAACATCTCACTTAGTGTGTTAGTTGCCAGAGGAAAAATTGATAATTTTCATAAAATAAGATATAAAAACATTTATAATATAAACTTTCGTTTTCCGGATCTAGAGCGAATTGATTAGTGAAAATACATCTCGAGTGAAAAATGCTTGTTTTACCAATTTATGGACCCAGTTAAAGGTGCAGTTTGTTTGTTTTTGAATTTCGCGCAAAGCTACTCGAGGGCTGTCTGCGCTAGCCGTCCCTAATTTAGCAGTATAAGACTAGAGGAAATGCAGCTAGTCATTACCACCCACCGCAAACTCTTGGGCTACTCTGTTATCAACGAATAGTAGGATTGACCGCACATCATAACGCCCTTTCAAGCAAAGGGCGATCATGTTTGGTGCGA
This sequence comes from Carcinoscorpius rotundicauda, assembly GCA_011833715.1. Lineage (NCBI taxonomy): Eukaryota > Metazoa > Arthropoda > Merostomata > Xiphosura > Limulidae > Carcinoscorpius > Carcinoscorpius rotundicauda. The sequence continues at coordinate 148,250,959 of CM022393.1, forward strand.
CGGGAGTTTTAACTCGCAACCCTCAGGATAAGGAGTCGTGTGTCTTAACAACTGGCCATGCCGGGCCAAGCTGTTGTGAAACAGTCGTGTACGTTACTATTTTTTAACATGAATATTAACTGGTTAATTTGTGTTAACTCGTCTTAGAAGTTTGATAATATTGCTTGTTAGCATACGAGTAACAGAAAGAATTTCTAAACTAGTCTTCAAAAGATTGAAAATGAAATATTTTATAAGAAATTCCGTAAAACGGAGTGAATTGGTAAAAAAACAACAAAAATTGCTGCATCCAATTCCACTATTAAATTTTAATTAAATATTGGAAGATTACCATAGTTTACTTGATATTAAATTCAGTGTTTAAGCTTTGAGTGAAGCATAAAAGCTTTTACAGTTGATAGATTTTTTAAAAAAATTATCTAATATTTAAATTATAAACCTTTGTATGTTTACTTCCTTTAAAAAATTTTGGTTCTGTTAGATATTCTCTTTTCATAATCGTTAATTACGCAATCATTCTTATTTTCCAAACTTTTATATATTTTTAAATATATTTGTTGATACTTACACACTCCAGTTAATTAGTTTCTAATATTCGTCTCTCAAGACACTTGATAAATAAATAAAATATTCTGGACCTTATGATGTTCATTTGGGGTACAACAACGAGCTATATTTTTGCCCCTTACACCAAATAAGGGCCCGGCATGGCCAGGTTGGTTAAGGCGTTGGATTTATAATCTGAGGGTCGTGAATTTGAATCCCGGTTGCACCACACATGCTCTCTCTTTCAGCCGTGGGGGCGTTATCAAATGGGGGCGTTGGTAAAAGAGTAGCCCAAAAGTTGGCGGGGGGTGGTGATGACTAGCTAAATTCCTCTAGTATTTCACTGATAAATTAGGGACGGCGAGCACAGATAGCCCTCGAGTAGCTTTGTGCGAAATTAAAAAAAACAAACAAACAAACTCTTTCTCTCTCTCTCTCTCTCTCTCTCTATATATATATATATATATATGTATATATAGATGTTTATTCATTTGGTCCATTCTACGACTACGCTACAAGTAGAAAACTGTAACATATCAATAAAATGAAATATTCGCATATAAATATTAGTTTTGTGATCATGAAGCGACAATATCGTCATAAACTGGATCTTTAAAAAAAATGTTGTTGAGAAGGTTAAAAATAATAAATACGTGTTTATCCTGAAAGATAGAATATGTCTTCTCTTCCCCACGTGTTTATCCTGAAAGATAGAATATGTCTTCTCTTCCCTCTTCCCCACGTGTTTATCCTGAAAGATAGAATATGTCTTCTCTTCCCTCTTCCCCACGTGTTTATCCTGAAAGATAGAATATGTCTTCTCTTCTCTCTTCCCCACGTGTTTATCCTGAAGGATAGAATAAGTCTTGTCTTCCCTCTTCCCCACGTGTTTATCCTGAAGGATAGAATAAGTCTTGTCTTCCCTCTTCCCCACGTGTTTATCCTGAAGGATAGAATAAGTCTTCTCTTCCCTCTTACCCTGGCCACAAAGCTGTTGTCATTTGCCTTCAATTCTTTTCCTTCATATTTTTTTAGAAGTTTATAAAGAAAACAAAAACTGTCATAGAAGTAGAGTAAGAAATTTTGACATGAAAGAAATGTAAATAAGTTATGACGTATACACAGCACGTTTGAAATCGAGTGCAGCTAAATAATCCAGAAAGTTGTGCATTCGAATTATTTCACAGCACATGCTGTTGTTTTTGAATCATAGATGCATTATGATGTGATGGCAAATTTCCCCTTTCGCTGGTAAAACAGAGCCCAAGAATTACCAATGGACGATGTTGGTTAGCTGATGTTTCTCAGTTTATCACTTAAGTTACGAATACCTAACGTAAATAGCATTTAACAACTTTGCACGAAATACAAAAACAAAATAAAAAACTTTTCTTTTGGACGTTAACAAATGCAAATTTCTCAGTTGAAATACCTCGTGTATCTAATTGATATGGCAGGATTGAATTTACAAGCTAAACAAAATTACTTGAGACTTCGACACTAACCTATAGCACTATGTGTAGCAAGATTTGTGGAGGAACTCACGAACAAGACGAAAGGTGTAGAACTCATGAATAAGGTGAAAGGTCTTTTCCAACGTAACTCGACTCAACAGAGTTGCAGAAACAAAGTGGTTTCAATGTGTTGTGAACTGTGGTTAATGTTGAAGTCAATACTTAGGTGGCATTAGCAAAGTTTTATATGCAAAAACGGCTCGTTTGGATTGAGAAAATATTTCAAATAGAAGGTCGAAACGTTGTTCGCTCTTCTATTTGAAATATTTTCTCAATCCAAACGAGCCGTTTTTGCATATAAAATTCTCAACAAGTGAATTTCTCGACATCACTGATTAGCAAAGTTTGTTTATTTCGGATATCTGAGCAAATCTGCACAGGGATTATCCGAACCGCTTGTCCCTAATTTTCAGCTGATAAACTAGAAAAAAGACAATCAACGTCGCTGACCATTTATTCTTAGACTACTGTTCGGTTTGTGGGATTTGACTGTCACTTTTATAATACAATTACATGCTACAAGACGTGAATTGTGTATCATTGTTCGGCAGGTTAGCTACAAGAGTCAAATCCAACTCAGTAGTGAGGTATCTATGAGTAATCATGCAAAATTTGAAAATAGTGTATAATTTATAAATATTTTAGAGTACACGAATGAAAGCAAAATATAAGTTATAAACAGTTTAAAGCTGTGGGAGCAACATTGCTTAAGTGACAATTATCAATAAACAAGTGTGTTACCGAGAAAAGGCAAGGATATTTAGCTAAGTCAGACGCTACATACAGAAGCCTGTAAAGACTATAATAAAATGTTGTACATTCTAAGCGCAGAGTTATTTAGTACAATGTTAAGGCTAAGCGTTAGCATGATTTTGAATGCAGAGTCGAATAGTTTCATTTCGTTAATTGCTTATTGTATGTAGTTTTTCAGTGAATAGGCCTAGTCTTCCAATTTCAAAGGAGGTAGTCTCCGGCATGGCCAGGTGGTTAGTATTGTAGCGCTAGAAGTGCAAAAATTACGACTGATGACATTAAAACACAGGTTGATTTGTTTGTTTGTTTTGGAATTTCGCACAAAGCTATTCGAGGGCTATCCGTGCTAGCCGTCCCTAATTTAGTAGTGTAAGACCAGAGGGAAGGCAGCTAGTCATCACCACCCACCGCCAACTCTTTTACCAATGAATAGTGGGATTGACCGTCACATTATACACCCCCACGGCTGGGAGGGCGAGCATGTTTAGCGCGACGCGGGCGCGAACCCACAGCCCTCGGATTACGAGTCATACGCCTTACGCGCTCGGCCATGCCAGGCCTAACACAGGTTGAAACAGTGGAAATGAAAACAGCTGAAACCTTGCTAGATGAAGATATTTATGATGAAAATACTTTCTTTGAAAATAAAGGTTAATAAGTTATTTAATAAAGATAGAGTACTGAAAAAGATTTGTTTTGTTTGTTTTGGAATTTCGCACAAAGCTACTCGAGGGCTATCTGTGCTAGCCGTCCCTAATTTTGCAGTGTAAGACTAGAGGGAAGGCAGCTAGTCATCACCACCCACCACCACTCTTGGGCTACTCTTTTACCAACGAATAGTGGGATTGACCGTCACATTATCACCCCCACGGCTGGGAGGGCGAGCATGTTTAGCGCGACGCGGGCGCGAACCCGCGGATAACGAGTGCACGCCTTAACGCGCTCGGCCATGCCAGGCCTACTGAAAAAGAAGCGGAAGAAAGGATTTGTGTAAAATGTGATTTACTTTGTGTTAAAGTTGAGGATAACAAAGAGAACAACAATGAAGCTGAATATATCTGAGTTTTTCTTGACGGTAATAAGAGAGAAAAGCTTATAATTGGAATTTATGACACATCACCAGAAGAAACTGCCGAAATTAACGACAGCCACTATATAAAGAAAAATTATTGAGCTGTCAGTTAGATGTACTTTAGGAGAGTTCTGAAAGTGTTATGTTTCAAGAGTATATAAAACTAAAATTAAGAACAACAAATATTTTTATTTCTTCTTTTGAAATTCATACGTCATGTTGTGTTATAAACTACAGATTTTACTGATGTTACAATAGTATAAAATGGAAAGTTAAGCGTCACTTATGTGACGTCATTTTAGTGTCTACCGACTGAGTAACAAACAGCAGACTGCTGTATAATGGTACAAGTGGTTAGAAAAATCGATGTTTTGCTGCATATGTAAATAGGAAATAATGAAATTTTGTATTCTAGTTTCAGAACTGTTTTTTTGAAATGAACAGACACTATTGTTGATTTGGTTTGGGTAGCTGAATTAGTTGCAGATGCTGATAAATTGTGGAAACATTACAAAATTGAAAATTTGAATTAGCCATGTTTCTTGTAGACAGAGTGGCTGTAGGTAACAAACTAGGTTGATTTACGAAGGATATTAATCAGGGAAATTCATTATACATCTCAGAAGTTTAAATTTCTCTAATGATGGGAAATTTTGAGAACTACAGGATATCAAGAGAGTCGGTCAAACGGGAAATTAAGAAATAGAAAACAGTTAAAAAAGGTTGGTTGAAAATATAAAAATAAATAGTAATGACTTCAAGTACATGAATGATAAAATATCACAATACAGATACGACCTTGAGAAGTGATACCAAAAGGCTAATATTTAATGATTTTTCAGATGGCTAGATTATTATATGCAGTTTTTCGTTGTTAATAAGAAAATTCCAAGCAATATTTTTCAATCTGAACAGTTACCAGATAAAAACAACACTTAACACGGTTATCACAGTAATTCGAGCTTGTTAAAAAAATTGGTAAGTTTGAAGAACGATAAGATACGTAGAATATATAATACAATACAAATTGCAAATGGTTAAGAATTGGATAGGTGAACTATTTGCTACTAATTTTTCAAAGTTCTTGAAGAGTGGAGAGGTGCCAGAAGCTTGAAAGTTGGTTAATGTTACTCCTCTTTTCAAAGGAGGAGGTAAAAATTGTCCTGGTGGTTATAGACCTGTCAGTCTTATGTCAGTGGTGGAGAAAGTTTTTAAAAGTTTGAGGAAAAGCGCTTGACAAAGTTTTAAATTTTATGAATAGTCAATACAGTTTTATCGGGTGAAAATCTTGCCTTGCTAAACTTTTGCCATTTTTTTGGAAATGTTATTGCTTATGTAGGTGAGAGAATAGATATGATATTTCTAGATTTTTAGAAAACATTTGATAAGATGCCACTTAAAAGACTTGTAAAAACAATCTCTCCAGGTGTGAGGATGTTAGCTAATTATATAGGAGAGTGGCTGGATGGAAGAAAGTAGAAGGTTATTACAAATGGAGTTCAGTCAAACCGTATTAATACCACAATTGTGGTACCTCAGGGCTCTTTGTCAGTACCTTTACTTTTTGTGAGTTACATCATTGACATAGATAAGAAACTGGTCAATAAATATGCTTATTATATTAAGGTTTTGGATGGTGCTGGCTTTGAGGAGAATGCTATTGATTTACAAAAAGAACACAAATATAAACAACAAAGACAGCTTTATTTTTCTAATAGGGTGGTTGGCCTTTGAAACAGTTTTCCTGCGGATGTTGTGGATGCAGTTAATTGAATAAAGATGTGAATAATAAGCGATGACTTCGAGATATTTTTTTAGGAGTTAGTTTAATTCAGTGGACAGGACGGTTTAAATGGACCACAAGGTCCCTTGTTATTCTTTGATGTTATCATATATGTTATGTTAAAAGTATAAAATATAAGAAGAATTTAGCACATATGCTAGTTTTACATCATATGAATACACTAAAAATAGATAGATCAAAGTATCTTGTCGTATAATCAAGGATAATATCATTTTTTAAGTTTTCTAATCTATATGCATTCATGACCAGAACATATTTTCCTGAAAGTTGGTGATGGTAAACTGATGTTTAAGCAGTCCAAAACATAATGACTTGTATTTAAGCAACTAGTGCCAATAAAGATTATTGCGTTTCCATGTTCGTGAGATAAATGAATTATTTTCCATGAATATTATTTGAAAATATATTATTTATGCAATGACAGTTTTCTATTACCTACTAACCACATGTGGCATGCTATATTGTATCTATTGTATCCAATAATTTGTAAACCAACCACTCTTTTTGTATTTCATGTATGTTATATATTTCTAGTAATCAGACGTAAAGAGACGGATGAAACGTTTATTCTTAATAATATGCTGAATATTTGATTGTGAATTTTGGACTTAAAATTTAATAACTCCATCCTTCGAAATTTGTTTTGTATAAGTGTTTTGTTTCTGTGATATTTTCAAGCTTTACAATTTGCATTAAATATTTTAGTATTTTAATATGAAATTGCGCTGCTAAAAGTATTCCTTTATTTAAAATACAATTCTAATTAGGCTATATTTATTAAGGTTGGGAATTATATGTTAGCTAGAGGGAGCTACGAATCATACTAACCAAGTTAAGATAGAGAATTTGAATAACACTATCTAAAATGGCGCCCCCAGTGGCACAGCGGCATGTTTGCGGACTCACACCGCTAAAAACGGGGTTTCGATACCCATGGTGGGCAGAACAGAAATAGCCCATTGTGTAGCTTTGTGCTTACAGTTAAACAAACAAACCTAGAATGCACACAAAATTCTAAGAGATTTGACGCTAGAGTGTATAGTAAATTCGGGGGTAGATAATATATAAGGTTCAGTAAAGTAACCAAGATAGTTGAGTAATGGTAAAGAAAATACAGTTATTTCCAACTGGCAGAGTAAATCAGAGAGCGTGTTTTCGTTTCAGCCGTGAAATGGTAGAATACAAATATTAAATCACGATACACCTCTTTTTAGCTTGTTGAAATACTCCTAATCTGGAATGTCATTGCTTACACAACATGGAATAGGAAATTGTATTTGATTTACACTTATTATCGCTATTTCTAAGCCACCTGGGCTGGAGTAATCGAGGAAGATACTTCATTAGCCTGGATTATTCCAGTTATGGCACTATTGAATCAAGTTCCAGAAGATAACTGACCGGCCCGGGATGGCCAAGCGGGTTAAGGCGTGCGACTCGTAATCTGAGAGTCGCAGGTTCGCCCTTTCAGCCCTGGGGGCGTTATAATGTTACGGTCAATCCCACTATTCGTTGGTAAAAGAGTAGCCCAGGAGTTGGCGATGGGTGGTGATAACTAGCTGCCTTCCTTCTAGTCTTGCACTGCTAAATTAGGGACGGCTAGCACAGATAGCCTTCGAAATTCAAAAAACCAACCAAACAAACAAACAAATAACTCACCAGTTCATCAGATTAATAATACGCATAGACACATCACAATTTAGATCAAATATTTTACCAAATCAGCAAAAACATATACTGTTCTCAACCAGGAAGCAAAAATTCTTCAACCCTTTTGTCGAAAAATTTAGTGTGTTTGTGGAACTTTATTCGAATCATGGATGGAACTTTGAATCAGACTTGTTTGTGGGAATGGATCTCATCATTTGGATTATAAAGATAACGGTAATAGCTCTTTATCCATCTTATAATTTTAAAATGCCTGCGGCCCGGCATGGCCAAGCGTGTTAAGGCGTGCAACTCGTAATCTGAGGGTCGCGGGTTCGCATCCCCGTCGCGCCAAACATGCTCGCCCTTTCATCCGTGGGGGCGTTATACTGTGACGGTCAATCCCACTATTCGTTGGTAAAAGAGTAGCCCAAGAGTTGGCGGGTAGGTGGTGATGACTGTCTGTCATCTGGTCTTACACTGCTAAATTAGGGACGGCTAACACAGATAGTCCTCGAGTAGCTTTGTGCGAAATTCAAAAACAAACAAACAAATAAAATGCCTGCAAATGTTTAAAGGTGTTAATGCTATTGAAATTCGGTAAACGTTTTTATACCAAGTCTGAGGAGCGACTTCAGGGTAACTAATTTGTTCCTTTTTAACTAATTTTGCGTCACCCACTTGTAATTTACAAATTAAATGTTTGATTCTAGAAATTAGACAGAAAAAGAAAGAATACTATTTACAATTTCGTTTTGACTGCATGAGATACAATGCATATGTCTGATTATGAAGACCAATAAGTTAATGAGATAAAATACATTCATTTCATTTAGATGACTTAAAGTTAATTTTTTATATATGCATTACCAGCATTTTGATTTAAAATGTTGTATTTAAAGTTTCGTTTTCGAGCTGATCACAGGTTTTTACAGTTGTTATTTGTAATTGTAGAATTATAACAGAAAATGAATACAATAACAAATATTTAAGCCACCATTACAATGTTAAATTAAAATAAGGAATAGCAAATTTATGTAACCCAGAGAAACGATAATTGCTCGCGAGTTATTAAACCATTGTCACGAGATAATTATTATGTTCTTACGACTTATTACAGCTATGTTGTTCGTACGGGATCAGTCATTCTGACGACGAAAAAATCTACACCGTGAGAACGTTATTAGTAGATTGTATGATGCCCCCCAGTGGCACAGTGGTATGTCTGCGGACTTACACACTAAAAACCGGGTTTCGATACCCGTGGTGGGCAGAGCACAGATAGCCCATTGAGTAGCTTTGTGCTTAATTCTAAACAAACTAAACTAAACAAAAGATTGTTTCGTTCGTACAAGATAATTATCTAGTTCCCACAAAATCATCTAAGATAAGGCGTATATACCTTTTTAATTATTTTGTGGTGATGTTTAAATTTCACCTGCATCATTAAATTAATATTTATTTTTCTGTTTTATTTATTATGCTTAGCAACAAACAATTTGTTTTGTTTTGCTCTATGCAGTTTCTTTCATTGCATATGGAATTACACGTACCTCAAGTATATTATTAATAAACTATATGTATTAATTGTAATGTTGGTTGGACCAGATTCAGTAATTTTATTATGACATAAACTGGGTGTGAAATTCTTCGGAAGTGTTTTGAACTAGCAAATCAGTCTTGGATCACGTGACTAAACGTCACAAAGTCCTTTCAACACCACCACCCAGTGTTAAAAGTATTTAATATTCCTGATAGTAAGCAACAGTAGTGGTATATCGCGTCGAATTAGAACGTACATGTGTAATAATAGAAAGTATATATTCGATATACTTGGAAGAAAGAATATTTTTAAATGATTTAATGGTAGGTTTGATATTTTAATTTATATATATATTCTTATATTTCTTGCATTTTTCCTATTTATATATAAATACACGTGAATTATAAGCTAGGCCTACGCAATGGAGTTGCTTCGTGGTGATGACATTGACTTTATTATCTGTTACCAAACGGCTATCCAAATAATTTAGGTTATGAGTATCATTAACAAGGAATTACCAAGTTTCAAGTACCGTGTTTCTCCGAAAATAAGACAGGGCTTATATTAATTTTCACTCTAAAATATGACACTAGGGCTTATTTTCGGGGGATGTCTTATTTTGATATATTAAAAAATGAAGTTACAATGTAAAATTATAAGACCTCTAAATAAATAGAAATTACGAAAAACATTCAGAAACTCATTAACAGGAATTTATTCTATTAACTGTTAAACTAATTAATAAATTATTATTTTTTATTTCTTTCCTCTTCCTGCCACTCTTAACTAGGGCTTATTTTAAGGGTAGGGCTGCTTATATTAAAACTATCCCCAAAAATCACACTAGGTCTTATTTTATGGGTAGGTCTTATTATCGGAGAAATACGGTAATTGCATGCTCGAGTGCGTGCAGTAGGAACAGTGACACAAAGATTTAAAGTATTGAAAATCCCCGTAAGAAAGAGTTTAATTATCAACTTAACTACACATGGGAGAATTATAAATATTTATCTATTGAATGACAGTGAAAAAGTTATATGCCTTGGTTTGTTTAAATGTAGAATTTTTATTGTTTTCTCTAGACCAGAAATAATACAATGTGTACTTGTTGATGACAGGCTGATTGTGACGTTGCTAAATAAATATCTCCATAGTTTTTATAGGAGATTTTTTTCTATAATTCTAATGACTTTATTTGGCCTACTTGCTTTAGTATTTGACTCAACAGTGATAAGTATTCTTATTGGTTTAAAAATGTTAAATAAGTATATATATTTCGTAAATAACAAAAATTATTGTAGTTTTAAAATGATAAAATCGCGAGCATAATACAGTTGTATCTTCTTTACTCATAATGTTTATGTAATACGTTTTACCAGAAGAGTGGATATACATTAGTATTGTTAATGATTAGTCTTAATTATGAGTGACAGGTAAATTTATTCGGTGTATTCGATGTTGTAGCATAGAAGTGTATGCCAAGCTTTCTTAATATTAAATAATACCGATTGGACAAATACGAGAAAAATGTTATTGTGAGATAGTTTTCATGAGATACATCTTAGATACTTCGCTTTAGTATTGGGTAGTCTTTTAACCAATGTTAAAATTTAAATTGTTAAATTGTTAACCAATGTTAAATTACAGCAAAATTCCAAACAAACAACCTAGCGAGAAGTAATGTGTTTATAAAACAAAATAAAAACATTAAAACCATACTAAGAGAAACCTAATGGAAAGAAAGGATTTTTAAAACCAAAATAAAAATGTTAAAACCATATTATTTGTTTTGTCCACAAAAAACTTCTTTTAACTTAAAAGTTATTCCTGTAATGTAAAACAATATTTGTTTCTAAAACATAATTCTGCAAAAATTAATAGTATATTTATATGTTGTTTAGTGACTTATTTGTTGCTGTACTCATGAAGAAAGTTATTTTATACCAGAAATGTAATTCGTACATAATAATGCTACACAAGCAACACTGTCATCATCAACCAATGTTTCTGTTTCTGTTTTCAAACTGTTTCTCTTGTTTGTTTTGATTTTATTCAAAGTTTCTTCGAAGAGTGTCAAAACTTTCCAGGATGTAGTTCCACACTTTCAGAACTTCATTGTCAGATTTATAATTCACAAGCGGTCTCGTTCGAGTGTTTCTAACTCAGATCTGAGATCAATAAATTTTTGCTTCAAGATTGGAAGCTGAATTGGAACTCTGCTAACTGCATTTCAGAGTCGTTTAAATCTAATCATTCAAACAAATCTAATTTCAGATTTGTGAAAACAGCTTTATCAGGAGGTGTTATAAAATTTATTGTTCTTTATAACTCTCTGAACTGTACAAATCTTGTTGAAAACTGCTCAATTACAGCGTTAAAATTTCAACAAATTGTTTTCGAACTTGTCTTGACATTTCATCAGAATGTTTTCTCAACCTATGATATTACTTATAATTTCTACTTTCCAAGTCACGTTTAAAAATGTTGAACTTACTTTCAAAGCCTTTGATCAAGCCAAACATTACGTCATGTGGTTTTTCCAAAACCTTGTAATTTAATATTGAGTTCATTCAGACGTAACGACAGATCAGTGAAAAACGTAAGTTTACTAAGCCCAGCCACATTAGTTAAGTAACGAAACTGTTCTGTATTTTTCATATCAAAAAATAACCTTATTTCACTTGAGCATTCCACTCAACGTTCAAGTACTTTACCACGACTTAACCATCGCACATTATTGTACACAAGTGATTAATTATAAATTGAATCAACTTCATTTGACAGTGACACAAATTCGGGCGCAGCCAATAAATCTATGAAATTAATTATTTTTGTCACAACTGCCATTACATCATTGACTTATTTTAAAACTGCATGTACACACAATACCTTTTGATATGTAATACAGTGAAAGCATACAAGGAGATGATCAATAGTTTTTGTAAAATGCTTCACAAATCCAACATTTCGTCCAACCACATTTGAGGCAACATCTGTCGTAACTGACACTATTTTAGACATATATTTCACGAAGCAACATTCTAACAAGAACCTCACTTATATCTGTTCCTGTTGTATTCAGAGGCAAGTTTTTTAACCTAAGTAATTCCTCATATATTGTCACTGGGATGTCTATCAATAATAGCTAATTCAGCCAATGACGAAGCATCGTTGGTGTCACCGAGACAAATGGAAAATAAATCAATTAATTTTCTATATCATATCTTATCTTCATCACTCTGTTTTTAATAGTATACAAAGCAACTATTATTTTGAAAGTCATCAAATACAAATGGTGCACATTTCACAAAAGTTTTCTTATTGAAGTCTCCATAACTAAGTGAGTTTCCATGCTGGATAGTAGTATGTGAAATACAGAAGCTTACAGACACTAAATTTGAAGGCCCACTTACAAATTTAAGTTTGTTGTCTCACTGAGACTGTTTATTTTTTTATTTGTAATATATTTTTATATCATTCACGTTCTCAGTTGTTTTTTTTCCAGAAGCCGCTGGTGATTAGTTTCGAAATGCCTTTTCACATTCCAAGCTCTTCTCACAACGGTTTTAGTAAACAGGATGCACAGAGCTTGTCGTTTGTATCAATTACGCCATATTTTTCAGTCCACTAATCTTGAAAACTCTTTCCGCTTCCTTTCTTTGACAATTTTATTTTGTTGTTTATCGATTCTGCCATTATGATAAGGATGAAATATTAAAAAAAAACACAATAGCAATTCAGAATAGGTTACATAAGTATTTAATGTGACCAATGAATGTTAGAACAAGTAAAACGATCAATTAATGTTAGGTCTAATTGGTTTCAGCGATACCACAGTTAATAATGTTAATGGAGATACGTTTTAATTTTCCAACGCAATAATATCAATAAAACTTAATACTAATAATTAACACCAGCAAACAATTAATAATAAGACATAAATAACACTACACAACAGTGATTAATAATGACTTAATCAGACTCATTAAATCGAAATGCTCGTGTAAAATGACGCTGCGGATCGACTAAAGACAAAGAAGAAATCAAGATTACCACATCTTAACTATGAATACACTCGTATGATTCAGAGTTGCTAGTCAAAAATAACGCCTGTTTATAATGGTAATTTATTTTAATTAAAATCCAACCACAGTGATATGTAATTAAATAGCCATCAAATGTAGAGAATTGAATGCTTATTTACAAAAACATGCATAACTTCCTAATTAATTAGATGGAATTAAAAACGTGTCTTAATTTGATCAGTTTTCATACTTTATAGTTTTTGTTCAACGTTTGAACGATAGAAATTTCAATTTATGGTGTCAACAAAAAAACAGCAGCGTGTCATAGGTTGGCCATCACTGCATTAGATTGTTTATAGAAAGGCGGTAGGGTGGAGTGATACCTTTTTTGTACGACTGAACTCTTTGCAATGCAAACTATGCTACAAGTATATAGGTAACATGCATGGATGCGCCGTAATAACTTATAACGATGTGATTCGGTTTCAGCATTTTAATACAACGCACTCGACATCTTTATATATATCTGACATAACTACCTCATATGATATCGGACAAAACTTGGAAAGATAATGGCCCCGGTAATGGTTTATGGTCCAGTCCACCTATGTTAATAAATATAGGAGAATATAAAGTAGGTATTAAACGAAAAGATCGTCAAATAGATAACAGTTGACTGCTCCGTATTGCATCGACTGTTTGATTTTTCTTTTCTCTTTGTCGAGTATATTTGGCCTGGCATGGCCGAGCGCGTTAAGGCGTGCACTCGTAATCCGAGGGTCGCGGGTTCGCGCCCGCGTCGCGCTAAACATGCTCGCCCTCCCAGCCGTGGGGGTGTATAATGTGACGGTCAATCCCACTATTCGTTGGTAAAAGAGTAGCCCAAGAGTTGGCGGTGGGTGGTGATGACTAGCTGCCTTCCCTCTAGTCTTACACTGCTAAATTAGGGACGGCTAGCACAGATAGCCCTCGAGTAGCTTTGTGCGAAATTCCAAAAAAACAAACCAACAATCGAGTATATTTCAAATAATTTTTGTATGCATTATGAAATTTATAATTTTACGTAACGTGTGATCTATCAAAGGAATTTTCAGTGTTTATTTAATCTTTTTATTTTATTTTCAGTTGTTACCTTGCATATCCAAGGAAGAATAAACAAATTTAAAACTTTTATGTGAATTAAACGACTTTATTTAACATAAAGGTGTATGTGTGATGTGGAAACAATGGATCTTCAGACTTACCGTGTGTCGAGATTTAATTTTTTTGTTTTAGACATCAGTAGTCGATAGACCGTCTATACCACACTTAACGGAAAGGACTTTCTTGAGAGTGTTAAGTTTCCTTTCACGAAACAACACGTAAGTTAAATTATGTGTTTCAGCGTATGTTTCTACTGAGCTCTTTGTGTTCTTCTCACCACAGGTATTGAAACCAGGTTTTTTGCATTATAAACCAACATAGTTTCAGTGTAAAAGAACAGTAATGTGCTACTTTCCTGAAAATTGACTTAGATTTTATAAATTCCATCATTTCTTTGATGTACTGTATGTATGAAATTATGGGTCCAGTCGTATAGTGAAGCAATATCACATTTTTTATTTGATAGTCTCCCTGTGAGTCAGTGTTAAGTGTATGGACTTTAAAACTCAAACTCCGAGGCTAGATTCCTGCGGTACGTAAAGCGCGAATAATTCATTATGTAGCTTTCCGTTAAATTAAGTTAGCAAAACAAATAAATTTTACTCTGCAGCTTTGTGTGTGGAGTAAGATTGTAGTGAATTTTTGAAAAGTAATCTTTTTTTATATACTTGTTATAGAAACTTGATGTAAACGAGAGTTTACACTGATTGGAAAATATAATGTAAACTATGTTTTTGTTCACTGGTTATAAAAATGTAAAGTAAACAAGGCAGTAAAGCATTTTCAGAATTTTGATAGGAATATGTTTGTTTTTGAATTCTACGCGAAGCTACACGAGGGCTATCTTTGATAGCCGTCTCTAATCTAATAGTGTAAGACTAGAGGGAATGCAGCTAGTTATCATAACCCGCCGCCTACTCTTGGGATACTCTTTTACTAACGAATAGTGGTATTGACCGTCACATTATAATGCCTCCACAGCCGAAAGGGCGAACATGTTTGGTATAAGGGGAACTTGATCCTACGCTCCTCAGATTACGAGGAGATTGTCCTTACCACCCAGTCATGCTGGGCCTGGTAGGAGTAATATACTTTGCTCATAAAGATATGATAGTTTAATTTTTAAAGTATATTAATAAATTTAATCTTTTGTTTTTGTTTAGCGCTTTGGACTAACTGTATCCTGTTCATTGTGGGGCTTTTAACCCCGGATTGTGACGTCATAAGTCTGTAAACGTACCGCTGACCTATCGGTGACGGCCCGGCATGGCCCGGTGGTTTAGTCACACGATTCGTAATCCGAGGATGGCGGGTTCGAATTCCCATCACACCAAATATACTCGCCATTTCAGCCGTAGGGGCGTTATAATGTGACGGTCAAGCCCACTATTTGTTGGTAAAAGAGTCGCTCAAGAGTAGTCTTACACTGCTAAATTAGGGACGGCTAGAGCAGATAGCCCTCGTGTAGCTTTGCGCGAATTTTAAAAACAAACAAACCTATCGGTGGACAATTTAAACACTCCAAGTGCATCCGAAATTGTCTGTGTAATATAATTATTAACTTTCTGTTGAATGTTTTATGTAATATAGAACATGTAGCTTATTGTTTGGATAATACAAAGCACAAAACGAAAAAAAAATTGACGTGTGAAAGTTTATACAGTCGATTAGAACCGAGAATGTACGTATTATATACTTCTACAGTTGTAAGTTAATAAACAGTAGAAGTAGATAGAATTGAATTATGTGTCTCAGCGGTATGCCAGTTGGTGGTTAACAATCACACAGAAACAATAAACTCTTACGAATAGGCAATAAGTAAAACCTTTGTCTCCATTAATCGTGTAGGTAACCATCATTTTACAAAATGTTTTGAATGTAGTAACATTTGGATAATTTCGGAAATATGTTTGTAAAATAAAGGTCATTTGCAACGACCTACAACTGATTACTTTAGGTATGTGTGTTATTAAGACGTAATGACATCTGTGAGCATGTCACAAGTATCCACAAAATGTAGGTTCTGAACATTTGATGGTGAGAATAATTTCAAACACTGATAGCAAAGGAAAAATAAATGATATAGGATTTAGAGAAAAATAAACGGTACACTTATTTATAGTGAAATAGCAATTCTTTCTAGTTTTTAATTCAGTAATACAACTTGCTGCTGGAGAGCTGAGATTCCCCAAGACAAAAGTAAGAATCAAAAGTGAAACTCAGAAACATGGAGATACTCCACTTTTATGTTAAACGCAGTGTACAATCCCTTAGTTCCTAGAATATCTACGTTAACAACCATTTTAAAATCAACATATCAGAAAGATAAATTCTAGATTGATAATAACTTGTCCAAATCTGTACTGTTCCCTGAAATGAGCAAAACTTTATTTCAGTGGGCGACACAGAGAGAGGGCCAAACAAGCACAAGCTGTATAGAGTAATTGTTGAAATATGTAACCTTTACTTGAGGTTGTTGTTGTTGTTGTTTTGAATTAAGCACAAAGCTACACAATGGGCTATCTGTGCTCTGCCCACCACGGGTATCGAAACCCGGATTTTAGCGTGTAAGTCCGCAGACATACCGCTGAGCCACTGGGGAGGGGCCACTTGAGATGGAGTGTTAGTGAAAGCTAATAATTCCTATATATTTGGTTTACCATAAATAAGTGTGCAGAATACGTGAAACTTATAAAGTAAAATAAAAATAATATAAATATATCTGAATAAAGATTATGAAAGGCCCAAATTAACAGTTCTTTTAACTGCGACAAGTGCGTTAAAAAACAGTCACGTATGTGTTATTACATTAAAAACAAAAAACAACAACAACAAACAAACAAAAGCAACAACAAAACTTATGAATTCAACTGTTCAAATATTTTTTATTTTTTAGAGAGTAAACGTTTTTATTTAGAAATAGACTTCTTATAGTGTGGCAGTTTAACGATTTTCATTCTGGTCTGATCAAATGACATTAAGAATTGAAACAAAAATAATTAATAATCATTACAAGTAAAAGTAATCCAAGTATCGATGAATGAACCGTTATTAATGTGTGATCAACAAATTAATTCTCAACAGAGAAATATATTTTATTTCTACCAACCAGTTTTAAAACAATGGTTTTAACTTATAATTGATAAAGCGCTCTGAAGAAGTTGTTATAGTGATAAAGGAAGTTAGAAACTGAAAGAAGATATTATGTGTGTGTTTTTTTTCTTATAACAAAGCCACATCTGGTTATCTGCTCAGCCCATCGAGGGGAATCGAATCCCTGATTTTAGTGGTGTAAATCCGGAGATATACCGCTGTACTAGCGAGGGGCAGGAAGATATTACGACTAACAGTTACCTTATAAGAATGTATATACTGTTTGATTTGATAAATAGGTCTTAGTAGGGTATATATTATGTAAAATATGAACAAAGTTTCAAAATGACTATAGACTGTTTTCATAATGACGAGGACCGGCATGGCCAGGTGGTTAAGGAGCTCGAGTCGTAATCTGAGTTTCGCAGATTCGAATTCCCGTCACTAAATATGCTCATCCTTTCAGTTGTGAGGGTGTTACAATGCGACGATCAATCCCACTATTTATTGGTAAAAAGAGTAGACCAAGAGTTGGCGATGGGTAATGACGACTAGCGCTGATAGCCCTCGTGCAGCTTTACTGAGAATTCAAAAACAGTCATAATGAGGGTTATATGTTATGTAAAGAATTGTGTTTGTTTTTAGCATTTCTCTATAATAGCCTAATATTGCTCTGTTCGTCACTGAACTCCGAATTATATCATTGTAAGTCTATAAAATTACAGCTGACTCACTGGGGGACCCATGTAAAGGGGTGAAAACGTTTGCGATTAAGTTAAAAAGAAAACAAAAATAGTTTCAGTATAAAACTATAAAAACACAAACAAATATTGGGAAGTACAAAAATCAATCACAAAATATATTGAGATGGAGAGAATTGTTTGGTTTGAATTTCGCACAAAGCTATAAGAGGGCTATCTGCGCTACCCGTTTCTAATTTAACAGTGCAAGACTAGAGGGAAGGCAGCTACTCATAACCATTAACCGCCAACATTTGGGTTACAATTTTACCAACGAATAGTGGAATTTACTGCACATTATGACGCCCTCACGACTGAAAAGGCAAACATGTTTGGTGTGACGGGATTCGAACCCGCGACTTTCAGATTAGAAAACGAAAAATCCGTAGCAGGTATTTTGTTCTAAAGGAAGATAAACTTCCCAACTGGCGTGTTCAGGGATATTTATATCCCTCTTCGCCCCGCTCGCGATAGAATTTTGATTGTGTAGATTGACCTAGTGAAGGCAGTTTCAGAGAAAAGCAACGGAAAAAGTCCAGTCGGTTCAAGGCGGCGGAGAGGAGATAATCCAGCTTGAATGTAGAATAACGAAAAGAAGAGAAGCAGGTCAATAATACATTAAACGTCCCATGATCAGGGCTACCTGGTGGCTGAGATCTATAAATCTAAATGCTTCAGAGTTTGCTGTGGGGTTAAACGGGAGTAGCCCGAGAATACCCACTTTCACAAGATAGGGCACCTCTTGTGCCCAGTGCTAGAATATACAATCAAACATCAAATAATGATTAGTGAATCAATCAATATATTGTATTCAATGTTACTTTATGATGTCTTGGAGGCAAGATATGCGTTGTATGGAGATAGTAATTTGTGTGGGGCGTTTGTTATGATATGTAATTTGGTGGTTAAGGTGTTGCATGTCTCTGCGTTTTCACAGTATTTGTAGGCTAATGTCGTAAGACGATTTGTGAGAAGAGGTGTATTGCAAATTTCGTGCATCTATTTTATAGGAGTGCATTTGGGTAATCTAAGTGCCATGCTTAGTACTCTGTTCTGTTGAAGTTGAAGTGATCTGGCTGTGGATTTTTGCAAGTTGTATGTGATTTGAGCTCCGTACTCGGTTAGAGGACGAATGTCGGCTTTGTAAAATTAAATGATTGTGTCAAGTGTACATCCTTTGTCGCTTCCTGTTATGAGTTTCAAATGATTATATTTCATTACCAACATATTTGTTGACCGTTTTGAAATGTTGTGTCCAGGAGAGTCGTGTGTCAAATGTTGTGTCCAGGAGAGTCGAGTGTCAAATGTTGTGTCCAGGAGAGTCGAGTGTCAAATGTGTGCACGAGAGTCGTGTGTTAAATGTTGTGTCCAGGAGAATCGCGTGTCAAATGTTGTGTCCAGGAGAGTCGTGTGTCAAATGTTGTGTCCAGGAGAGTCGCGTGTCAAATTTTGTGTCCAGGAGAGTCGCGTGTCAAATGTTATTCCTGAAAATTTGGCACATGAGCTTAATTTAATTTTATTGTTTCCTAATTTCAGATATATTTTTTCAAGTTTTCATGATGTTTATTGAGACCGTGTCTAAATGCAATAGCAGTGGTTTCGTGTGGATGTAGTGGGACTTTCCAGTCATTACACCAGTTCATTATAGCATTAAGTGTTCCTTGTATTCTATTGCTTGCAATTATTGGATTTCGCGATACACTCCAGACAGCTATGTCGTCAACGTATTGTGCAAAATATGTGTAAGTCAGGTCTGGGAAAGGTATGTTGTTCACAAAGATTATGTATAATAGGGGAGATAGAACAGAGCCTTGGGGTACATCCGTAGATTAGGAGACGAGTGCCTTAACTACCTGACCTATGTCAGGCCGCCGTGAAGAGAACATGTTTATCTTCTGGGGCTAAACCAAATTTTCAAAATATCCTGAAGAGTGAGGTAATGATTGCTACATAATTATTTGCTTGCTGTTTAGGGTAAAGCTAACATAATTAGTTGTCGGTGTTTAAACTACTTTAGGGATCGAACTATGAACATTAGCGTTATAAATTCTTGAGCTTAGCAGTAAACCACCGTGAGGTGCTATATAATTACGTTCATAGTTTGTTTTTTGGAATTTCGCACAAAACTACTCGAGGGCTATCTATGCTAGCCGTTCCTAATTTAGCAGTGTAAGACTAGAGGGAAGGCAGCTAGTCCTCACCACCCACCGCCAACTCTTGGGCTACTCTTTTACCAACAAATAATTGGATTGACCGTCACATTAAACACCCCCACGGCTGGGAGGGCGAGCATGTTTTAGCGCGACGCGGGCGCGAACCCGCGACCCTCGGATTACGAGTGCACGCCTTAACGCGCTCGGCCATGCCAGGCCCTACGTTCATAGTAACATATGTGTATAACTTACGAACATAAACTGAGCGGTGTGATTGAATTTCTGAAAAAACAACGCATGTAAGTTATTGTAAATATGAGTTTATAATTGTAACGCACTCGCTAAAGTTTCACTGAAACATTGCACATCAATAAAGGAATCATGATGAAAAGTAAACTAGAAAGTGTGGTTTAAGTAGATTGTGTTTTGTATCGGTTAGAAAAACAAGTCAAAACGATGGTTAAAGTTCTTCTACTGGTTATATTTTGATTTAATAATCTTGGTGTAATGTGTTGTAAAGTGTTGTTTACTTGGGGAGATTAAATTGCACATGTTTAATCAGTTTGTCGAATACAACCGTACGTTCTTTTAAGCTCTTTTCAACTTCTAGGAATCCAGGAGTGAAAAACAAAATGACGCTAATGTACTGTTTTTATACTATCTTCATGTTGGTGGTTGTTGGATCCTTCACTGATTTGGTTCAAAGTGCTAAAGGTAAGTTGCTTAGTATTCTTTATTCTACAAGAAAATCAAATACACTAAGATAAACATATTCCTCACAATTCATTGGATGATATTTTTGTTGGGGAAAGAACAACTCCTAACCAATCGTTTTTTTCTTAATTAAAACTAAATATTTTTGCATATTTCCATTGGCTAAAAAAAGAAGGCATTTCCAGCACAACTGGAACTGCAAAACGTGATTTGAATTGTTAATGGTCAAATACAAGAAGCATGTAAGTCTCCATATGACACTTCAAGAACCATTTAGAACCACAGCAAGCCAAGTATCATGCCTGCTTTCAAGATGTCGCTGTCTGCTTATCCAACTGCTGGCTATCGTGACACTTGGATCTTCCTCACCGATTCACAGGTGAAATTGTTCGTATCTTAGTTGAAAGCTAAGCATAAGAAATAATAAGAGAAGCATTAAAGGTTGGCAGTTGCTTAATTAATGATTCTGAGAACGTGGGTTTATTGATTAATACTGAATTTACCCCAAGCGGTTGACTTTAGTACCAGCCAGTATGGAGACTTGAAGATGCTGTATGTAAAGATACCTAAACCACCCTCTTTGAAGTGTGTGTTTGTGTTTTTCTTATAGCAAAGCCACATCGGGCTATCTGGTCAGCCCATCGAAGGGAATCGAACCCCTGATTTTATCATTGTAAATCCGACCTCTTTGGAAATTTCTGAGTTGAATTTACTTTAAAAATACGATAAACTGTAGTATACAGATGTTATTTGGCTCCTGAGGGATGTGTTTACGTAACGGTTTATGCCATAATTTGTTTATTAAGGTAATCTAATAGATATCTTTACTGTATATTATCTCGGTATTTTGTTGCACTATTTTTTGGGTGTTTCCATTTGATTACCAATTCAAAAATCAACTTTTAATTTGAAACATATAATTTTTCAAACTAAAATTTTATTTTCGATAGCTACAGTGTGAGGTCCCGGCATAGCCAGGTGAGTTAAGGTGTTCGACTTGTAATCTGAGAGTCACGGGTTCGAATCCCTGCTGCACCAAACATGCTCGTCCTTTTAGCCGTGGAGGCCTTATAATGTGACGATTAATTCCATTATTCATTGGTAAAAGAGTAGCCCAAGAGTTGGCGATGGGTGGTGAGTGGTGATGACTAGCTGCTTTCCCTCTAGCCTTACACTGTTAAATTAGGGACGACTAGCGCAGATAGCCCTTGTGTAGCTTCGCGCGAAATTCAGAAACAAACAAACAATACAGTGTGAGTAAGTTGATGGAAATTAGCAAAGAAGAAAATATGGTAACGTAATCAGTAAAATTGTATTTAAAATTCGTGCAGTGCGTTATATAAAAGACAGCAATTTGGAAAACAAAACAAAAATCGCGTAAACTGTAAAAATTTTTCACGTGTGATGTTATGTTTATCAGTTGTTAGGTTGGTTGTTTTTAATGTTTCGCATATTTCGATGTTTAAGCGTAACTTTAAAATATTTTACTGCAGATACACTTTTGCTCAAAAAGGTCGTTACGTGTTGAAAAATGTGATTTTTGGTCATTTATATCATTTTAAAGCTAAATTCACTTTATGTATTGCCATTAAACATTCATGTTTTATTTCTCTACTACTCTGCATTACCTGAGTTCATTTTGACTCGGTTTAATCTCTTAAACATGGGAGTGCTCTGAGACTCGTTCCAAACGTAGTGTTTGGGGTCAGTGAGGGCCAGGGAATTTGGTACTACTTTTGTACCCCAGCTGTTGACGACGCGTTTTTAACTCCGTAAATAATATAGACATTATGCCAGGTCCTACCAACGTAGGTTTGAGAAATGAGATGGTTGACTACGACAACGCTGGGTTGAAACAAGGCGATATTGCAAGACGACTTGGTGTATCCAGGAAGATCGTCAACAGATTTCTCAGAAGAATAGCTGCAACCGGAAGTGTGAGACTCAGCAGACCTACGGGTCGTCCACATGCCACTACAGCACGCGATGGTCGCCGGATTCTCACCAATGTTCGTCGAAACCTTACGATGTCCTCCAGGTCGACTGCTTCTGTGTCACGTGCGCAACAACAGATCCGGATTTCTCTCCAGACAGTTCATCGACGGTTGGTGCAAGCTGGATACAAAGCAAGACGGCTGGTCAAAAAACCTAAAATGACAGCTGGACATCGCAACAACAGGTTGCAGTGGGTTCAACGTTACCGTAATATGACGATCCCACACTGGGATCATGTAGATTTTGCTGACCAATTGAATTTTTTTTCTCTACCCCGCTGATGGACGGATACGAGTGCGCAGGCTTCCTGGAGAGCAGCTGAATGATGAAAATGTTTGATCCAACGTCGCAGGTGGCGAAGGTTCAGTGCACGTCTGGGTACATTTTGTTCTGCAGCTGTCAGCCATTTGGTCATTCTGGATCATAACGTCACTTGTGATGTGTATCAGGATATCCTGGATCGTCAGTTACTGCTATTTCCCCAGGGTATTTCCCAGGACAATTTCCGGCTGCAGCAGGACAATGCACTGGCTCATAATTCTTGCATTGTGCAAGATTTCTTGCAACAGCGTGGTGTGTTGGTTCTTGAGCAATCTCCTGTAAGTCTAGATACCAACCCGATAAAGCATCTCTGGGATGAACTTGGCCATGCAGTTAGGAATAGGAACGACCCCCCTGCAATCTTACATCAGTTACGCCAAGCACTGACTGAAGAATGGAACATAATTCCAAATCAAAGACTCGTAACGTTACCTGAGAGTATGCCACGCCGCCTAGCGGACATTATTGCAGCACGTGGGCGGCACACACGTTATTGAGTTAAATATTCTGATGTGAATGTAATTGTTGCACATTGACTGAAAGTTTAAGATTGATACTGAATATTTTCACAAAATGATGGTCTTTGTTTTGACTTAGAAGTGGAGAAAAAGTCCATTTCTGGTGGAAATAGATCTTGAGTTTTACAGACATTTCCTTAAAAAAGACATAATCATGAAATATTACATGAATGTTTATGTTATAAACATATATAGCAATCATTACCAAAGGAAGGACATTGCACACAATAAAAATAACAAATGAGGACAAGCAATATCACATGTAACAATGTTTTTGATCGAGAGTGTACATCGTTTTATGAGATATTTTCGCACAGAGCTACACGAGTACCTTTTGCGTCAGCCGTCCCTAATTTAGCAATGTAAGTCTAGAGGGAAAACAACTAGCCATTGCCACCCATCGCCAACTCGTGGGCTATTATTTACCAACGAATAGTGGGATTGACATTCACATTTATAACGCCCACTATGGCCAAAATGGTGAGCATGTTTGGTGTGGGGGGGATTCAAACTCACGCCCATCAGATTACAAGTCCAGAAATTCAAACCAAACAAAACCAAAGCGTTTTGGCCCCGTTGGGTTGTCGAACACCCGTACATGGTTATTTGATTGGCTAGTGAAACAGAGAAACGTTCCTCTTCGAATATTGTGGGTATAATTACAACTTTTAACAAATTCTAAAAGTCCCAAACCATCACGGCTGCCGAAAGTTATTAGGTGCCTTCATAATATCAGTTAACTGTAAAATGCAACGTTTTGAGTCTTTTGCACTTCAAAGTTTTTAATGCACTCTACATTTAGCGAGATTTTGTTCGGGCACCCTGATATCCCTCTGGCCCGGGCGTAATTCGTCCGTTACTCTCCCCCACACACCCTTATAGGCGTTTCTGCTTCCAATAAATAATTCAACTAACAGTAAAATTTCGGAAACAAGAATAACGTGTAGATGTCATGCCGGATGGAATAAATTAAGCGGTGCTGGAAACAGCGCAATCTCACAGTAAAGGTTTTTCCGATAATGTTGACAATAGTATATCCGTTCGTTTGATAAGGTCATCTGATGGGGCCTTTCATCAATTAAAAGGCAACTTTAGTAGGAAGACAGTGATATTCGTAGTGTTAATTGTTTTAAAAATGATTATAGATATTTTTCAGTGTTACATATAGGTACAAACGTATATTTACGTCAGGTTTTCCCCTTATATTAAAATGTCTAAATTTGGCATTATGCTGTAAAGTCTGTTTGTTTGTTTATAAGCACAAGTTACACAACTGATGCCCTCCGCTAGTACAGCGGTATGTCTTCGGATTTATAACGCAAAATCAGGGGTTCGATTCCCCTCGGTGGGCTCAGCAGATAGCCCGACGTGACTTTGCTATAAGAAAACACAAACGCATACACAATTGACTTTCTGTGCTCTGCTTATCCAGGGTATTAAACCCTGACTTTTAGCGTTTGAAGCCTCAAACATTGTGGTATAAACATTCTCTTTTGTTGTTAAAAGTTATATATGAGAATAACAAAAAGATTTCTCATTGTTTTATCCTAAAGTAAAGATCTGGGTCATTACACTGACTTGGCTTGAAAAATTTCATGCGACAGTTTCAAAACAACTTGGAAAAGTCAAAGCGGAATCTTGGAGCAAAATACAGATTTTTAATATGTTGCAAACCCGTTTATAGGTGTGTTTTATAACAACAAATGAAAGTTGAGAGAATGGTGTGGTAGAAAATGGTTCAGAATAAATGACGAAATGTAATATCAGTACCACGTGGAAACAATTTTTTATTAGCCCGACGTTCCAGGCAGAACGCTCAAAGTTAAGAATACTCAAAATATTACTTTTGCTAAACTCAAGCCTGTACAATGGGGCAGTGTGTACAGTATGGCATCACAACAATACATAACACTCAGCTTTAAACACGGAATAATGGTATTTTAACGATGTGAAACGAGTATTTAAACACTAATTGGCCCTTAGTAGTAGTTAAATAATAATGTGTTAATCGGCTCCTACTAATGTTTAAATATTAATGTATTACTCGACTGTTACTGTTGTTGAAAAGATAATGTATTAATCGACTTTTTATAATGGTAAATAACAGTGTACTATTGGGTTTTAATAATGGTAAATAATAATGTGTTAATCAACTCTTAATAATCTTAAAATAATAATGTATCAATGGGTCTTGATAACGGTAAATAATGTATTAATAGGCGATTAATAATGGTAAAATAATATTGTTTTAATCAGCTCTCAGTAATGGTAAAATAATAATATAAAAGTTTTATGGGGTGGGTAATTTTTTAGGTTAGAACGAGGCTAAATAATCTTGTATTTGCATACAGAAATATATAATATAATTAAAGGCTAACATTCGCTGTCGAGTGCAACATGTTTCCGTCACGCAATCTCATCATGTCCAGTTTTGACACTAGAAATCAATATTCGCTGTCGAGTGCAACATGTTTCTGTCACGCAATCTCATCATGTCCAGTTTTGACACTAGAAATCAATATTCGCTGTCGAGTGTAACATGTTTCTGTCACGCAATCTCATCATGTCCAGTTTTGACACTAGAAATCAATATTCGCTGTCGAGTGCAACATGTTTCTGTCACGCAATCTCATCATGTCCAGTTTTGACACTAGAAATCAATATTCGCTGTCGAGTGTAACATGTTTCTGTCACGCAATCTCACCATGTCCAGTTTTGACACTAGAATCGTTTACAACATAGAATAAGCAAAAGTTGTTTATAGCAGCGCTTTGGTTCAACAAAGAAGCATCTTTGTACCAAATCCCAGTACATTAGCTCATATACACATCAAATCTCAGTACATTAGCTCGTATACACATCAAATCCCAATACATTAGCTCGTATACACATCAAATCCCAATACATTAGCTCGTATACACATCAAATTTCAGTACATTAGCTCGTATACACATCAAATCCCAGTACATTAGCTCGTATACACATCAAATCCCAGTACATTAGCTCGTATACACATCAAATCCCAATACATTAGCTCGTATACACACCAAATCCCAGTACATTAGTTCGTATACACACCAAATCCCAGTACATTAGTTCGTATACACATGAATATTTCACGAAAACCATAAATTGTGTTTTCTCTGCAGAAAACTTCAGGAAACGACAAAAGTTCCTCTAAAGAAGTAATTTTGTACCAAATTCCACGTCAGTTGGCCAAAAAAAAAACCCCAAATAATTGACCAAAGTTTATTTAACCTTTTGACACCAATTAAACAAACCTAAAAATAGGCACACTCACATTTTTGTAAGTTTATATTTGAGGTCCGTAAAACAGTATATCTGTACCAAAACGTGTAAATTTGGCGTAAAAAATCCCTAAAATTGTGCTTTTTTTGCGAAATCTGATCATTCTAAAAGAGACTCAAAATGGATAAATCCAACTTTTTGTATGTCAGTGTATTGGGCGCATGAAAACCTTTGTGTGCACCAAGTTTCATCTTGATTGCTGCAAATATGATTACACAGGAGCTTAAAATATACATTTTTGGGTTGTTTTATCTTTAACTTCCATAAAATTCTTAAAAATAAAAAATGAAAGTATTTTGCTGTTTGTAATTAAGCACAAAGCTACTCAGTGGGCTATCAAATTTCAAGTCAGTCAGCAGAGAAATGAAGGCAGCGGCCTGTTGAAAAGTGTGTGGAAGAAGAATAGAATTCAGTAGAAACACATTAAGGTTCTCAGCTGAGACATTATGATGAAAACAAACCGAAAAAATTCTGCAAAACGGTCATTAATAGACTAAGCAGTAAATTAGAAAAGCGGATTACGTAGGCAGTTTAAATATGTTTTTAGTTCAGATAAGGTTGAGCGTTAGGTCAAAGAAAACATTTCGGAAATTGTTGGATGTCAAGCAGCGAAGTTATAAATAACTTTTTGTTAATCATATGTCGCATTGATTTAACATCTGGAGCGTAATGTCAGCATTCTAAAGTAGAATTTAATATTCATCAAAATGTTGGGCAGCTTTGTAGTTGGGGCTAATTTGTTCACGACGTACTTTTTCAACCAGCATGTGCAACTGGTTTTGTGTAAACATAATTGACTAGGACCTAAATATAATTGTTTAAGTGTTGCAAAGTGTGTGATGACAACACTGTATATCTTTGGTAATTTTGTTGAATTCGTTGTTACCAAATTGGGTCGCTATATATACAGATCTATCACCATTGTTTTGTCATATATTTGCAGAATGTACTTGTGGAACTATTATAATACGGTATATTGTACTGTCTCAAATAATATCTGTAAAAGTCTGTTTTTAGTTTCGTATACATGTGAGCGGTGTGAAATGGGACACATGATGTGATGGAATTTGTGTTCGTGGTTCACTGCTAGCCTACGTCATTATGGCCTGGTGGTTAGGCCATTCGATTCGTAATTTGAGGCTCGCAGGTTCGAATCATATTACCGATTATGCTCACCCCTTCATACATGGGGACGTTATAATGTGAGGTAAATACCACTATTCGTTGGTAAAAGAGTAGCCAGACAAATGGTGGTGGGTGATATTGACTAGATGCATTTCTCCTGTTGTATACTGTAAAATAAGAGATGGCTGTTGCAGAAACAACCAAAATGTGTCGTTGTTAATCATATACACTTGTTTCTATAACTTATGCAGAGTATTTATAAGAAATTCTACATGTAAAGAGCTATAAAATATCGTTATAGACTTTTTATTAAAGTGAGTATCAGACTAACATAATCAACACAAGTCGCGATTTATATTGTTTGTGACTAAAGCCGAATTTTTTGCAAATTTCATCCATGCCAATAAGTTTATAGAACACCAAATTTGTAAAGACCTTGCTATTAGTAACTATCGAATAACGGCCTTGCTATTAGTAACTATCGAAGTCATCGTTGGAAGCTGCACTGTCAAACATAAACTGTATTCGAGTCGCCACCACAAGAATAGCACGGGAGGGGGCGGCGACTCAATCATAGACGCCACCTTTGTTACACCGGCTGCAGTTATTGGGTGAATGAAAACTATTACCTTTAACGGACACTGACTGAAATACCATATTTACCTATAGAGCCAATAAAGAGCCTTAAAAAAAAAGGCACAAAAATTCTCGGACTTCTAAGATACAAAAACTATTGTGACGAACCAAGGGGAGGGGAAGAGTCTGAGTAATAATCAGAAATGCCGGACGGCACCAGAGCTCCGTTTGACACATGAAATTGGAGCTGAGTCCTGACACTTAAAATTTAAATGAATGTATGTGAAAATAAATTATTCAGTATCCAAACACTTAATCAGAGATCGCTTTTTAAAATTAGTTTTTCGTGTTTACAGGCATAGAGGCTTGCAATACATTATAAAAAAAAGGATTTGTTTGTTTGAATTAAGCACAAAGCTACACAATGCGCTAGCCGTGCTCTGCCTGCCACGGGTATCGAAACCCAGTGTGTAAACCCGCAGACATCCCACTGTGCCACTGGGGGCCTATGAACAAGTGAAGGCTGTTAATATTACAGTTCAGTTAGAAAAAAGTAAGTTAATGAATCATGTTATTTAACTGTTTTTAAGTGTTGATGGTTTTTGTTTAGCATACATATTTTACTTGTTTGTTAATTATAATTCTTAATTATAAGCAAGCCGAGTTTCGTATTTTTTTTTGCTACTACACACGTATTCAGGTTGGCCCAAATGTAAGTTCTCGCAAATAACACTGTGTAACACAAATTTTGTTCCTGGATAGTATGTGTTATTTCTTAATTGCCAATGCTGTAAAAGTACACAAAATGGCCATTATTCCCTTCAAACTTTGCTTTTGCGCCCTAGGTAATGAAATTTACAATTTAACCTATTTTCTTTGTAAAAACGGGCAAATTTGCACATTTTCATTCACATAAGGTCTGAATAAAACAACGTATGAATCAAGATTTACATGTATTTATACTAAAGTTATACATAAATGTCTAGAAGTGACTAGTTTTTCGAGATTTGCGACTGTAATGTAAATCACTTTCACCTATCAGCCCCCAAATATAATCTCCTATCATGCTTTCGTTATACACAAAAGCAAAGTTTGAATAAATAGGTCTTTTCAATTTATTTTAGGCATAAGAAACCGGGAAACAACACTTTCTGTCCAGGAACAAGAGAAAGTAAAAATTTTGTTACATTGTGTGATTTGTGTTGAATACATTTTTTATTTTATTTTAGATGGGCTAAAAAGTACTAATTTTGAACATAACCTTAAAAGTGATATTTAAAAAGACTTGATAACAGTTTCGATATCAAGTTAAAATAATTCAAGTTTGTCTTCCCGTTTTCTTCAACGAGTGAATTTACTCTAATGCATATGAACGAATGACCACTTTAAACGCTGTTATCAAATGGTTAATTGGCGAGATATTCTTCTTTTCCCAGTATGTTATTGAATACAAGGAACGTCACCAGTTTTTACTGTACATCTAGTATCAATCATTTCCACTGATATATTTAAATAATAATTTTATTTCATATATGTCATAATAGATCCTACGTAATACATAAATAACGATATTTAATGCTATATATGTTTAAAATTATTCAAAAGCTTACTATTTTTATTTCCTGGGAAGTATATATTTACAAAGATTTTGTTTAAAAATGAAATTTTATTATTCGTAATTAACGCTTTTTATGATATTTTATTAACTTATTTCAGAGCGAATTTTCCTTTTACCTAGATTATCACACTTTGTAGTTTTGTTTGTGTTTGTTCACATTATTCACCTGAAAATGTGTTTTTTTTTGTTTTTTTTAGTTACAAAGAAATGTAAAGATCCAGGAATCTCCCCTGACGGTGAAAGAAAGGGACAATGTTGTTTTACAGGAAATAAGTTAATATTTTCCTGTAAAAAAGGCTTTGATCTTGTGGGGAATCCTCTTCTCCAGTGTCTTCCTAGTGGAGTCTGGACTAGTCGTCGTCCATTATGTAAACGTAAGCTTAGAATATAAGAAGGTTTATTTCTTTATGTTTGGAGGCTCGCAACTATTCGAGGGCTATCTGCGCTAGCTGCTCTTAATTTAGAAGTGATGAACTAGAGGCAGGGCAACTACTCAACACCCCTCACCGCCAACCACTGAGCTGCCATTTTACCAACTAAACAAGTCCAGCGCCCTAACCGCCAAGTAAAAATAAAGCTTTATGTTATGTTTTTAGAAAGTCCATAAAATATTAGTTTGAGATATGGGTTGTGAAAGGAGATGAAATTATATAACTTCGACCAATCGAAAAGTATAAAAAGTTATGATAAATTGTAATGAACGGCCTGAAATAGCCTCGTCAAAACTAAGAAAGAGGAAAAAAAGTCTTAAATGCGAATTCATACTGGAATTGTAATGATCCATATATTAATATTCGACTAATCAGTTTTCAGTTTACTAGAACTGCCAGTGAAACACATTAATGTGTTTTTTTCATGTGTGTAATGTTGCAACATGATATTCATAAATAATATAGATACTTATTAATAGAACCGAAATGTAGTTGTTGTTGTCATAGTGATACACATATTAACAACATTTAAATAACCTTACGATGCTTGTGTACGAGATATTAATGCATTTTGTATTTCATTGACCGCTGTACTAGTGTGGGACTAAAATGACAGTAAAGCAATGAAATACAAAATAAAACAAAATCTCGTACTCAGGCATCGTGAGGCTATTTACTGTCATTTGAGTTCCGTGCTCGCACACCAGTAAGTCTATGGATTTACAACGCTAAAATCAGGCGTTCGATTCCCCTCGGTGGACTCAACAGATAGCCCGATGTAGTTTTGCTACAAGAAAATACGCTCACTAACATGTCAGATACAAAACTATTTTTCCATTTGGCTATCCATCCGCAGTATATGTATTAAGCGTATAACTTTAAAAACAATGATGAATGTTTAGTTGATCGGAGTACTTCGCCAACAAGTTTGATACTAAGCTATCAACTCTAACCTTAATGTCCTTTTAGGTGCGCACTACTTTGTGTTACGTATGCAGATATGTCATTTAGAGTTATATGGTTTTGGAGTGAAGCCTTCATAACGTTGTTTATTTAAGTGCATTGAATATAATACAAGTAATTACACTTTGATTAAATTATTGCTCAGTGGTTACAAATTAACATCATTTCAATTATTAAGTTGGACTTCTTTAGTTTTATGATAGTGTTTAATGTTTGTTTGTTTTAGGAATTTCTTGAAAGCTAGGTTAGATTATCTTCGCTAGTCTTCCTTAATTTAGAAGTGACGGATAGTTAACCAACACCACCTTTCGGTAACTGTGGGCCACTTTTTTCCTGACTGAAAGCGGAATTGACCGTAATTTTATATCACTACCCCCTCCGCGGCTGAAAGGATCAGTATGTTTGGTAACAGGTTTCGAATTCGCGACCCGCAGATTGCGAGTGGAGAGCCCTTACCACGAGACCACGGAAGGCCGGAATGCTTAATATAAATATTGTGAATACTTCTAGAGTAACTAACTACTTCTGAGTTACTTAGGGTATCAGATGAACTTAAAAATTGCTTTACCTTAATTTGTAAATCTGTTTGTTGAATAATTAAAAACGTTGTTGTTGTTGTTTTAAATTAAGCACAAAGCTACACAATGGGCTATCTGTGCTCTGCCCACCACGGGTATCGAAACCCGGTTTTTAGCGGAATAAGTCCGCAGATAATTAAAAACATCAATTTCATTTTTACTTTATTTGAATGTTTTTTAGCCAAGAACACCATAATATGCCCATTTCCGCCGGAAATACCCAAAGTCACTCAGACCGCGTGGAAATCGGGGGATTACTATTTACCTGGTGATGAAGTCGAGATGTACTGTGAAACCAGTTACCGTCTGTTATCTGGTTCCGAGTATTTATACTGTGAAGAAAACGGAGAGTGGGATTCAGAGTTTCCTGTGTGTGGAGGTAAGTATGAAACCGTCAATTTTTAGGGTTAATGCTGTAACAGGTGGGGCTATGTTGGTTATTTAGTAAAATTCCTTGTTAAATGGATAAGAGTAATTCCTAGATGCGACACGAGAAAGTAACGATCCAAAGGAAATGTTGTCGATTGTTGTTGTTTTTTTCCACTTGATAAAAAGTACGAATTTGGAACGGTCTGTGATTTTTAAAGGCAACACGAATTTTGTCAACAGTGGCTTCGAGCTTCTTACACAATCAGTATTTTTACATACAAATTATCTTTCTGTAGTAACCGAATGTAAAGTACCAGAAGGCCTAGAAAATGGAAAAATCAGTGAACGGCAGGATACTAATCTGACGTTCGTCCCTGAAAATTTTGAACTAAACTTCATCTGCAATCAAAACTATCGACTTATTGGGAGCTCGTGGATAAAGTGCACTTACTTAGGATGGTCCAGTGCGTTACCAACATGCCAGCGTAAGTCAAACAGATGTGTCACATTGTCTTTGTTTCTAGAAAAATAATTTTTTTAAGGTTGGTAAATTATAACTTGTTTGTTTCAGAAATGTATGTGACTACAATGTTTTTAAATATTCTTTTGATATAGTTTGGGGAAAATTTCATATGAAATTGGCACAGCGGTACGTCTGCGGACTTAAAACGCTAGAATTCAGGTCTCAATACCCGTGATGGGCAGAGGAGAGATAGTTCATTATGTAGCTTTGTGCTTAATTACAAACAAACAAAATAAATTTACAGATTTGTTATATTAAGTAATCTTTAGATATCAAGTATCTTTAAGGATATACTCTGTTTTGATGGAATGTTTTTATTTCGTGTTTTTTTGTTTCGCACAAAGCTATACAATGAATGGACTATCTGTGTTATTCTAATCTTTCTTATTGAAGCCCTACGTTTAGCATTATAGATTCTCAGACTCACTGTTGAGTCAACGGGTGAGATGAAGTTATTAACATAACTTGGTTTCTGTGGTTTTTCTACGTTTTAAAAAGTTTTTCAATGCCCTTACTTATGTTTTCCTGTCCTGTGAAAGTGGGTTTTCTCGGGGCTTTCTCGTTTCACCTCCACAACAAATTCTGAGGTACTTAGATTTATAGACCCCAGCCACTCCGTGGCCCTGATCGCGGGACGTTTCACTGATTGATGCGGAGTTGGTCCGCGTCTTGCTTCTTTTCCACCGGCAGGCTCTGGACTTGTCCACTTCCCTTTTGCCGCCTTTGTCTCGCTCTGCTTTACCCCCCCCCCCCCCACATTTTCAAACTGCCCCACTTTACTTCATTGCCTCAAACAAGTCAAATTAAAATACAGTAAAACTCCCAGGAACAGATAAATAAACTTCCACGAGCGGGGACAAAGAGGAACTACATTGTTTCTGAACACCCCCCCTGGGGAGAGAATTTCTCAGACTTCTCTCTTTCTAAACTGATGCCAAGCGTTCGTTTCGCTTTACTCGTGTTTCACGAAATATACCTAATCACTTAAAATTCTACTTTTACACGAATAAAGTATTTTATTTTTATTTAAATGTTTATACTTTATTAAAGTATTTTTAAAATAATGCTGACAAATTAAAGTTATGTTACTAATAAACATGATAATAACCAGTACTTTTACTGCTTTGAAATTATTATTTGCCCCCCAAACAATTAAACATTGATAAAGTGTGATTAGTCATATGTCAGAGAAAAACAAATCTCTAGTGTACACTTTCAAAATAATTATGAAAACCCGGAAGTGATTTAAATAATGGAGTCGTAAACATTAAGGAACTGCAGTTAAACGGTCAGTATTGCATAATGTTATTAGAGAAAATATAAAGGAAAACGAAACTTGTACAGTGTATGTTATCTTATTTGTATGTTACCATATGTTTATCAGTTGACGATTGTGAAATATTATTCCGAATCTCCTACAGTACTTACTATTCATAATTAAGCCAAGTTTTTTCATTACCATTTAACCTTTTAGTTTCCCATATAAACTGATAAACCATTTATATTTATATTGGGAATTTGGTAAAGTTAACCCTTGGTAATGAGGGCAATATTGATCTTTCATTTCTTTACTAAGTGCGCGTGGGATCAGATCACTCTCTAACTGGAAGATGAATCTCCACCCAACAAGTTTTGTTACAAAGAGAGTGGAAGCGTGGGATCAGATCACTCTCTAACTGGAAGATGAATCTCCACCCAACAAGTTTTGTTACAAAGATAGTGGAAGCGTGGGATCAGATCACTCTCTAACTGGAAGATGAATCTCCACCCAACAAGTTTTGTTACAAAGAGAGTGGAAGCGTGGGATCAGATCAATCTCTAACTGGAAGATGAATCTCTACCCAACAAGTTTTGTTACAAAGATAGTGGAAGCGTAGGATCAGATCACTCTCTAACTGGAAGATGAATCTCCACCCAACAAGTTTTGTTACAAAGAGAGTGGAAGCGTGGGATCAGATCACTCTCTAACTGGAAGATGAATCTCCACCCAACAAGTTTTGTTACAAAGAGAGTGGAAGCGTGGGATCAGATCACTCTCTAACTGGAAGATGAATCTCTACCCAACAAGTTTTGTTACAAAGATAGTGGAAGCGTGGGATCAGATCACTCTCTAACTGGAAGATGAATCTCCACCCAACAAGTTTTGTTACAAAGAGAGTGGAAGCGTGGGATCAGATCACTCTCTAACTGGAAGATGAATCTCCACCCAACAAGTTTTGTTACAAAGAGAGTGGAAGCGTGGGATCAGATCACTCTCTAACTGGAAGATGAATCTCCACCCAACAAGTTTTGTTACAAAGATAGTGGAAGCGTGGGATCAGATCACTCTCTAACTGGAAGATGAATCTCCACCCAACAAGTTTTGTTACAAAGAGAGTGGAAGCGTGGGATCAGATCACTCTCTAACTGGAAGATGAATCTCCACCCAACAAGTTTTGTTACAAAGAGAGTGGAAGCGTGGGATCAGATCACTCTCTAACTGGAAGATGAATCTCCACCCAACAAGTTTTGTTACAAAGAGAGTGGAAGCGTGGGATCAGATCACTCTCTAACTGGAAGATGAATCTCCACCCAACAAGTTTTGTTACAAAGAGAGTGGAAGCGTGGGATCAGATCACTCTCTAACTGGAAGATGAATCTCCACCC
This sequence comes from Carcinoscorpius rotundicauda, assembly GCA_011833715.1. Lineage (NCBI taxonomy): Eukaryota > Metazoa > Arthropoda > Merostomata > Xiphosura > Limulidae > Carcinoscorpius > Carcinoscorpius rotundicauda. Next base: position 148,286,678 of record CM022393.1, read on the forward strand.
AACAAGTTTTGTTACAAAGAGAGTGGACAATGATTTGTTTGTACCTGTCCTCAGTGGAGTTATAGATCTCAGTCATAATTAATTGAAATACAGTCCACACGTGTATTGGTATTCCAGATGCTGTCCATCACGTATGTTGATGTTACGGTTCACACTTGTAGTGGTACCTAAGGTCCAATCTTCACTTCCATTCATACACAGTTTGAATTTATAATCATTTGTAAGAGCGCCTTATTCCCGATTTAATCATCCAATATTTGATTTAATGCTAATTAGCTATTTTAGCCTTTTGGTTTGATTGTCTCTGGAGAGCAACAATTCTTCAGTTGCAAAAGTTTAGCAAGTCTGGTAATGTGTATTTTCGGTGTCCTTTCTGTTAGGCTGTATTTTGGCAAGGTCTTTATTGGATTATTGTGTGTGAAGTGAAGAGTATACTCCGAATTGCTTAACGTCGCTTTTGGCATGATTGGGCATTATACCTTGACGACTTTTATTATCAATAGTAGATATCTTCTTCAGAGTTTTTGTACAGCTTTTACTGAAAAAAAAACCCCAACAAATTTTGCCTCAACGTGTTGGATGGAATACCTTTTATCAGTCAAAACTTTTATATCTATATGTTTGGCATGCGGCATATTTGTTTTAGAATCCACCAGTGCATTAACAACACTACTGCTTGGAAGGATATGACTACCCCTACTGTCTAGTGTGCCACTCTCTGATTCGTTGGATGACTGCCAATCATATACAAACTATGAGCACGTGAATGTACTCTGATGTAATTTAGTTCCAAACAGTAAATTTGTTTATGTGCTGTTAAACACAACTACACAAAGTGTTATCTGTGCTTTGTTCATCACAGATATCGAAACCCGGTTTCTAGTGTTATAAGTCCACAGACTTACTGCCGTGCCACTGGCTCCACACAATAAAGGGCTGTCAGATTATGAACATTTACCTTTTATATCCACTTTAAGCATTATTTCCAAATACTACATGCATATAAATGTCTTATAACCCACCGTTATATCTTGTGTTTTGATTATTAATGTTTCCAGCATAACGTCGCTGTATAATGGAAGTATTGAGCACTAAAGGACCGAATCATCGACGTTGTAACCAATCAAATACTTGATTTAGTTCTGCTACTCTATCTGCCAGTAATATCTAGATAAAATAAACACAATGAAACGCTTGTTTCGGTTGGCCTAAAAGCTCACGTATTTGTATCATAATGTCTTTAAATGTTCTTGTTATAATTCTTAACGTTCAACGCAGCTTCACCATACCAGTAACTAGTGATATTATTTTATAGACCTTCGTTATGCCTTCTTTATACAGTTTTTCATTTAAATGTAAGATACGAATGTTATACTCGTAGTGTTAATGATTTATGGCGTTAAAATTTTTTATTGTCATTAATATTTCAAATAATAAATGTCCTGTTAACCACCCACGTCATTCATCGCATAGTTTTAAAATTTACAAACCAGTGCCATTGTGAAGCTTTCCTCTAGTACAGCGGTATGTCTCCGGATTTATAACGCTAAAATCAGGGGTTCGATTACCCTCGGTGGGCTCAGCAGATAGTGCGGTAGGGGTTTGCTGTAAGAAAACACACACGTCATTGTGAGTATTTTGGTAATGCAAAAGTCGTGAGTTATTCAAGAATAAATTTTTTTACTCTTTATAATAAGAGAGTTATTACAAGTCGGAGCTCATTCGACGGTCCTGCTTTTATAACCGTAGATGAATTTAATCGAGAAAGTTTAAAACATATGTACTTATAACCCACGACAGCGAAATTATGATAGAATGTTAGTTCGATCATAGGGAGCAGCATTAATCAACACTTTTAGGTTTTGCTTAGATATCAATGGCAGAGAAGTTTAGAAAGATAATTTGTTTTTGAATCTCGCCCAAAACTACTCGAGGGCTATCTGCGCTAGCCGTCCCTAAACTAGTCATCACCACCCGCCCCCACCTTTTGGGCTACTCTTTTACCAACGCATAATGGAATTGACCATCTCATTATAACGTCTCACGGACGAAAGGGCGATTATGTTTGATGCGACGGGGATTCGAACCTGGGATCCCTCACATTACGAGTTGAGTACCTTAACCACTTGGCCATGCCTAGTCAGTTTAGAAAAAAAAAGACAGACTTGTGATAACTAATTTCAATAAAGTTTCTGAAAAAAACACACTAAAAAGGAAGGGTTAGTTTTGTCTTGTAAAGTTTTTAATATTAGAAAGAAGAAAACATTAAACATATATTTTCATATAACTCATAAATCATCTACGAAAAATAGACCATTCTAGGCGTCGCATCGAATTTTGAAATATTGTGTCCGAGAAGACGCCGATTGGTAGAAATTGATAACTTGACTCTAATATTGAGAATTTTTTTTTGTCTTCCAGATTTCAGGTCCAAAAAGTATTAAATATGATAATGAACCTATTTTGCCTTGTCTGAACAACTGTTTCACTGTGACCAAGTTAAGATGGTGAACCATAACTTCTATCAATTGTGTTTATGTCAGTACACATCCGAATTAAGTTATTATTTTGAATTAATATTATCAATTTTAACACCATGTTGTTTGTTATTAATACTAATAATTCTTGACACTACGCTGTTTATTATTAATATTATTAATTTTAACACCATGTTGTTTGTTATTAATACTAATAATTCTTGACACTACGCTGTTTATTATTAATATTATTAATTTTAACACCATGTTGTTTGTTATTAATACTAATAATTCTTGACACTACGCTGTTTATTATTAATATTATTAATTTTAACACCATGTTGTTTGTTATTAATACTAATAATTCTTGACACTACGCTGTTTATTATTAATATTATTAATTTTAACACCATGTTGTTTGTTATTAATACTAATAATTCTTGACACTACGCTGTTTATTATTAATATTATTAATTTTAACACCATGTTGTTTGTTATTAATACTAATAATTCTTGACACTACGCTGTTTATTATTAATATTATTAATTTTAACACCATGTTGTTTGTTATTAATACTAATAATTCTTGACACTACGCTGTTTATTATTAATATTATTAATTTTAACACCATGTTGTTTGTTATTAATACTAATAATTCTTGACACTACGCTGTTTATTATTAATATTATTAATTTTAACACCATGTTGTTTGTTATTAATACTAATAATTCTTGACACTACGCTGTTTATTATTAATATTATTAATTTTAACACCATGTTGTTTGTTATTAATACTAATAATTCTTGACACTACGCTGTTTATTATTAATATTATTAATTTTAACACCATGTTGTTTGTTATTAATACTAATAATTCTTGACACTACGCTGTTTATTATTAATATTATTAATTTTAACACCATGTTGTTTGTTATTAATACTAATAATTCTTGACACTACGCTGTTTATTATTAATATTATTAATTTTAACACCATGTTGTTTGTTATTAATACTAATAATTCTTGACACTACGCTGTTTATTATTAATATTATTAATTTTAACACCATGTTGTTTGTTATTAATACTAATAATTCTTGACACTACGCTGTTTATTATTAATATTATTAATTTTAACACCATGTTGTTTGTTATTAATACTAATAATTCTTGACACTACGCTGTTTATTATTAATATTATTAATTTTAACACCATGTTGTTTGTTATTAATACTAATAATTCTTGACACTACGCTGTTTATTATTAATATTATTAATTTTAACACCATGTTGTTTGTTATTAATACTAATAATTCTTGACACTACGCTGTTTATTATTAATATTATTGATTTTGACACCATGTTGTTTGTTATTAATACTAATAATTCTTGACACTACGCTGTTTATTATTAATATTATTAATTTTAACACCATGTTGTTTGTTATTAATACTAATAATTCTTGACACTACGCTGTTTATTATTAATATTATTGATTTTGACACCATATTATTGATTATTAATAATGATTTCTCATCATTCCCAACTGACGGACCAGTAAACCTACCTTTTTGTTCTTTTGGTTCTGGTTTTGTTTTCGAGGAAAGTTACTGCATGTTATCTGCTGTGTACACCGCGGGAATTAGAACCCCGGAATTTTGCTTTTTACGTTCATACTCTTATCGCCGACCCACCGGGAAGTGGGGTTTTTGGTTATGATTCTAAAATTATTGACTTCTCTGAAAGTAGATGTGACGACCAGTAGTTTGTTTATGAATTTCGCACTTTTTTACACAAGGATTAACTGTGTTAGCCGTCCCTAATTTTGAAGTGATAAATTGGAGAGGAGGCAGCTAGTCAAGACCACCAAATTTTGGGTTATTCTTTTAACAACGAATAGCAGAACTGACCGTTACATTATAATGCCCCAACGGCTGGAAAGGTGAACATGCTCGTGGGTTGCGAATCGAATGTACAAACCACCAAGCCAAGTCAATCCAGCGGTCTGTCAGTTTTGAATGTACTTTAATATGTATGGAAAGATTTTTACTAGTAGAAAACAAAAGAATAAAAACCCTAACTAAAATAGAACATACGTACTGTGAAGAGAAATGTAACGATTGTTAGTATAAAGTTAACGTGATAGCATTACATTATACAGTTCATGCAGGCTGTTTGTTGATAAGCACAAAGTCATGTAATGAGCTATTGTGCACTCCCCCCAATATATCGAAACGATATTTTTGGGTACCATAAGCCCTTACACCTGCTGGTGAGCCATGGGAAGATCGGTTTGTATGAAAAAGGCAATTTCTTTATTTTGAATACTGATATTGTTTAATTTTCTATAAACTTAGGTTGCAACATATTCTGTTTAAAAAGAAGATGAAATAATGATATTCGAGATATTACTGTACACAGTAATGACAACAGTCTTAAAGTTTATCGCTTTCGTACTGAAGCAAGGATATTTGAAACAAACACCACCAAGAAAACTTAAAAATAGCCAAGTTTCTGTTTCTTTCTTCCAGTCATTACCTGTCCCGATCCAGGAGTCCCAGAAAATGGATTAAGAAAAGGCGCTGGACCATTCAACATTGGCGACAGAGTGATATTTTCCTGCTTTCCACAGTATAAAATAATCGGATCAGAAGAAAGAATCTGCTTAGGCAATGGAAGATGGAGCGGGTTACTTACCAGTTGTAACCACCCAAGTAAGTTTGGAGCGGGTTCCTTACCAGTTGTAACCACCCAAGTAAGTTTGGAGTGGGTTACTTACCAGTTGTAACCACCCAAGTAAGTTTAGAGTGGGTTACTTACCAGTTGTAACCACCCAAGTAAGTTTGGAGTGGGTTACTTACCAGTTGTAACCACCCAAGTAAGTTTGGAGTGAGTTGCTTACCAGTTGTAACCACCCAAGTAAGTTTGGAGTGAGTTGCTTAACAGTTGTAACCACCCAAGTAAGTTTGGAGTGGGTTGCTTACCAGTTGTAACCACCCAAGTAAGTTTGGAGAGGATATGTGTTTGTTTGTTTTTTGAATTCTGTGCAAAGCTATTCGAGGGCTATCTGCACTAGCCATCCCTACTTTAGCAGTGTAAGACTAGAGGGAAGGCAACTAGTCATCACCACCCACCGCCAACTCTTGGGCTACTCTTTCACCAACGAATAGTGGGATTGACCGTCACATTTTAACGCTTCTACGGCTGGGAGGGCGAGTATGTTTGGTGAGACCGGGATTCGAACCTGCAACCCTCGAATTACGAGTCGAATACCTTAACATGCTTGGCCATGCCGGACCCATTTGGAGAGGAATGCTTACCAGCTGTAACTACCTAAGGCTTGGTATTACGATTTAAAATGTTTAAATCAATGTAAAAAAATTTTACCCGTATAGAGTTCGCAACACTTTACTTGGATTTAACTCATTTACTATAAGTCGTGCTTTTTTATCATTAAGAACGGTAGTTTAATATTTAATATTAAGTATCGAGAGGACACAAAATGGCGGCCATAAACATCGTCCATTTAAAACCATGTTTAAAACATCTGAATATTAACAATGACTATTTCACAGAATTGGCTGAACCAAATTAAAGCTTACTGAATTTATGAAGCCGCCTAAATCGCTATATATATCTTTTAAGGGAGAAATCAAAATTTCAATAAGTTGATGAATTTTCATCTGAGTTAGTAAATAAGCAGAAGCGAATTTAAGGTTGTGTGGGCCCAAGGGCTAATAATTTGGTGGGCCCTGCGTTTAATGTAATTTTATGTAGAATGAAATCATCAGGGGACCCCTCCATTTAACCTATGAACCCTGGGTCTGAGCTTCCTCTAGCCTCTACTTATATAAGCCACTGTAAATAAGGATCTTTTCTGGTCAATCTTAGAGGAAAAACGACGAATATTATAGCTGTAATTCTTTCATAGGTTTGTTTTGGAATTTTGCACAAAGCTACTCGAGGGCTATCTGTGTTAGCCGTCCCTAATTTAGCAGTGTAAGACTAGAGGGAAGGCAGCTAGTCATCACCACCCACTGCCAACTCTTGGGCTACTCTTTTACCAACGAATAATGGGATTGACCGTGACATTATACACCCCCACGGCTGGGAGGGCGAGCAAGTTTATCGCGACTCGGGCGCGAACCCGCGACCCTCGGATTACGAGTCGCACGCCTCACGCGCTTGGCCATACCAGGCCATCTTTCATACGACACTTTCGTCTAGGGTCCAAATGATTCTTTTGTCATACGGAAAAGGATACTGGTATATTTACAAACACACACAAGTGTATGAAACTGATTATGCGCTACATAATTAGATTTGAGAGTAGATTAGTAGAGATCCTGATGAGTAATATAATTGAATTGGGTTTACTCAAGGTTTACCCAAGATTGGTATTGCTGGCGCACAAAAATATAGCTAATTTAAAGGAAATAAACATGTATGATAAAAAAAAATAATTTTTTTTATAAATACAAGTGGGAATCTGTTTATACATGACCTATTTAACTGTTTGTTTGTTTGGAAGTAAAGCTTTAGAATTGGTTAACCGCGCTCTGGTCGCAGTAGTGATCGAATCTCGAATTTCAGCGTTATAAATGTCTTAAGTCTACTACTTATTTACTTGGGAAAAGACGTTATAATCATGTTTGAAATAATGTAATGTTTTTGTCATTGTATTTGTCGTTGTAAGTCTTTTTCGAAATTTGTCCATCCCTAATCTGAAGACTGATAACGCCAGAATCCGGGTTTCGATACTCGTGGTCGGAACAAATAGCTTTCGTACTTAACAGCAAACAGTAACAGAAACTTTGAATCGTAATTTATTTAATATACTGTTATAACAGTTAGTGTTTTGGTTCTGATATTGTTTCACTTTTTCATTCGTTATATCAATATATCTTTAACTTAATTCTTTTCTTTTTCTTCAAGACTACTACTGTCCCGACCCTGGTGTACCCGTGGGTGGAATAAAATCAGGAAGCTCGTACGACTTAAGAGAAACTGTCCACTTCTTCTGTAAGCCGGGTTACAGCTTTATTGGATCAGCAAATAGAACCTGCCAGATGAACCACACGTGGTCAGGAGAACAGGTGTTTTGTTTAGGTAAGGCTCTGTTTTTTATATCAGGTTCTTGCGTATGAAATCTTAAATTTTTAAAGGAAAATGCGAAACAAGTACAAGAATACACTTTCAACTGACCTTTCATTTGCAAACGTTTTTTTCTTTTAAAAATGTCAAAACATTTAAAAAAAGTGATAATTTGTGGAAGAAAGATTTGATGAATACGTTGGATGAAGTAACGTTTTATACTGAGGCTCGTTCAGTTTTTGGACAGTAACATGTGAGACGAGGTCGAGTATTGTCTTGAAGCAGTAAAGGTCCACTGAGATTGACTATTGCTGACTGTTTTCATGACAACGTTTCTGGCATAATTTCAAGTTCACAACAATATTTCTCTGCTGTGATTGTTTATTTTGGGTTGAAGAACGAATAATGGAACACACCTACTGATGATCTACAAACACTCACAATGAATTTCTTGGGGTGAACAGCAAATTTTGGCATTATTTTTTGCTTCTTCATGGTCAACCCACTGTCTGATCGTCGTAGATTGTCGAAAAGAATCCATTTTTTGTTATAGGTGACAGTTCAATGGAGAAAAGGGACCTTTTTGTTGAGAGTGAAGAATGAGGAACAAACAAATGAACCAGAGAATATACTGTATTATTTTGACAAACTTACGATAGTTTTTTCCGTTTTAGCCACTAAAAATCGAGTTTTAAATCTGCATATGAAAATCCAGCCTTTTATAAGCAGCAGCGTGATATTTTATCCTTACAACACGATAACTTAAACAGAACGAACCCAAAAACGGATTGTGTAAGTATACATAAGCTAGCCGTTTTTACTTTAGCATTGTAAGACGGCTAGTCACTACCATCCTCCGCCAACTGTTTAGATACTCTGTTTACCAAAAAAAGTGGGATTGAGCGTTACGTTATAACGCTCCCACTGCTGAAAGGGCGATCATGTTTAGTGTTACGAGTATTTGAATTCGCGACCTTTAGTGTACATTTCAGTGTACAGCAGGCAACGCGATCCAAATGTGGTCGAAAACATTTATATTTCTCAGTGTCTCAAGATGCAAGGACTATTTTTGAATGCTTAAACTACTTTTTTCATCAGTTGTAGCATTTATGTTTCTGTAGCAATTTTTAATTAAGCAGAGTAAAAGGAGATCTTTTATCCCTTTAAGTCACGTGTTTGTAAATGCGGTTTAGGGATGTAAGAGATCCTCATGTTGCGTCCTCTTATGCTGTGTGTTTTCCCAAGGTGGTGAAAGCTATGGAATATTTCTAGGTGGTTCACACTTTCTGTTTACTCGGATGCCTTTACAGCTCATTTTAGTGAAAAAGCAAAATCTCGTGTATCATGGAAATAGGACTTCTTTCTATTCATCATTTAAGATAGATCATAAACGCGATGCTACGCTGTGGAACAACGTATATTGGTTTTCTTGTTTGTTGAATTTCGCGTAAAGCTATACGAGGGCTAACTGCGCTTTTCGTTTCTACTTAAACAGTACAAGACAGCTGGTCACTACCATCCTCCACTGCTGAAAGGGCGAGCGTGTTTAGTGTTACAGGGATTCGAACTTGCGACATGGCCATGCCTGGACCTACCAGGTATCCTGACATGTGTTGTCTTACGTGATGTATACTTCGTATTTAAATAATTGCTTTGCATATTTTATTCAAGTATAAAAAACAAACAAAAAGTAGGTACCCTTTTCAATTTAATATTTTTTTCGCGAAGCTTTCGAAGCTATCGATTGTTTTTTTGGTTTTGAAAAAAAGGTCCCTTGTAAGTAAAAGGTGTATTCCAAAATATAATGTTTTATTAATGTAAATTTAATTTTGTGAAAATATTTTTTTTATTCTGTAAATCGTGTTATATTAAAAAATTGTTAAGAAATTTCGAATGTTACTGGCACACCCTCTGGAGTGCCCTTTAGTCCTCAATTTGAGAAATGCTCTATTATTTATTACAGGTAAGTTTTAACACAAGATATTTTATCAGTCAACGTTGGTGTCTGATGGTTTTAAACATCAGTCTTCAACTTAATATAATTATGTGTCAAATATATCATTTGTAAATCCTGGGATATTCTAATAATAAATTACAAATTTTAAATCGGAGAGCCAAACGTTTTGGTATTTGATAGTTGCCACAATAATATCTTCATTCTTCATAGGCTGGCATGGTCAGGTGTTTAGGGCACTCGATTCGCAATGTGAGGGTTTCGGGGCCGCCTCCCCTCCCCGCCCACCAAACATGCTAACATTTTCAGCATAGAGGTCGTTATAATGTAACAATCGATCCTAAAAGTCGGCGGTGGGTGGTGGATTTGACCTAGGTACTGATAATTTCTAACGTTATGTTTGTTTTCGTTTTGATTTTTTTCCCCCAGTTGCTGATTTTTGTGTAGTTTTGATTAGTTTTTATCGTTTTGATTTTGGATTGTTTCTTATGATTTATTCACGCTTTTAATAATGTTTTTTTTTTATAAAATTTGATTGTCGTATTAAATATTTCTGAATGAATATCATAATCTCGTGTTTAATTTTATTAATTTTGATACCACATACATACTGGCCAATAGTTTCAAAGAACTCTGGAGCTTTGAAAAAAATTTTTTTGGTGGTTGCCATGGAATCCATTGATATTTGGAGAGTAGTCTTGACGAGAATGGGTATTTTATTTATACACACACATAAATATATGTGCATAAACACGCTTTACTGGAAACGTAATTACAACCATGCGTTACCAGTTTAAACAAAATAGTGTTTACATCCTAACCGTTGTTGTTGTAACATATAGCGTAAATGAATAGTTTTCCGACCACTGCTTTGTTTGTAGCGCTTGTTCGGTGTAATTAGCTCTGGATTGAGCGAAACGCATCGTTGGCAGTGCTAATAGCGAACATTATTATTATACATTCTTTTTACTCTTGGAAATTCCTAAGGGTCTATATATATATATATTCGATGTGTTATTGGAAGATAGGCTTAATACTAATGTCCAATGTTACGTCATATTGCTTCGTTCACACTTTGATTGAATGTGACGATTTTTGTGGTTATAATGTACTTTTCAAATGTACAAGTGTTGTTTTTTCATGTAATGCTATTTGTTGTGATTTTACAGAGCCTTACTACAGTGACAGTCCTACAGATGCCCTCACTCGTTTGAATAACGTGTTGGACGAAAAAGAAAGCGAGCAAAAGCCGATATCCCAAATTTCATTTAGGCATATCTTCAAAACGTCATCCAATAATAATTTTAGAATGTCGACCAATAAGGTATCCAAAATGTTGGCCAACAAAGGATTCGAAATGTCAAGAAGAAGTATCTTTCAAAAGTCGCCCCGAATTGAACCCAGAAGACGGAGAATTGATCTGAACTTTCCTGGACGTTTGGTAATTTATTTCGTCTTTGATGCTTCTGGAAGTATTGGAAGAAAGTACTTTAACTCATCTATAAAGTTTGCGAAGGGCCTAGTAACACGTGTAAGTTTTTTTTCTAAGGATTACATACGATATTATAGTATTTTATATATTCACTTGGTCATATATCATTTACCAGTGTGTGAGTTTGTTTCATTGAATTTAAAAACTTAGATATAAGCAATCTGTGAGCAGAAAAGATGATTACCTCTAGCTGTTTATATTTATTGCATTAAATACATAAAACAGGTTATAATCTTCCAGATTCGTGGCATACAGTTATTTTAAGTATTCTGAAGTACTCACTTATTGCGATGTATTTTCTTGCGTTATATGGACAATTTTGAAAAGGTTTTTTTTTCCACATATTGTGTTTATTCATTAACCAATCGCCATCTGACTGAGCTTTAGCTGCTAAGTAATTTTACGATGAGGAATCAAATAAGTGTACTTTTGAAACAACTTTGTATGTAGCGTAAAATTACGGAACGTATTTACTCTACGTTTGTTTTTCAGTTAGAGGATGTAAATGGTTTTACAAAGCGATGCAGAAAGTAGTTTAGTTTGACTTTCGCTTCTTATTCAGATGTTTTTGTTTTTAGTTTGTTTTTTTTATAATCCTCATTTCGATTGTCTAGGCCTAATTTGGCTTAAAATTAGAATTAACCCTCTCTTCCATACACAACTTATTGAATAATTTCATGAAACTTACAACTTATGTAAATTTCGATCTTTCGTCACCAATTATTTTATTTTAAACAAGAATAATCCAGCTAGTGTCCTAGGCTAATATCCTTTACTTTCGGTGCGATTCAACAAATACCTTTGGTGTTATATCCCGAACTTTCGTTAGAACTATCTGGCAAGTACCTAAGGTGCTGTAATATCATATACTATCATCAGTACCATGTAGCAAGTACCTGAGGTGTTATAATATCACGTACTATCAGTACCATGTGGCAAATACCTGAGGTGTTATAATATCAGGTATTATCGTTAGCAACGTCTAGTAATTATCTTGGTTATTGTAATATCCCGTATTTTCGTCCGTACAACCAAGCGAGTACTTTAGGTGTTATAATATCGTATTATCCATTAGCACTACATAGCACCTTAGGTGTGATAATATCTCGTATTATCCGTTAGCGCCATCTAGCACCTTAGTTGTAATACTTTCGTTAAGCAATCTGACAAGTGCTTCAGGTACAAGTGAATAAAACTTTTTAAAAAACAGTAGATGTAAGGATGGCTGGTATCAGCCCTTCATAGACAATACAAACGAAGTAGTAGGGACGATAATGGCGTCATTCGTACTTACAGGCACTCTGTATAGTGGAACGTTAACAGACAGAAGTAGGATAAATTTAACTCCATTGTGATGGAAGATGTACATATATATTACTGTATGTTAATTCTTGCCATCCCTAATACCTCGTTTGTATTGATATTAACCATCCTTATGTGTACTTTTTGCCAAGTTTATCTTCGTTGCTTGTTTTTTAATGCAGCATTTCAACAGAGATAGAAAGGTTGTATTGATAAATACTTTTGTTTGTTTGTTTTGGAAATTCGCACAAAGCTACTCGAGGGCTATCTGCGCTAGCCGTCCCTAATTTAGCAGTGTAAGACTAGAGGGAAGGCAGCTAGTCATCAACACCCACCGCCAACTCTTGGGCTACTCTTTTACCAACAAATAGTGGAATTGACCGTCACATTATAATGCCCCCACGGCTGGGAGGGCGAGCATGTTTATCGCGACTCGGGCGCGAACTCGCGACCCTCGGATTACGAGTCGCATGCCTTAACACGCTTGGCCATACAGGGCCTATTGATAAATAGAATGAGGTTTTAATTGTAATGTGTATTATTGTATCTGTTATTGCTTATTAATTCCCGTTTCACTGTACTTGAAGGAACACTAAATTGATGTGAGGAAACTAACTTCAATAAATTCAAACTGTATGCTGTGATATTTACCAGAACTTCTTATTCAGTCGTTATATAGATATTGCTGTGAAAGGAAATAATATTATAATACTATAAAGTCCTGATGACCTATTGAGAAGTATATTTAAAATGTCATTTAGTTGACCAATCCGAGCCATTCCTACCCAGATAGTGCTGCCACCTGTCTTATTTTATCTAATATGGTAAGTACTTCAGGTCTTATATTCCGTATTTTGGTCAGTAATGAATAATAATAAAAAAATGAACAAATATTTTTCGGTAGATGGGTGTCAAGGAGTTTGGAACGAGATTTGGAGCAGTTAGCTTCAGTTCAACCGTGTCAGCGTCCTTTCTTCCACAAGATTACACCACTGAGGAAGAAGTGCTAAATGCTTTGGATAAGTTTGATTTTACGGGTAGGTGAAAAGTTACAGCAGGAAGAAAAACTCCGATAACACCAGGTTTAAACTCTTACACGTATGTTGTACATTATCTTCATGGTTTGTTTTTATTTGTTTGGACTTTGCGTAAAGCTACACGAGGGTTATCGGCACCAGCCCATGTTAATTTTATAGTGACAATCTCGAAGGAAACCAACCAACAGGACGCACCTCTAATTTTTGCCAAACGAGTAGTGAAAATTAACTGTTACTTTTATAACGCACTCACGTCCCCAGCTTCACAATCCAACAGCAGCGACACGCGAACGGCGATCCTTCAGCATCACGGTGTAGACTAAACCACTTGTCTTGCGCACTGAACCTTCATCATTACGTAATCCTATCACAGGAGTTTGGTTATTTTGGTGTTGTATCTGTGGCTAATTGTACAGTATTTATATCATAACGTTTCAGAAGCCCACCGTGGGTTTCGTTCTATTGTTAAAGCATGCTTGTTGTCACCCATCGCTTACAAAACCTATTGTAATTGGGAAGTATAGAAAATTACGATGAACATACTAATTCTAAAACAGGACGTGGTTAGCCTTGAATTGATAGGATAAAATATTTGTATTACAAGTGACAGGATGGGTCAGAATGACCGGTGTATAAATTAACTTCAGACGATAAGCAATTGATTATACCAGTGAAAAAGAGAAATGAGACAGCGCACCTGTTCCTCTCAATACCTAATAATTGACTGAAGATCGTATTGAGGATGTAGTACAGAAAGTAGCGGGTGAAGAACACGGAATGTATGGGTTGAAACTTAGTCGACCTGGGTCATCCTGACTTCATCCTACCGTTTGTGGGGTAAGGTGTACGTGTTAAATGATGGTTTTGACGATAACCAATTCACATCTTGACTTTTGTTTAATGGAATGCATAGTTTATGCGCATATTTTAATCAGTAAACATAATTGATAAAAATGATGGGACAATATTTGTCATATTTTGTTTACCTACCGCTAGGAGAACGTTATCGTTTGTCAAAGAACACTTTGAAAAATGATTAGAAAGCTTCGGTGTCTCACCAGAATCTATTAATTGTTTGTTTGTTTGTTTTGGAATTTCGCACAAAGCTACTCGAGGGCTATCTGTGCTAGCCGTCCCTAATTTAGCAGTGTAAGACTAGAGGGAAGGCAGCTAGTCATCACCACCCACCGCCAACTCTTGGGCTACTCTTTTACCAACGAAAAGTGGGATTGACCGTCACATTATACACCCCCACGGCTGGGAGGGCGAGCATGTTTAGCCCGACGCGGGCGCGAACCCGCGACCCTCGGATTACGAGCGCACGCCTTAACGCGCTCGGCCATGCCAGGCAGAATCTATTAAAATACCTTAGGGAAGCAAGGAATATATGGTGGACGAGAGCTACAAAAGCTATAATAATGAAAACTTAGATATTCAGGAGAGAAATACCAGATAAATTGACTCGGTGTTTTTACCAGGCGGAGTCAATCAAGTTTAGGAGGTATTTGAAGTCAACAGTTTGATGGAGAAAAATACCGAAGTCGAGAAAATAAACATGCGTAAAAGAACAGTTTTTTTCTTATATTAAGAATATACAGAATACGTTTTTACGTTTCCTTGATTAATTTAAGCAAGTAAAAATTACTGTTACAGGGATATTTTTTTTTCTAACAAGAAACGCTGTCAGTGGTATATAAACTCTAAACATGTTCAGGTCCTAGTATCAATTTACGCATTAATTTTGCGTATATTAGAATACCAGTTTGACTATTAAAGGTATGACTCTCACATATTGCTAACTCTTTCCTTTGTGTGTATTTATATAAAACAAGACTATTTGAATTTTTCAACGTCTGTAGAACCCTAGTTGTAGGAATATTGAATTTTGGCACACGACATGCCTTTACCATATTTATCATAACAGTTTATTACAGAAATTCCTGTTCGATTCACTGATTGATAGATTTTGTTAGTCGTCGTATTTGAAGAAAACTATTCCACATAATGCATTTTGGAACTTTCAGTTCAACTAATCTGTAGTATTGTTTGTTTTAATAAAAGTTTCATATCGTTACCTAAGTAAACGTAAAGGCCGTTTGTTTGTTCTTGAGCAAAACCACATTGGTCTCTTTGGTATGTCTACTGCGGAGAATCGAATTCCAAATGTAAGCGTTCTGAGTCCGTAGAATTACTGTCGTCAGATTGGGGATTAGAGATGTGAAGAGAACAACTGATGCATACTTTTTCCATAGTGTCTCGTGTAACGCAAAAAAATAAATAAATAAATTCGTGGTGTCTTGATGGTATGTCTGAAAGCGAAAATCTGAGAATTAATATAAGAAAACGATAGACTTAAATGACTTGTTAACAAGCTACACATTACTGTGATTTACGGCAGGGAAAAGGGATATAACAGAGGACATCCCACCTTGTTAACCGCAAGGGACATAACAAAGGGCATCCTACCTCTTTAACTGCAAGGATATAACAAAGGGCATCCTACCTCTTTAACTGCAAGGGATTTAACAAAGGGCATCCTACCTCTTTAACTGCAAGGGATATAACAAAGGGCATCCTACCTCTTTAACTGCAAGAGATATAACAAAGGGCATTCCACCTTTTTACCTGTGCAATATTGTAATCGTTTATTAATATTTTACCCTATAAGAAGTGACTACTGTAGATAATAATTCTCTGATGATAGAATATATTATGATTGGTTGTAATATAACCAATTAGAAAGCGTTCTATCACGAGTATGAAGTCAATAAAAGTTTAGGTAGGAATACCAGTTGTGGTAATTTGAACTAACCAAGGTTTCCTGAACATAAATACCTCAGTAAGAGAAGTGATAGAGAAAGAAAACGGAAATTCTCCAGATGTGATGCTAGTTATCTTGTGACACGTTCT
The DNA here is from genome assembly GCA_011833715.1 of Carcinoscorpius rotundicauda. NCBI lineage: Eukaryota > Metazoa > Arthropoda > Merostomata > Xiphosura > Limulidae > Carcinoscorpius > Carcinoscorpius rotundicauda. Next base: position 148,302,944 of record CM022393.1, read on the forward strand.
TTAAAAGTAGATGACACACAAGTGCAGATTTTACCAACTATCTTGCAATAAATGTACGTGTGAATTTTTTATCCCGAGAAGATAAAAGTTGCACATTAATATAATGTTCTCGGTGAATGTGTAAATGCTCGAAAACTGCTACCGAGAAGAGGTAGGCAAAATAGTAGCTTGGAATGAGTAGAGCACAACACACGTTGCAATAACCAAAGCTACAGAAGCAGGATGAATCCAAGTTCAAATAATTTAACAGCAGTCAGTGACAGTTTGTCCGATTGTCTGCAGAGAGCAGGACGGTTCATGGTTAATATACGACATGCACAGCGGGGTGTTTTGAAGGATCAGTACAAGTTTGGGGTTAAAACTTAATCAAGAGGTGTTGGTGAATTGGTGTTACTCTTGATTACTGAAAAGCACTGACGTATTCTATTCCGTTATATAATTCTATGAGAAACTTATCATTGAGCGAGGAGTCATTCTCTAGCAGCACAGTGGTTTTTAAACGTGGCAAAACAGTGTTTTCACAGTAAAAGGAACAATGAAATGCTTACAACTGTGATTTAGTATACGTAATGTTTCGATATGAAGACTGTTGAAACTGTACGGACTTATCTAAAAACTGGTTAAAAGGCAGAAATTGTGGGGTGTAATAATGGACCTTTGAAACAAAATTTTCATTAGTACGTTTGTAAACTAAACAGCAGCATGAAAGTGCGTCGTAATAGTCTGTGTAAAGAGAGCCCACATAACATTAGCACACTGCACAGTTTACTCACTTTTATATTTTCTTTGACTATGGTCTTTACCATTAACAAATTTACAATCTTGTTACGTTAACTGGTTGTTTGTGATTTCTAATGTGTGTAACTTGATGTTTTCATAATTACTTGTATCATGTTACACACTCACAGCTTTTACTCAGAAAAAAATTGCACTGATTTATTGTGAAAGATCTAAAAATTTATCTGATTACTAAACGTATTATTGAGAAAACAACACATTCAGGGTTACAAGCTATGATCTACCGAATTCAAGTAACCTGAGTTTTTTAAAGAATGACAAATGTTTTGTTTTACCTGTAGAGGGCGGGACAGCTATCAGCTCAGCTCTAGATTTTGTTAAGACTCAGATGATTCCGCTCTCGAAGCATACCTTTGCTGACCGAGCAATGAAAACCATCATATTCCTTCTGACAGATGGTAAGTTGGTTCTATTCCTTCTGACAGATGGTAAGTTGGTACTATTCCTTCTGACAGATGGTAAGTTGGTTCTATTCCTTCTGACAGATGGTAAGTTGGTTCTATTCCTTCTGACAGATGGTAAGTTGGTTCTATTCCTTCTGACAGATGGTAAGTTGGTACTATTCCTTCTGACAGATGGTAAGTTGGTACTATTCCTTCTGACAGATGGTAAGTTGGTTCTATTCCTTCTGACAGATGGTAAGTTGGTTCTATTCCTTCTGACAGATGGTAAGTTGGTACTATTCCTTCTGACAGATGGTAAGTTGGTTCTATTCCTTCTGACAGATGGTAAGTTGGTTCTATTCCTTCTGACAGATGGTAAGTTGGTTCTATTCCTTCTGACAGATGGTAAGTTGGTACTATTCCTTCTGACAGATGGTAAGTTGGTACTATTCCTTCTGACAGATGGTAAGTTGGTTCTATTCCTTCTGACAGATGGTAAGTTGGTTCTATTCCTTCTGACAGATGGTAAGTTGGTTCTATTCCTTCTGACAGATGGTAAGTTGGTTCTATTCCTTCTGACAGATGGTAAGTTGGTTCTATTCCTTCTGACAGATGGTAAGTTGGTTCTATTCCTTCTGACAGATGGTAAGTTGGTTCTATTCCTTCTGACAGATGGTAAGTTGGTACTATTCCTTCTGACAGATGGTAAGTTGGTTCTATTCCTTCTGACAGATGGTAAGTTGGTTCTATTCCTTCTGACAGATGGTAAGTTGGTTCTATTCCTTCTGACAGATGGTAAGTTGGTACTATTCCTTCTGACAGATGGTAAGTTGGTACTATTCCTTCTGACAGATGGTAAGTTGGTTCTATTCCTTCTGACAGATGGTAAGTTGGTTCTATTCCTTCTGACAGATGGTAAGTTGGTTCTATTCCTTCTGACAGATGGTAAGTTGGTACTATTCCTTCTGACAGATGGTAAGTTGGTACTATTCCTTCTGACAGATGGTAAGTTGGTACTATTCCTTCTGACAGATGGTAAGTTGGTTCTATTCCTTCTGACAGATGGTAAGTTGGTTCTATTCCTTCTGACAGATGGTAAGTTGGTACTATTTTTTGTAATTTTACATCCACTTTAAGATTATAATAATTATTTCCGTTTCTCCAGTACTCTTAAAACGGTTGTTGATCATGTAATAACACAAGCAGAAGTTGTAATTCGAAAAGTTTTGGGCTCATATTTCTACAGGTCCAGAGTAAACTTATACAATCAGTGACAATTACGTATTCTTGTAAATCAAATTAGGCTTATGTAGTATGTGACTAGTGTGTCTAGAATGTGCATTCGACACTTTAACCAGTAGGCTACTGGATGGCCGGGTGATCTTTGTAATAAGGAAAAAGTCCTTCACCAATTTTAGAATAAGAGGAATTTTGAACGTATACTCTTTATTTCAGGGAAGGCAAATATGAGAGGTGATCCAAAGCAGGTGGCAAAAGAATTGAAAGCAGACGTTAAAGCTGAAATTTACAGCATTGCACTGACAGGGGACTATGATATCAATAAACTTAGAGAGGTCGCTTCGTCCAAGAAGGATCACGTGTATATCCTGAAGGACTACGAAACACTTGATTGGCTAGTTAATGCCGTCGTGAATGGAACTATAGGTAAATACTGTACTTCATCTGTGGTATAACATTGTGAAGGGTACATAAAGTTAGGATGTCGTAGTCATCTGCATATGTTTACATACAGCTGTGAAATGCGTCTAACATATACAGAGTCGGAACAGCAATACACACCGTTTCCGAAAGGGATCGTTTCATGTCAGTTTTGTACATTATATGCTGTTGTGAGAAACTACAAATTATAAAAATTACTCGGTTACATGAAGCTGAGAACCAAGACACACAAGTCAAGTTAAAAATAACAAGTGAGAGAATCTCTTATTCTTTCATTATCTCAAGTATCGGGAAAATAAGTGTTGTTAAATGAAAGAAGGTTGGTCATGGAACGTGAAGAACCAAACAAGATAAGGATGGAAGTGGACATGTCACTTAAGCCGCTTAAAATCAAGATGGCTCAGACTCTGCCATGTGATCTTTAAAAGGATCAAGTGACATGTCCTCTTCCATCTCTCATTTATGTGGCTCATTTTTTTTAATTTATCAGTCAACCTTACACAGCTTTTTATTTATCTATTTTTTTCTGAGTATTTGTTTGTTTATTTTTTTACAGAACGGCTTTCATGAGTTGTAGAATGTATTCTAAAGCTTTATAAATTTTGCCATAAGTAATATTAAAATAGGTTGTCAAAGATCTGTTAAGACTGTTTTGCTTTATGAAATTTTGATAAAATTATAGTTATTGCTATGACAAGGCGGGCATTAGGCTCGTTGAAGAAATATAATGACAAAAGAAAATAATAAATCTCTGTTTTGACTCTTCTCCTGTTCACCACTTTGGGACGCTCTGGATAGCTGAAAAGTGGCACACACAGTGTAGAGAGAGCGATTATATCACGTGGTAGCTCTTCATATCTAGCTTCTAATCACATGTATGTCTCTTTCTTTTTCACTTCACTTTATACATAACATATGGGTTGACTTCCTAAAGATCCCATCGTATAGTGTACGAAGCATTGAGTAATGTAACGGTAATCTAATGCTCATGTATTAACGGCTGGTAATTTCTGTTTTACTCTATTAAGCCTTTTAAAAGGGAGATCGTGTTTCTGTAAGAAAGCTAACTTCAAGGGGTAACATTTTTTTAAAACTGTTTTGTTCCATCAAACGATGATAAAATTATAGCTACTGGTATAACTAGTTAGGCGCTAAACCTGTGAAGAAAGGTGATGACGTGCGAAAATAATAAATCTGTGTATTTGCTATTCACCGGTTTTTAACTTTCGGATGCTCTGGATAACTGAAAAGCGGCCTACGTACTGGAGATGTATCGACTATGCCAGGTATCTCTTCATTTACAGCTGTTGATGATTTGTAGAGCAGAAAATCTGGGTGACTTATGCATTACTTTAATTTTGGCGTCCATGTAATCCCTATATACAGAGTCTAGCATATACTCTGGTTAGTATTGTTATAAGAATGAACAACAACATTGAAACTGCATCAGTTATCTTCATCTTCAGGAACAAAACACACAATACAAGATAGGAAAAACATTTTGGGGCATTCTTGGCTAACATAAAGCAAATAGGTAGATTTGTAAAATGGAAGGTATTTTTAGAACTAGAGAGGTTACTAAATATTTAAGTTGTAGATAAAGACAACCTTCAAAATTAAATAAGAATTATCGTGAGTTTGGGTAATATAAGCAATAACGTGAATAAAAGAAACCAACAAATTAGGTGCAGGATATTCGGGTCACGAAAGAGAGGCATAGTTTTTATTGGATAAAATCAATTGAAAAAAATTATTGGACGAGCCCAATAAAAGAAAATAAAGCATTTAAAAACTACCTGGACTATAAAACGAGGCACGTTTAGAATATTAGGCCTAATTTATTCAACTTTGCTGGAAACAAATGAGTATATAAACATTCCACGTACTTTAATAGAGGGTGCAATTGAAGAAATCGCAGAAGCAGGATTTAGTGAGCCATAAGTACCCTTTTAATTTATTTTATATTTTTTATTGAATTTCGCGCAAAACTACTCGAGGGCGATCTGCGCTACCCGTCCCTAATTTTGCAATGTAAAACTAGAGGGAAGGCAGCTAGTCATCACCACCCACCGTCAACTCTTGGGCTACTCTTTCACCAATGAATAGTGGGATTCACCATCACATTATAACACCCCCACGGCTGAAAGGGCGAACATGTTTGGTGTAAAGGGGATTCGAATCTGCGACCCTCGGATTACGAGTCGAACGCCTTAACCCACCTGGCCATGCCGGGCTACCCTTTAAATACCTTTACAATTAGGCACAGACGTAGTTATGTTGAAAATATGACCAGATTGAACATCATGTAAGGGACAAACATAGAGATTAGCATTTTGGCTGCCAAGTATTTAGCTGCTATGGTAACTCCTATGCCGGTTTTTTTTTTAGCGAAATTGGGTAATTTTTAAAACAAGGGAAATAAGCAACATATACTATTTGTTTCTCTAAGCCAAACTTATAATAGTACACAAAATGAAGAAATATGTACTAAACATGAAACAATAATGCACAAAATGTCATTTTTGGGTATTGAAATACATAACACATTTAGTAATTCACTTTCGTGTGAAATGTTTTGAATCAGGGGTCAAAACAAAGAGCCACTTTGCAATTTACTGCATTCATATCTGCTTTCCCTCCTCGTGGATTTGTCAGAACATACTTTATACTTTCTAGTGGGGTACTTTTTTTTTCTGTTTGGGGAATAACTGTTGGGAAGTGACGTTCTGTGAAGCGAAGGGGGTTTTCCAAGGAAGACCGGCCTCCGGTGGATTTTGGGCGTTGGGTATGGTTATCTTCAATCAGGGTACGGATGACACCGAGTCTAAACTCCAGGAGAGACAGGTTGTTTCTCAGTGATTTGTAAACTACCAAAGCATTGCACACTGCTATATCCATCATGTGAAAAAAATACTTTTTTGTACCACTTGATGGCCTTGTGTATACTCGGATAAGCATGCAACACACTGTTACATAAGTGAACTCCTCCTATATAACGATTGTAATCAATGACACATTTTGGTATTACAATAGCTGCGTCAGTAGCACGGTTGATCTTTCCAGTGTTTTGCATGGTATTGTCATATATTGTACTGGACATGAAAATATCACTCTTATCTTTTCAGTGAAAAACACCAATGCTGTCTTTTTGTGTCACTTCCATTTCTTCCCTTTGGATATTTGTGAAACATATTGGCATCCCAATTTGAATTTTCATTACTGTTCCACACAAATAGGTGTCACGATCAAGCAATGACTTTGCTAAAGTAGGACTTGTAAAAAAAACGATCCAAATTGAGCTTATAATTTTGTCCAAACAATGGTTCCATCAATGTGCGTACAACACGTTCGCCCTGTCCGCCCTCTTTAGTGCTGTACTGTGTAGTAGCACCAGTGTAGATGAAACAGTCCTAAACATAGCATGTTACACTTTCACATACCTCATAACTTTTGACTCCAAACCTAGCTCTTTTAGATGGAATGTACTGTCGAAATCACAGTCGACCCTTCCATGGTATCAAAGATTCGTCAATACAAACATGTTCGTTTGGTGCATATGAGGTTCTAAAATTTTCCCGTAAATGGTCAATTATGGGCTGTATTTTGTGCTGTCGTTGGTCAACAATATTTTCCTTGGTATTATCAGCAAAATGTAGCATCAATAGCAGCAAAAGAAACTGGTTTTTGGACATGCACTGACAAAAAATGGGTGTGGCAAGCAGAGGGTCAGTACTTAAGTACATGGAAATAGTTGGTTTTCTTTTATGCTCATTAGCATTATCAGACCCATAAATTCATAAATTTCCTTCTCATTAGTTGCCTTCCATGATTTTACTCTAGAGTGTTTCTTCAAATCAGCGTGGGCCATAAAAGTTTGTGCATATTTATTGGTCTTTGTTACAATATAGCTGACAATTGTGGAAGGGAAGAACTTTTGAAAACAATGAAAGGGCTTTGAGTCTTGGCTCAAATTGTCGAACTGGACACCATGATTTCCTGAGAAAGGCTTTATAACTGGAGCAGCAAAGGATTCAGCATTCCTATCATTGTCACAAGGGCACTCTTTCTTGAAACAGTTCTTACCAGACTTGTAATTTTACGTTTACTTCCTGGTGTTATCGCCCGTTTACCAGTGCTGGTTGATGGCCAGTTATCGTCATCTTCACTAACATCTGAGTCTTGTATTTCCGTATTTTTCAAAGAATTTTCAAAATTCGAATATTTTGAATCGCCACTGCTATCTTCAAACTCCGAACCAAGTTCAAAATACAACTCTAATGCTTCTTCATTTTGTAACTTTTATCGTGACGCCATTTTGGATCGAAAGGGAAACAATTTGTATGTAGGTTAAATGGATGTATGGTGCTGACATCTAGCGCTGAAGTTAGATATTATTGAGAACGTATTAACTCGTCCGTGGCACCGTGTTACTGATCGGCTTGGACCACATATGTTTGCGAACAGTTTAGTATTTCTTGAATCTTTTTCTGTAATCCTGTCATGGTTTATCAACTGATTAATAAGCCAATGAAATCACTGGTTTGTAGGTCATACATTACACTGGAGCAGTAAGATTAATGGTGTAAAAGAGAACAGGGTTATAATTGTTAATTTCAGATCTTGCAAAGAGTGAAGAATTGGATAAAGAAGATGACCAAAGGAAGGTAGCAAATTTTTATGGTTAAAAGCTTGTGTAAGGATGCAACATAATGATATTTGCGACAGAAATAAATAAATTCCAGGAAAGCGATATAAGTTAGTGGCCAGTAACTGGCATGTCTTTAAATATTAAGATTGGAGAAGGAAACTCTGATTAATCATTAGGTTTAGTGTGTGTGAGTAGGTAAATTAATGCGTGGCTACAGATTAAGAGAGTGCAAAGGTGCAATAAAACATGTAACAACCGTCTAAATGTGCATTAGAATCTCAAAAAGAACAACTTTATCTGTATTTGCAGCAATAATAGTTATAAGAGATCGTGTAAATTCAGACAAGAACGGAAAATTATGGTGGACAATAATTTATCATCACAAAACTGACTGCAGAGTGTATTGTTGACACTCCAAATGGCCAATTGGCTGTCAGTTTCCACTGGTTATTTAAACAGCCAATTAACCGTTCACAATTTATAATCTGAAAGGCCAACTGTCAGTTTATTTTAGGTTGAATGGGAAAGGAGAACACAAGCAAAAAGAGGATTCTGACACATCAGTTTATGGTTAGCTTTAATCATTCTCTTAATAAGCCTCTGACATTTTAATTATATGTTGTTTTGCGTTTAGCTTTACCAGTGTGGTTGTAATTAATGTGATGCACTGTGTTTTTTTTTGTTTAAACACAAAGCTGTACAGTGGCCGATTTACGCTCAGCCCATCGCAGGGATGTAACTCTGAATTTTATCATTACAAGCCATAAAGCTTTGCTGCTGATTCACCTGAAATGTATAGTTGCTAAACATGACTGACACAAATCAGAATTAAAATCGAATACAATTTATATTAGTTCCAAATCTGGTGTCCACTGACTAATTGTTTTTAGGGATACACGAATGCTAAATGTAATAGAACATATTTTATGATGTTTAGACTATTCGATATGTGGTTACGGCATGGATGAAGTGGTGGAAGAAGTAAACAAACCGGGTGGAACGAGGGCAGAAAAACCTTGGCCTTGGATGGCTGCTGTGTATTACAGATTGAAAGAAAACGAAAGGGTAAAGACGAATGGAACAGTGGAAGAAAATCATTGTTTCTTGTTAAAGTATTCCTATTAAATAACAGACAGACATAAGAATAAAAATACTTACATGAATTTCATCTAAGTATATAAGATTCACCTGTATTTTCTTCCAAATTCACGTGAATATATAAAGTTAAAAACTACCATCTGCAATGATATTATTTGTGATATTTGAAACGTCCCAGAGAAATCCCACTAACTGTGGGAAATTAAAACGTGTTTGAGGGAAGGCTGTGAAGGAAATAATTTTAGTTTTAGTATTTTTTTATGATTTGAAAATGTTAATGAATCATTTAACACGCAGCTATGGCTTTTTATCAACGTAACTTATAAGTGTTGACAATCCAATAGTGATATATTGCAATAATTATATGAATTTAGTTTAAAACCCTTTTTATCTTTTGTTGGTGTGCTAACTATATTTAACTGGGTTATGGTGTAAAAACTGGAATTAAGCTTTTTTTAAAATTTATTATTAAACCAAAAAATATTGAACGAACCCATTGGTGCCTAGGTACTTTCACTACATCATGTTAAGTCAGTGGTTCCCAAACTTTTTCAGCTTCTTACCCAATTTAACATGCCACATTAAGCATGTTACCCCTTTCACAAAATGTTTTCAAAATTGATATATATGGCTAAATTAAACTAGAGATATATTGCACTTTATTTATTACACTTTATTTATATAATTTATTTACACTGAATTACACTTTTAATTATTGTATTTGATCATTTTGCATTTCTAATGAATATTGCCAAAGATGTCAAGAACATCAGTGGGATGGATGGAGTTGCATACTTGAAGCTAGTTTAGGAATTCTTGGCTTTGTGGTTGAAAGTGCCAGCCTGGCATCGTTTGCAACATTCAAGCGAGTTCTCTTTTTTGTTTTCATCCCCAGCACGGTTGAGAACCCCTTCTCGCACAGATACGTATTTGAGAATGATACCAACAACTTCAAGGCTCTCTTGGACAGAGTTGGCGAGTCAGCTAGTTGTGAAATACAAAAGGAATCTGCATTTTGGTTTTGGAATTTGACTTTCAAGGCTTCATTTGCTCGCATTGTGATCCACTCCTCCTTTGCAGGGAAATCATCATCATGAATGGCCTCATCAGGTACAGAAAAGGGATGAAGGATCCACTGAAGACTGGCTGTTTTTAGGTCACTCTCTAGAAAGTAGCGCTGCATGCTTGTTTCAAGACCCTTCAAATGGTCGCTCATCTCTTTGTTGATGGTCTGTAAAAGTGATCCAGTATCATAACTATTCTCCTCAACAAACTGGTCTAGGGTGGGAAACTGAGCGATCACTCCTTTCTCCAAGCGTCGAATCCAGAGTCTCAGTTTTCCCAGAAATGCAGTCACAGTGTGATGGGCATCAATGACAGTCGTGTTTTGGCCCTGGAGTTGCAGATTATCACTGTTCAGCTCAGCAAATATGTCAGCAAAGTAATAAAGTCGAGCAAGCCACTCCTTATCAGTGAACTTGGTAGCAAAAGGAGATTCTTCTTGTTTCAGAAATTCCTGAAGAGCCGTTCGGAGCTCAATGACTCGACGTACAACCTTGCCTCGTGACAACCAGCGAACATCGGTGTGGTAGAGCAGAACTTGATAATGCTCTCCCATTTCCTTGCACAGCTCCCTGAATATGCGCGAATTCACATCCCTGGACTTGATGAAATTGACGATTTTCAACACATCTTCAAACACTAATTTCAGATTACCAGGCAGGCTTTTTGATCCAAGAGAGTACCGATGAATGATGCAATGATCTACAGAAATTTCTGGATTCACAACTTATATGAGGCCCCGTAATCCACGATTACGACTCATCATCGACGGAGACCTAGATTAAAACAGAAAAACTATTATAGATTGCGTCAATTAGTCATTCTTACTTATCTTTTGCGTTATAATTATATGATTTTAATTTAATTTAATTTAATTTGGTACTTTAGTATTTCAGTACGACAGGCACGATACTTTTTTGTGAATTATGTATAAAATATTAGCTACACTACAGCTACTTGTACAGTAAATAAAATTATATGACTATATGCCACGTAATTCATTGTATTTATACTAATCTAGACTTTATATAAACATCTCTCCCTACTTGTTGAACGCTGTTCCAATCCAATCCATTCGTGGTAAAGAAACTATTGATGATATTGAAGATATCTTCTCCCTTCGTGGTTGTCAGCAGATCTTCGCGTTGTAGGAACTCTTCTTTGATCTTGTCCTGGTGGACGTAACGAACGAACCCAAGGAGAACATCACAACTAGCTACGTCACACGATTCATCAAATTGCAAGGAGAATTTGCTATATGAGCTTTCCTTGATCTCTGTTGTAACTTGGGACAGAATATCTGATGCCATGTCATCGACTCGTCGGCGGATTGTGTTGTTTGTTAGAGATATGACACTCAGTTTCTTCGCTTGATTCTCCCCACATACCTTGCTTACCATCTCGTATGCACAAGGCATAATCAGATTCTCTGCAATGGTGTGGCATCTTTGTTGTTCGGCAACTTTATATGCAACAAAGTAAGATGCTTCGACCGCAGCTTGAAGCTTTTGGGCTGGAATTCCAGATGAACCGAACTGGATATTCTTCAGTGCTACAGCCCGGCGCTGAAAATAAGCCTGATCCTCATTTTGAAGATTTGGATGGCACTACTGGAAGTGAGCTGAGAGTTTTGATAGCTTGAGGCTTTCATTTGTCAACACTTTGTGACATACTACACATTGTGGCCGATCCTCTCCACCAGAAGGTAAATTCACAAAGCCATATCGAAAAAAGGCGTCAGAGTAGGTGCGCTTTTAAGATATTTTATTGTTTAATCTGCAGAAAAAGAAAAAGAAAAACTGCATAAAAAAGTGTGAACAATGTGAACTTATTTATTTTTTCATGGCATTCTAGATAGCATTAAAAGAGCTTATTCAGCATAGGAATGATGTAATAGCAGGTAAATACTAACTATACTGCACAGGGCAGTACACATACATACCAGGTTTTGTCTACCTCGGCTGATGCTCACATAGAAACTGACAGTGTGAAATAGAAGCAACCTCAGGCAGTGAGTGACGCGTACTGGACACGTCGATGAGTCATCAGGGTTACTGAGTGACTTGTGTTCTGAAGCATACTTGTCAAAATACTTTTAGGTTACCACACACTTAGATACATATTTTTTCTTTTCTACTACTGTATATTAGTTTTTGATGTTTATTGTTATTTGGTTTAACTTTATTACATACTTAAAATAGGTTTAGTTTACAACTTTACATACTAAGACTAAGTTAACATTAATCCTAATACCAGCTATCTTAATGTTTTCTTGATTTTCAGAATTTTAACTTTTTTTCTGTCACCCCTCCATTATCCCCGATAAATTGTTAAATTATCCCCAGGGGTAATTTACCCCCCAGTTTGGGAACCACTGTGCTAAGGTAACCAAGATAAATAAATGTCATTGGTTGTAAAATTATTTATTACAGTTTTAGAGATAGTGGACGCATTCAGGTTGCTTAGATACATTAGTGACATCTTCGTATCAAATGAAGAGGAAGTTAAACATGTAAAATATCCTTAACGAAACCTATAGGTTCGTAAGGGATCTGGTTTTATAAATCTACACAACATAGGGAATTACCTGTTCACAATAATTTTGAAATATTCGTGTAAACTGACCTATTCACTCGTACAACCTTCCACATTTATCAAAGTAAATGAAGTCTACTGTTGGAGTGAACAATAGGTATTTCTAAATGAGTTCAGTTTTACAAGTAATTCAACTGTAAAGGCCTGGATGGACCTTCAACTACACAAGATGCACGTTGTTTATTCCATTTTAGTTCAGGTGTGGCGGATCGATAGTGGACAGAGAATGGATACTCACAGCTGCACACTGTGTACAAAACAAGGATCCACAAAGCAAAAAAGTTCAAAATCTCGTTCCAGCTGATATCATCGTGAAGTTGGGTAGGTTCTGCATAATTCATCGTGAGGTTGGGTAGGTACTGCATAATTCATCGTGAAGTTGGATAGGTTCTGCATAATTCATCGTGAAGTTGGATAGGTTCTGCATAATTCATCGTGAAGTTAGGTATGTACTGCATAATTTATCGTGAAGTTGGGTAGATACTGCATAATTCATCGTGAAGTTGGGTATGTACTGCATAATTCATCGTGAAGTTGGATAGGTTCTGCATAATTCATCGTGAAGTTGGATAGGTTCTGCATAATTCATCGTGAAGTTAGGTATGTACTGCATAATTTATCGTGAAGTTGGGTAGATACTGCATAATTCATCGTGAAGTTGGGTATGTACTGCATAATTCATCGTGAAGTTGGGTAGATACTGCATAATTCATCGTGAAGTTGGGTATGTACTGCATAATTCATCGTGAAGTTGGATAGGTTCTGCATAATTCATCGTGAAGTTGGATAGGTTCTGCATAATTCATCGTGAAGTTGGATAGGTTCTGCATAATTCATCGTGAAGTTGGGTATGTACTGCATAATTCATCGTGAAGTTGGGTAGATACTGCATAATTCATCGTGAAGTTGGGTATGTACTGCATAATTCATCGTGAAGTTGGGTATGTACTGCATAATTCATCGTGAAGTTGGATAGGTTCTGCATAATTCATCGTGAAGTTGGATAGGTTCTGCATAATTCATCGTGAAGTTGGGTATGTACTGCATAATTCATCGTGAAGTTGGGTATGTACTGCATAATTCATCGTGAAGTTGGGTAGATACTGCATAATTCATCGTGAAGTTAGGTATGTACTGCATAATTCATCGTGAAGTTGGGTAGATACTGCATAATTCATCGTGAAGTTGGGTATGTACTGCATAATTCATCGTGAAGTTGGGTAGGTTCTGCATAATTCATCGTGAAGTTGGGTATGTACTGCATAATTCATCGTGAAGTTGGGTATGTACTGCATAATTCATCGTGAAGTTGGGTAGATACTGCATAATTCATCGTGAAGTTGGGTATGTACTGCATAATTCATCGTGAAGTTGGGTATGTACTGCATAATTCATCGTGAAGTTGGGTAGGTTCTGCATAATTCATCGTGAAGTTGGGTATGTACTGCATAATTCATCGTGAAGTTGGGTATGTACTGCATAATTCATCGTGAAGTTGGGTAGGTTCTGCATAATTCATCGTGAAGTTGGGTATGTACTGCATAATTCATCGTGAAGTTGGGTAGGTTCTGCATAATTCTATTTTGCGAAATAATTGATTGCCAACGTTTCATTGTTTGGTTGTTGTAATGTCTACGACAGATGCAATCGAAAAGTCTTAATTAATAGTATTTCAAAGGAAAAACAACTTATTTTTGTATTAAGTTAGAATAGAAAGAGATACACACACATTAAATTAATGTGACCACTGATACACAGATATCACTTCTATACATGCTTAAAAAGTTAATTTTTTAAAGAAATAATTTATTATACACAGCCGTTTTTACAGTTGATTACTGTATGTTACAAATCCTTGTTTTACAAAAACAGCATTTTGAAAACGAGGCCCAAGCTACACTGCAAGTGTGTATAAAATGTCCCTTATTCTGTGCTGTTGAAATAGTTGTTGAATATGCTAATTCTTTTATAATATATATCACACTGTGTTGGTACCTTTTTATTTCCTTTGCCATGTTGATTCTTTGCGAACTACACATCATTTAGATTGATTCCTGTATGAAACACTGAAGGGATTCTATGAGGTTACCCAGCGTGGAACAAAACCCGAACCTTCCTAAAACTGCTGTCCAAGACAAACAACAACACAGATAGGAATAACGAAAAATGGCTTTTCTCAAAACTAGCTGATGGCTGCGTCCATTCTTTTGGAAAAGTCATCGAACGGCATCCACCATCGAGTTGAACATTGACAATAACTTGTTTTTATCTTCTGTTATCCTTTTGGATTTTAATTCCTTGTGGTTTTTATTCTTTTATGCTATTTTTCTTTAATATGTTTAATCTGTGTTCACTTCTATTCTTTCCTTGCTGCTAGATTCTTTGCAATACGCAGTATCATGTTTAAGGTTCAACACTCAATGTACACTTCATTTTTCAGAGACTTAATGTACCACAAAGTGTTATTGGTTACCATTTTTCTTTAAGATACGTGACACTTTCGTACAAGTTAAATACGTTGAAACGTAATTTTAATGTGTGTGTATTTTTTTATAAACACTTTGAGATTTTAAGGATCAAGTGAAACGTTAACTGTTATTAACTGACGTTTTCATGGAAGCATGACTTCCTGTTTATTAGGTTTTAGTTTCTATATCTTCTTAAATTTGAAATATATAATTAGGCTTACTGTGACATCGTTCTATTGATTGTGTCAAGTACCTTATAAAAGCCTTTTGAAACTAGTCGTTTTCTTCATTTATCGCCCATGTTATTTTGAACAAAGTGAAACTTTTATCTTGAAAACAATCGACAGGATTCATTCAAGTGATTGAACTCGTAAAGGTAAGGCGTTTCGTTTTAAATTCGGTCTATAAATTCCAAGATAAAACGTAACACTCTGAAGTTTCAGTTTCTAACGAAACGTTATTTTTCTTACTTTTTACACACCACTGTTTAACACTAATGAGCGAACCTATTTATGTATGTGTCGTATTACTCTAGGTGTACTGAACGTAGTTAATAGTTCAGATCTGGAAGAATTTGAAGTAGCAGAGATACATCGTAACGAGAACTACAACTTCACCACCTATGACCACGATATTGCTCTATTAAAGTTGGATCGTCCCGTTACCTACAAGCCTTTTGTTCGACCAATTTGTCTACCGCCATTTAGTGAGAATTTATTTTACATTTTGTACATTGTTGAATATAACTGATGTGATGAGACAAGATGTCAAAAAAGAAAACACTGAAGGAAGTAAAAATGTATCGTTAATAAAAGACCTGATAGACACAACGTTGTAACGTAAATAACATTAAATATGTTTTATCCTACAGCTAAGTTGCTTGGTATTTATATCAATTTACGTTCTGTACGAAATATGTTCTTTAAAGTAGTAAAGTGTAGGATCTGTTATTGTTTTATGTAATAAAACTAATTGGTATCAGCGATTAAAACCGTAACTTTGACAGATTAACAGGAAAAAATGTTTTTTTTCATGTTGGCAACAACAATAACTACATTAATGAAAATTGTGTTTATTGTTCATGACAGAGCAAAAAAGTATTGTTGTCACTCCATTAGTTTGAAGTAAAAACATCCTTAAGATTTGTTTCGAATTTCGCGCAAAGCTACTCAAGGGCTATCAGTGCTAGCCGTCTCTAATTTAGCAGTGTAAGACTAGAGGGAAGGCAGCTAATCATCATCACCAACCGCCAACTGTTGAGCTACTCTTTAACCAACGAATAGTGGGATTGACCGTGACATTATAACACCCCTACGGGTGAAAGGGCGAGCATGTTTGGTGCAACGGGAATTCGAACCCGCTACCCTCGAATTACGAATCGAACGCCTTAACCCACCTGGCCATGCCGGACCGCATCTCTATGAACTTCATTAGTGTAAAGTTTACGTTGTTGTTTTGAATTAAGCACAAAGCTACACAATGGGCTATCTGTGCTCTGCCCACCTCGGTTATCGAAACCCGGATTTTAGCGTGTAATTCCGCAGACATACCGCTTAGCCACTGGGGGGCAAGGTACATGATATTCGCGGTTCCACATTTTGTATTTTGCTGTTTTTGTGTGCATATTTGTGTGTTTTTTACAACTACAAATAAGTAAAGCAGTTTTTTCATGTCCTTCGTTAATCACGAACTTACAGTCCAGGGGACAGGTACTTCAGCTAAAAATATGAATAGATTAAACTGTAGGTCAGTGATCAGACCAACAGTCATATTTCCTCATGACATGTTTTAAAACGACTCTGCATTAAATCATTTCATCTCCATGAGATATCTTACGTTTAACAGGTAAGAAAACAACAACCTCTACTAAATGGAATTGCGTAAGGCGATACCAAATTAACAACTTATTTATTTGTTTCTTTTGAATTTCGCATAAAGCTCCACGAGAGCGATGTGCGCTTGTTTGTTTGTTTTTTTTAATTTCGCACAAAGCTACTCGAGGACTATCTGTGCTAGCCGTCCCTAATTTAGCAGACTAGAGGGAAGGCAGCTAGTCATCACCACCCACCGCCAACTCTTGGGCTACTCTTTTACCAACGAATAGTGGGATTGACCGTCACATTATACACCCCCACGGCTGGGAGGGCGAGCATGTTTAGCGCGACGCGGGCTCGAACCCGCGACCCTCGGATTACGAGTCGCACGCCTTACGCCCTCGGCCATGCCAGGCCAGCCAGCGACGTGCACTAGTCGACCCTAATTTAGCATTGTAAGACAGGTAATTATCACCACCCACCGCCAATTTTTGGGCTACTCTTTTATCAACGAATAGTACGGTTGACCGTCATGTCTCAGAGGGGGAGTATGTTAGGAGTAACGGGGATTCGAACTCGCAACCCTTGGATTACGAGTCGAGCGCCCTAACCACCTGAGCGCGCTAGTAACTTCAAAAATGTCCTAAATATCAATCTGACAATTTTTGGATACACGTTCTCAGAAGATAAAACGGTACATAAAACAGGCTACTTAATGTTTTTTTCCTTAGACAATACCGCTACAATTATTGTTTTGTTACTTGGCTATTTTAAATTTGAAATTTGGTACTCTTTAAACATTTACATAATAAAGAGAACATTTTAATAGAGAATTATTACAACGTAGTTCATACTTAACACCATGTACTTATTTTATATTTTTGCCATTAGATGTTCCGGAGAATTCTACTCTATACAAACCAGGACAGAGTGCTTTCGCGACCGGATGGGGCTATGACCAAAGAGTAGCAGTCGATGAAACAGTACCTTTTAAACGTGTTGACCAGCTGAAACAGATCCACTTACCCATTCAGAGCCGGGAAACGTGCGTGCAAAGTTTAGAAAATACCAAAGATCCAATGACTGACTTTATGATATGTGCTGGAGACGGGCGAGGTTTGTAGCACTGAAGACTTGGTATTTTCAAGAAACAAAACCAATAAGATTGTTTGAATAGCGTAAAGAATTAGCCTTAAGCAGAACTTTAATGTAACCATTGCATAGATTATCTGTTGAAGACACTGTTCAATGATACTTGGAACATTTTACACACACTGCCATGGATTTCATCCAAATTATCCATCTGTTATTGCTGAAAGAGATGGTAAAATGTAAATTACAAAGTCATGTTAGTCTGCATGTTTAGGAAAGTTCATAATGTGGCTTTGAGATATGAACATCAGAAACTGAACATTTACTTATCGTATTAAAGCTTGTCGCCCATACTGGTTGGTAACTACACTTACATTTACACAAATTTTACAGTAAATATTGACTTATTAGTTAGCCAGGCTACGTTTTTATTGAGCCTGGGGCATGATGGTAAGTATTTGTCATTATATGTATATATATGTTTTTAACTGTTTGTAAAGACAAACCAACAAACTACAACAAGTAAGAAAGTGATACTCGATAGTAACCAACATTAGCTTTGGGATCGCAACCCTCTGATTAAGAATAAATCTTTACTTTACATAATCAACCAGATTCTATAAAATAAATATGGTGGTAGTTTTCTTTTCTAGGACAAAATAATGGCTTTCTTTTTAGTCACGCCATGGAATTTAGATTTACAGTTTCTTGTCACCACCTTGGTGCTGTCCTTACAGCCGTATCAATCATTATTATTTACAGTAATTCCTTAAGATCTTTAATTAGGATAATTTTATAAAACTTAGTAAAGTCTCGCCAAAAGGTTAGCAGTGAATAATCAATCATAAATGTCCACTCATGTAATTATTTTGAAAATTTAAGCCAGAAACTGCTAATCTGGTTTACTTCGCCTAACCAATACTTATATACCGGCTCGTCCTTTTACCTTTTTCTTTTAGTGCTATACATCACCCATCTTTAATCCAAATGATAAAAGTTAAAACGGTCCACTTTTTAAAGTAAAATTCTAGTAAAAATGTTAGACTGGTAGCTCACGTGGGGGTGAGCAAAATTTTTTTCTCAAATCTGAGCAGTTTTTGTTAAATAACTTTAATCAGATACTGTAATTAGCTAATTCCTTCTTTTGATAACTTTCTGTACGACAGGTAATTAATATTTTCGTATTTCGAATTATTTGTCTTGTAGAGCATTTTGATCTGTCAGTCCGTTAGGTTCTTTCGAATAAGTGAAGCTTAGTTTGGTAATATTTTTATAATGGACGTAGCATGTACGTCAGTATCTATGTATGCAACCAAAACACTTGCGCCATCTATTGAATGGCACCACAAACAGAAATCCACAAAAAAATAATACTTTAGGTAATCAAGATTCAGGCAATTAAAAATAACTGTGGAATGTGCAACAATCACTTCTTTATAACAGAACACAGATTTAAATAAATACCATTCTCACGAGACGAACACAACTTTCACCACGTTTCATTATATCTTGACTGACGTAATTTTAAATATAATACTGAGAAACCGGAGTTCTTAAAAAGTTATTTTTTCAATAAACAGTAACACTTGTAACATATAATGCCCCCCAATGGCCCAGCGGTATGTCTGCGGACTTACACGCTAAAATCCGGGTTTCGATACCCGTGGTGAGCAGAGCACAGATAGCCCATTGTGTAGCTTTGTGCTTAATTCAAAACAACAACAACAATGTAATATATAAAACCGTCACAGTTTACATCAGTAAAAGTTTGAGATCTGTACATTGAATCATTTTGATACAGTAAGTTGTGTATGACTAAAGAACACAATCCGAACATTCTTCCTTGTTGTACTTCCAGGATGAAATATTTTTTTGTTAAATGTTCATTCTTTGGCAGTGATGTATGGGGTACTATTTCTACGAGTATTAATTACTAGCACAGACAGTAGGGTGATGTTTCCGGTACCTTACTGAGATTGTTTTATATCGGTAATTAACATTTTAATTTCTAAATATTGTTTCAGATATACCAGAATAATCCATCAGTCAGTACAAATGTTCTTTTTGAACAATCGCCGTGATGAAATAACAATCAGTGATGTCGAGAAACCCACTTGTTGAGAATTTTATATGCAAAGACGGCTCGTTCTGGGCTCAGAAATATTTTAAATAGAAGAGCGAACAACGTTTCGACCTTCTTCGGTCATCGTCAGGTTCACAAAGAAAGAGGTAACTGACCGGAAGCTGACCACATGTTTGGAAGGGGTTGTATAACTGAGTGTCGTAATGTAGAGGGCGCGGTTAGATGTTTGAATATATAATAATCTATAATATTAATATAGGTATAATGGCGTTCCTTTATATTGGTTTATTTTGGGTTTAAGTTGTTGTATAAGTAAGGCTTCTTTAATTTTTCTTTTGTTTATGTTGTATCTTTATTTAGTATTTTAGTGTTTTCTATGGTTATGTTGTGTCCATTTGACTTGCAGTGTTCGAAAACGTGTGAAGGTGACTTTTTATGTTCTTTGAATCTGGTTTCCATTTTTCTACTTGTTTCTCCTATATAGAAGTCGTGGCAGTTATCACATTGTATACACACAAATCCAACAAAGACACATGAGACGCAACTGAACAAATTACTACTACAAATGAAAAAAGCCAACACAATTTCACAAACACTTTATTCCTACCTACGTAAAACCGACTCACGCACACCGCAAATATACGGCATCCCCAAACCTCATAAACCAGATTGTCCATTACGACCAATAATGTTAACATATGAATCGTTTAATTACAATCTTGGTAAATACATGGCATGGGCATTCTCCAAATATGCAACATCAGCCAGCTCATTCATCAAAGACTCTTTTAATTTCAAGTCTAATCTAAATCAACTTAATCATAAAGCCTTAATGGCCAGTTTCGATGTTATATCCCTCTTCACAGAAGTTCCAACAACAGAAGCCTGCAAGATAGCCTTAGAACTCTATATTCGAGACCGTAACCCAATTATAGACATTCCCAGTAACCAGTTAGCAACCCTCATAGAATTCACCACAATGAAGACAAACTTCATGTTCAACAACCAAAACTATATACAAACAAATGGCCTAAGCATGGGCAACCCAGTATCACCAGTTCTAGCCAATATTTTTATGACACAAATTGAAACACAAGCAATTAATACAGCATTACATCCACCACTATACTGGTACAGATATGTAGATGACACGGTTGCGGGATTCAAATCTACAGAACACATACTTAATTTTTCACTCACATTAACTCTATACATCCCAACATTAACTTCACATGTGAACAGGAAGAAAGCAATCAAATATCATTTCTTAACCTCAAAATTATAAGAACCGACACACAATTCAAAACAGAAATCCACCGAAAAATCACCCATACTGGACTATACATTCCTTGGGACTCAGCACATGAAACAAAACAAAACTCAATATACTAAGAAACCAGATAAACACAGCCATAAACTGTGCTCACCAGATAAAATTAACGATGAATTAGACAAAATAAACAATACTTCATCAACATCAATAAGTTTCCTCCACAAACCGTAGAAAACATTATACGCACACACCTAGACAGAAAGCAAAATCAACCAACAAGAGTAAATATATCTCCGAATCAAAATATCACGAACCATATACTGCTGTATACCATATATTCCTGACATCAGCAAACAAATAACCAACATTTGGCAAAAACTAGTAACAAAATATAACATTCCAGTTAACACTAAATTTATTCAAAAACCAGGCACAAAACTGAGGTCTATACTATGTAAGAACTACACTGACAAACACCACACCAACATTATTTATAAAATACAATGTGATAACTGCCACGACTTCTATATAGGAGAAACAAGTGGAAAAATGGAAACCAGATTCAAAGAACATAAAAGTCACCTTCACACGTTGTCGAACACTGCAAGTCAAATGGACACAACATAACCATAGAAAAATACTAAAATACTAAATAAAGATACAAACATAAACAAAAGAAAAATTAAAGAAGCCTTACTTATACAACAACTTAAACCCAAAATAAACCAATATAAAGGAACGCCATTATACCTATATTAATATTATAGATTATTATATATTCAAACATCTAACCGCGCCCTCTACATTACGACACTCAGTTATTACAACCCCTTCCAAACATGTGGTCAGCTTCCGGTCAGTTACCTCTTTCTTTGTGAACCTGACGATGACCGAAGAAGGTCGAAACGTTGTTCGCTCTTCTATTTAAAATATTTTCTGAGCCCAGAACGAGCCGTCTTTGCATATAATAATTCTCAACAAGTGGGTTCTCGACATCACTGATTGTTATTTCATCACGGGCGATTGTTCGAGAAGTGTAAATGTTCTTTTTGAAGGCACAGTTTGGTAATTTACTTTAATAATATCATGAAATTTGGTATTTTGGACTGATAAATAATTCGATCGATCCTAGCTCGAGAGAAATCGAGTATAGGTAACTTTGACGTGTATTAAACAATTTCTGTTTTTAATGTAAATTCGAATGATGAACTAAAAGTTTGTCATTCTGTGCTTTTAGTTCAGGATATACCTATTATGATATGAAGGACACGTATAGTAGAAGTTGATTTGTTCAAATAATCCAATCAACATCGATCACGTTCCTTCTTTCGTTAGGTGTTTGCCGACACTTGTCAAGGAGACAGTGGTGGTCCACTGGCGCAATCACTACTTGACGAGTCAGGCATGAACTATTGGATTCAGTTGGAATTATCAGCTGAGGGACGTGGTTGTAAGAATAGGGGTCAGTACGGTTTTTACACGCACGTGGCAAAACTCAGACCGTGGATTGACAAGGTCATGAACTCGTGAAAGTCCGATTTAACTTTTCACTCAACTTGCAATATCAAAAGAGAAATGGATATTTCCAACGTTCGGGAATTTGAGAAAGTATTTTACAGTATTTAAATATGAGGTAATTCACTTGGAAATATATATGATTGTTATTTACGCTCATGGCATTTGATATATAAAAATGTATCTTGTATTAATCCGCTAAACCTAGAAGGATAAATATATAGTTTTGTGTTACAGACAATTTCTTACTAGTTGTGACCTGAATTACTGATTCTATTTTCGTTTAAAATGTATCCGCCATTACAGAAATGTGAAAGTATATTACAGGTTCATGAACATTATAGAAATGGCTTAATAAATATTTGATATTTAAAAAAAGAATGTTGTATTACCTGTAAGTTACACAAGTATAATGCTGCGCTTGGAACGTATTTACTCTATGTTTGTTTGTTTGTTTTGGAATTTCGCACAAAGCTACTCGAGGGCTATCTGTGCTAGCCGTCCCTAATTTAGCAGTGTAAGACTAGAGGGAAGGCAGCTAGTCATCACCACCCACCGCCAACTCTTGGGCTACTCTTTTACCAACGAATAGTGGGATTGACCGTCACATTATACACCCCCACGGCTGGGAGGGCGAGCATGTTTTTTTTACTCTATGTTCAGACCCAGTTTCGTTGCAGTAATAGAAAAACTGACATATGGTCAGAGATAAGTACTCAGTGAATCGAAACGGTAGAACTGAGTACACTTGTTTGTTCATAACTGAGACGAAAGCCTCGTTCTTGATGGTTTATCATAACTATAAATGATTTAGTGCTTTGAGCTTTAGGCCTGTTAACCATGATACATTGAAATTACAAGAAATGATTCAATTATTGTTGTGAGACAATAATAATAAAAAAAACTTGTAAATAAAAACGTCTCATGCATCAGTAGTCCTGTGGGCCATGAGAATCAACGTGAACTTTGCCGAAATGCTAAAACAACGAAGAAGACGACAAAGAAGATAAATAATTCTGTGAGCTAGCAATAAAGAAAAACAGCTCAAGAAAAAATATTTTAATGAATAATTATTCTTAAACATTTTTCCTTTGAGAAATACGTTTTTCATTTGGTTGGAATTTAGCACAAAGTTCACACAGCGTGCTGTCTGTGCTTTGCTCACCACAGATATCGAAACCCGATTTCTAGCAGTGTGAGTCCGCAGACATATCGTTGTGTCACAGGGTTGTGGGCTGAGAATCGTGTACAACAGAAATGTAATGTTCTGTTCAGAGTCAACAAAGCGAGTTTCAAACATTACCTGAGAGCTATTAGTTTAACACTTCGTGGAAATTAGGCTACACTTTCATACGGATCAGAACTAAATATTAAAAATATACATCGTTTCGGGTTCTGTAATTTCGATTAGTGTATGTTATATTATATTTTAATTTATTTGATTTGTCCAGTGTCTCTAAGTCTAGGAAAGAAATACGGAAATAGGAAAGAAAGACCAATGCAAGCACAAAAGTGACGTGACATCCAACGACTATCGTTATCTCATAACTAGATTAAGATTACAGATACACCACGATGTACTTTATGAGGAGACATAATATTAAGCTATGGATCTGCCCACCGGCAAATATGATTAATTTCCTGACTCGCCGAGAGCCAAAGACATAAAAGTGGATCTTGTTTCCAGTTCGTGTTCGTCGAATCACAAGGATCGTATTGTGAGAAAGTCGATCCACTTTGTAGTCACACCGGGAGAAAACCTGGACACTGATGAATGGCTGTTGATGACTAGTGGAATTTTCCGAAACTGGTATAACCCAATAAAACACATTAATCAAGGTGTACATTAAACTAGACCTCCGTTGCACTATGACCCGGCATGGCCAAGCGTGTTGAGGCGTTCGATTTCTAATCCGTGGGTCGCGGGTTCGAATCCCGTTCCCACCAAACATGCTTGCCCTTTTAGCCGTGGGGACGTTATAATGTGACGGTCAATTCGTTGGTAAAAGAGTAGCCTAAGAGTTGGCGGTGGGTGGTGATGACTAGCTGCCTTCCCTCTAGCCTTACACTGCTAAATTAGGGACGGCTAGCACATATAGCCCTCGAGTAGCTTTGCGCGAAATTCAAAACAAACAAACAAACCCTTGCACTAATACTTCGAGATTAAGCAATGTGAAGAACTAAATAGTAGCCGATGACACTTTTTCTTCATTTCACCTATTTAAAATATTGGTTTTTCTCGGAGTGACTACAAAGCACATTCGCAACAACCATACGTTTCATAGTTTATTCAGTTTATTTGAACATAACTGTGCTACCATTCATTTGGTATAACATATTGTTTGTGCCGATGGATAATTTCTACAGTTTGTTCGTGATTTACTTTTAGTTTTGTTACGAGCCAGTTCAGCCAACAGCAGTAATTAAAATAAAATATAAAACTCCCTCTAAATAGTCCACCTTCAGAGGGCGTTGTATGGTTTCCTTTTTCTGGATCGTAAATTTTACAATGCAGATCACTTGTCACATCCTCATCTCATTTTTCTAGCAATCCACTTTCTTGAACACGTAATATTCTCTTTAAGTAGTAAAACAAACAATCCACTTTGTTGAGTACGTAATATTCTATTTAAGTAGTAAAACAAACAATCCACTTTGTTGAGTACATAATATTCTCTTTAAGTAGTAAAACAAACAATCCACTTTGTTGAGTACATAATATTCTATTTAAGTAGTAAAACAAACAATCCACTTTGTTGAGTACATAATATTCTCTTTAAGTAGTAAACAAACAATCCACTTGTTGAGTACATAATATTCTATTTAAGTAGTAAAACAAACCAATCCACTTTGTTGAGTACGTAATATTCTATTTAAGTAGTAAAACAAACAATCCACTTGTTGAGTACGTAATATTCTATTTAAGTAGTAAAACAAACAATCCACTTTGTTGAGTACATAATATTCTATTTAAGTAGTAAAACAAACAATCCACTTTGTTAGAGTACATAATATTCTATTTAGGTTAGTAAAACAAACAATCCACTTTGTTGAGTACATAATATTCTCTTAAGTAGTAAAACAAACAATCCACTTTGTTGAGTACATAATATTCTATTTAAGTAGTAAAACAAACAATCCACTTTGTTGAGTACATAATATTCTATTTAAGTAGTAAAACAAACAATCCACTTTGTTGAGTACGTAATATTCTGTTTTAAGTAGTAAAACAAACAATCCACTTTGTTGAGTACATAATATTCTCTTTAAGTAGTAAAACAAACAATCCACTTTGTTGAGTACGTAATATTCTATTTAAGTAGTAAAACAAACAATCCACTTTGTTGAGTACGTAATATTCTGTTTTAAGTAGTAAAACAAACAATCCACTTTGTTGAGTACGTAATATTCTGTTTTAAGTAGTAAAACAAACAATCCACTTTGTTGAGTACATAATATTCTGTTTTAAGTAGTAAAACAAACAGTCCACTTTGTTGAGTACATAATATTCTCTTTAAGTAGTAAAACAAACAATCCACTTTGTTGAGTACATAATATTCTATTTAAGTAGTAAAACAAACAATCCACTTTGTTGAGTACATAATATTCTCTTTAAGTAGTAAAACAAACAATCCACTTTGTTGAGTACATAATATTCTATTTAAGTAGTAAAACAAACAATCCACTTTGTTGAGTACGTAATATTCTATTTAAGTAGTAAAACAAACAATCCACTTTGTTGAGTACGTAATATTCTATTTAAGTAGTAAAACAACAATCCACTTTGTTGAGTACATAATATTCTCTTTAAGTAGTAAAACAAACAATCCACTTTGTTGAGTACATAATATTCTATTTAAGTAGTAAAACAAACAATCCACTTTGTTGAGTACATATATTCTCTTTAAGTAGTAAAACAAACAATCCACTTTGTTGAGTACACAATATTCTATTTAAGTAGTAAAACAAACAATCCACTTTGTTGAGTACGTAATATTCTATTTAAGTAGTAAAACAAAGAATCCACTTTGTTGAGTACATAATATTCTATTTAAGTAGTAAAACAAACAATCCACTTTGTTGAGTACATAATATTCTATTTAAGTAGTAAAACAAACAATCCACTTTGTTGAGTACATAATATTCTCTTTAAGTAGTAAAACAAACAATCCACTTTGTTGAGTACGTAATATTCTATTTAAGTAGTAAAACAAACAGTCCACTTTGTTGAGTACGTAATATTCTATTTAAGTAGTAAAACAAAGAATCCACTTTGTTGAGTACATAATATTCTATTTAAGTAGTAAAACAAACAATCCACTTTGTTGAGTACGTAATATTCTATTTAAGTAGTAAAACAAACAATCCACTTTGTTGAGTACATAATATTCTCTTTAAGTAGTAAAACAAACAATCCACTTTGTTGAGTACATAATATTCTCTTTAAGTAGTAAAACAAACAATCCACTTTGTTGAGTACACAATATTCTATTTAAGTAGTAAAACAAACAATCCACTTTGTTGAGTACGTAATATTCTATTTAAGTAGTAAAACAAAGAATCCACTTTGTTGAGTACATAATATTCTATTTAAGTAGTAAAACAAACAATCCACTTTGTTGAGTACATAATATTCTATTTAAGTAGTAAAACAAACAATCCACTTTGTTGAGTACATAATATTCTATTTAAGTAGTAAAACAAACAATCCACTTTGTTGAGTACGTAATATTCTATTTAAGTAGTAAAACAAACAGTCCACTTTGTTGAGTACGTAATATTCTATTTAAGTAGTAAAACAAAGAATCCACTTTGTTGAGTACATAATATTCTATTTAAGTAGTAAAACAAACAATCCACTTTGTTGAGTACGTAATATTCTATTTAAGTAGTAAAACAAACAATCCACTTTGTTGAGTACATAATATTCTCTTTAAGTAGTAAAACAAACAATCCACTTTGTTGAGTACATAATATTCTATTTAAGTAGTAAAACAAACAATCCACTTTGTTGAGTACATAATATTCTATTTAAGTAGTAAAACAAACAATCCACTTTGTTGAGTACGTAATATTCTGTTTTAAGTAGTAAAACAAACAATCCACTTTGTTGAGTACATAATATTCTCTTTAAGTAGTAAAACAAACAATCCACTTTGTTGAGTACGTAATATTCTATTTAAGTAGTAAAACAAACAATCCACTTTGTTGAGTACGTAATATTCTGTTTTAGTAAAACAAACAATCCACTTTGTTGAGTACGTAATATTCTGTTTTAAGTAGTAAAACAAACAATCCACTTTGTTGAGTACATAATATTCTATTTAAGTAGTAAAACAAACAATCCACTTTGTTGAGTACATAATATTCTATTTAAGTAGTAAAACAAACAATCCACTTTGTTGAGTACATAATATTCTATTTAAGTAGTAAAACAAACAATCCACTTTGTTGAGTACGTAATATTCTCTTTAAGTAGTAAAACAAACAATCCACTTTGTTGAGTACATAATATTCTCTTTAAGTAGTAAAACAAACAATCCACTTTGTTGAGTACGTAATATTCTATTTAAGTAGTAAAACAAACAATCCACTTTGTTGAGTACGTAATATTCTGTTTTAAGTAGTAAAACAAACAATCCACTTTGTTGAGTACGTAATATTCTCTTTAAGTAGTAAAACAAACAATCCACTTTGTTGAGTACATAATATTCTCTTTAAGTAGTAAAACAAACAATCCACTTTGTTGAGTACGTAATATTCTATTTAAGTAGTAAAACAAACAATCCACTTTGTTGAGTACGTAATATTCTATTTAAGTAGTAAAACAAACAATCCACTTTGTTGAGTACATAATATTCTATTTAAGTAGTAAAACAAACAATCCACTTTGTTGAGTACATAATATTCTCTTTAAGTAGTAAAACAAACAATCCACTTTGTTGAGTACATAATATTCTCTTTAAGTAGTAAAACAAACAATCCACTTTGTTGAGTACATAATATTCTCTTTAAGTAGTAAAACAAACAATCCACTTTGTTGAGTACATAATATTCTCTTTAAGTAGTAAAACAAACAATCCACTTTGTTGAGTACATAATATTCTATTTAAGTAGTAAAACAAACAATCCACTTTGTTGAGTACGTAATATTCTATTTAAGTAGTAAAACAAACAATCCACTTTGTTGAGTACGTAATATTCTATTTAAGTAGTAAAACAAACAATCCACTTTGTTGAGTACATAATATTCTATTTAAGTAGTAAAACAAACAATCCACTTTGTTGAGTACATAATATTCTATTTAAGTAGTAAAACAAACAATCCACTTTGTTGAGTACATAATATTCTATTTAAGTAGTAAAACAAACAATCCACTTTGTTGAGTACATAATATTCTATTTAAGTAGTAAAACAAACAATCCACTTTGTTGAGTACGTAATATTCTATTTAAGTAGTAAAACAAACAATCCACTTTGTTGAGTACGTAATATTCTCTTTAAGTAGTAAAACAAACAATCCACTTTGTTGAGTACGTAATATTCTCTTTAAGTAGTAAAACAAACAATCCACTTTGTTGAGTACGTAATATTCTGTTTTAAGTAGTAAAACAAACAATCCACTTTGTTGAGTACATAATATTCTGTTTTAAGTAGTAAAACAAACAATCCACTTTGTTGAGTACATAATATTCTGTTTTAAGTAGTAAAACAAACAATCCACTTTGTTGAGTACATAATATTCTATTTAAGTAGTAAAACAAACAATCCACTTTGTTGAGTACATAATATTCTATTTAAGTAGTAAAACAAACAATCCACTTTGTTGAGTACATAATATTCTGTTTTAAGTAGTAAAACAAACAATCCACTTTGTTGAGTACGTAATATTCTCTTTAAGTAGTAAAACAAACAATCCACTTTGTTGAGTACGTAATATTCTATTTAAGTAGTAAAACAAACAATCCACTTTGTTGAGTACGTAATATTCTGTTTTAAGTAGTAAAACAAACAATCCACTTTGTTGAGTACGTAATATTCTGTTTTAAGTAGTAAAACAAACAATCCACTTTGTTGAGTACGTAATATTCTGTTTTAAGTAGTAAAACAAACAGTCCAATTTGTTGAGTACGTAATATTCTATTTAAGTAGTAAAACAAACAATCCACTTTGTTGAGTACGTAATATTCTATTTAAGTAGTAAAACAAACAATCCACTTTGTTGAGTACGTAATATTCTATTTAAGTAGTAAAACAAACAATCCACTTCGTTGAGTACATAATATTCTATTTAAGTAGTAAAACAAACAATCCACTTTGTTGAGTACATAATATTCTATTTAAGTAGTAAAACAAACAATCCACTTTGTTGAGTACATAATATTCTATTTAAGTAGTAAAACAAACAATCCACTTTGTTGAGTACATAATATTCTATTTAAGTAGTAAAACAAACAGTCCACTTTGTTGAGTACGTAATATTCTATTTAAGTAGTAAAACAAAGAATCCACTTTGTTGAGTACATAATATTCTATTTAAGTAGTAAAACAAACAATCCACTTTGTTGAGTACATAATATTCTATTTAAGTAGTAAAACAAACAATCCACTTTGTTGAGTACATAATATTCTATTTAAGTAGTAAAACAAACAATCCACTTTGTTGAGTACATAATATTCTATTTAAGTAGTAAAACAAACAATCCACTTTGTTGAGTACGTAATATTCTATTTAAGTAGTAAAACAAACAGTCCACTTTGTTGAGTACGTAATATTCTGTTTTAAGTAGTAAAACAAACAATCCACTTTGTTGAGTACATAATATTCTATTTAAGTAGTAAAACAAACAATCCACTTCGTTGAGTACATAATATTCTATTTAAGTAGTAAAACAAACAATCCACTTTGTTGAGTACGTAATATTCTGTTTTAAGTAGTAAAACAAACAATCCACTTTGTTGAGTACGTAATATTCTATTTAAGTAGTAAAACAAACAATCCACTTTGTTGAGTACGTAATATTCTGTTTTAAGTAGTAAAACAAACAATCCACTTTGTTGAGTACGTAATATTCTATTTAAGTAGTAAAACAAACAATCCACTTGTTGAGTACATATATTCTATTTAAGTAGTAAAACAAACAATCCACTTCGTTGAGTACATAATATTCTATTTAAGTAGTAAAACAAACAATCCACTTTGTTGAGTACATAATATTCTATTTAAGTAGTAAAACAAACAATCCACTTTGTTGAGTACATAATATTCTATTTAAGTAGTAAAACAAACAATCCACTTTGTTGAGTACGTAATATTCTATTTAAGTAGTAAAACAAACAGTCCACTTTGTTGAGTACGTAATATTCTGTTTTAAGTAGTAAAACAAACAATCCACTTTGTTGAGTACATAATATTCTATTTAAGTAGTAAAACAAACAATCCACTTCGTTGAGTACATAATATTCTATTTAAGTAGTAAAACAACAATCCACTTTGTTGAGTACATAATATTCTATTTAAGTAGTAAAACAAACAATCCACTTTGTTGAGTACATAATATTCTATTTAAGTAGTAAAACAAAACAATCCACTTTGTTGAGTACGTAATATTCTATTTAAGTAGTAAAACAAACAGTCCACTTTGTTGAGTACGTAATATTCTATTTAAGTAGTAAAACAAAGAATCCACTTTGTTGAGTACATAATATTCTATTTAAGTAGTAAAACAAACAATCCACTTTGTTGAGTACGTAATATTCTATTTAAGTAGTAAAAAAACAATCCACTTTGTTGAGTACATAATATTCTCTTTAAGTAGTAAAACAAACAATCCACTTTGTTGAGTACATAATATTCTATTTAAGTAGTAAAACAAACAATCCACTTTGTTGAGTACATAATATTCTATTTAAGTAGTAAAACAAACAATCCACTTTGTTGAGTACGTAATATTCTGTTTTAAGTAGTAAAACAAACAATCCACTTTGTTGAGTACATAATATTCTCTTTAAGTAGTAAAACAAACATCCACTTTGTTGAGTACGTAATATTCTATTTAAGTAGTAAAACAAACAATCCACTTTGTTGAGTACGTAATATTCTGTTTTAAGTAGTAAAACAAACAATCCACTTTGTTGAGTACGTAATATTCTGTTTAAGTAGTAAAACAAAATCCACTTTGTTGAGTACATAATATTCTATTTAAGTAGTAAAACAAACAATCCACTTTGTTGAGTACATAATATTCTATTAAGTAGTAAAACAAACAATCCACTTTGTTGAGTACGTAATATTCTGTTTAAGTAGTAAAACAAACAATCCACTTTGTTGAGTACATAATATTCTCTTTAAGTAGTAAAACAAACAATCCACTTTGTTGAGTACGTAATATTCTATTTAAGTAGTAAAACAAACAATCCACTTTGTTGAGTACGTAATATTCTGTTTTAAGTAGTAAAACAAACAATCCACTTTGTTGAGTACGTAATATTCTGTTTTAAGTAGTAAAACAAACAATCCACTTTGTTGAGTACTAATATTCTGTTTTAAGTAGTAAAACAAACAGTCCAATTTCTTGAGTACGTAATATTCTATTTAAATAGTAAAACAAACAATCCACTTGTTGAGTACATAATATTCTCTTTAGTAGTAAAAAACAACAATCCACTTTGTTGAGTACATAATATTCTATTTAAGTAGTAAAACAAACAATCCACTTTGTTGAGTACGTAATATTCTATTTAAGTAGTAAAAACAAACAATCCACTTTGTTGAGTACATAATATTCTATTTAAGTAGTAAAACAAACAATCCACTTTGTTGAGTACATAATATTCTCTTAAGTAGTAAACAAACAATCCACTTTGTTGAGTACATAATATTCTCTTAAGTAGTAAAACAAACAATCCACTTTGTTGAGTACATAATATTCTCTTTAAGTAGTAAAACAAACAATCCACTTTTGAGTACATAATATTCTATTTAAGTAGTAAAACAAACAATCCACTTTGTTGAGTACGTAATATTCTATTTAAATAGTAAAACAAACAATCCACTTTGTTGAGTACGTAATATTCTATTTAAGTAGTAAAACAAACAATCCACTTTGTTGAGTACATAATATTCTATTTAAGTATTAAAACAAACAATCCACTTTGTTGAGTACATAATATTCTATTTAAGTAGTAAAACAAACAATCCACTTTGTTGAGTACATAATATTCTCTTTAAGTAGTAAAACAAACAATCCACTTTGTTGAGTACATAATATTCTATTTAAGTAGTAAAACAAACAATCCACTTTGTTGAGTACGTAATATTCTATTTAAGTAGTAAAACAAACAATCCACTTTGTTGAGTACGTAATATTCTATTTAAGTAGTAAAACAAACAATCCACTTTGTTGAGTACATAATATTCTATTTAAGTAGTAAAACAAACAATCCACTTTGTTGAGTACATAATATTCTATTTAAGTAGTAAAACAAACAATCCACTTTGTTGAGTACATAATATTCTCTTTAAGTAGTAAAAACAAACAATCCACTTTGTTGAGTACATAATATTCTATTTAAGTAGTAAAACAAACATCCACTTTGTTGAGTACATAATATTCTATTTAAGTAGTAAAACAAACAATCCACTTTGTTGAGTACGTAATATTCTGTTTTAAGTAGTAAAACAAACAATCCACTTGTTGAGTACATAATATTCTCTTTAAGTAGTAAAACAAACAATCCACTTTGTTGAGTACGTAATATTCTGTTTTAAGTAGTAAAACAAACAATCCACTTTGTTGAGTACGTAATATTCTGTTTTAAGTAGTAAAACAAACAATCCACTTTGTTGAGTACGTAATATTCTGTTTTAAGTAGTAAAACAAACAATCCACTTTGTTGAGTACGTAATATTGCTTTAAGTAGTAAAACAAACAATCCACTTTGTTGAGTACGTAATATTCTGTTTTAAGTAGTAAAACAAACAATCCACTTTGTTGAGTACATAATATTCTATTTAAGTAGTAAAACAAACAGTCCACTTTGTTGAGTACGTAATATTCTATTTAAATAGTAAAACAAACAGTCCACTTTGTTGAGTACGTAATATTCTATTTAAATAGTAAAACAAACAGTCCACTTTGTTGAGTACATAATATTCTCTTTAAGTAGTAAAACAAACAATCCACTTTGTTGAGTACGTAATATTCTATTTAAGTAGTAAAACAAACAATCCACTTTGTTGAGTACATAATATTCTCTTTAAGTAGTAAAACAAACAATCCACTTTGTTGAGTACATAATATTCTATTTAAGTAGTAAAACAAACAATTCACTTTGTTGAGTACATAATATTCTCTTTAAGTAGTAAAACAAACAATCCACTTTGTTGAGTACATAATATTCTATTTAAGTAGTAACAAACAA
Source organism: Carcinoscorpius rotundicauda (assembly GCA_011833715.1). Taxonomy (NCBI): domain Eukaryota; kingdom Metazoa; phylum Arthropoda; class Merostomata; order Xiphosura; family Limulidae; genus Carcinoscorpius; species Carcinoscorpius rotundicauda. The sequence continues at coordinate 148,336,878 of CM022393.1, forward strand.
TCACCTGTTGATTACGTAATATTCTATTTAAGTAGTAAAACAAACAATCCACTTGTTGAGTACGTAATATTCTATTTAAGTAGTAAAACAAACAATCCACTTTGTTGAGTACGTAATATTCTATTTAAGTAGTAAAACAAACAATCCACTTTGTTGAGTACATAATATTCTATTTAAGTAGTAAAACAACACAATCCACTTTGTTGAGTACATAATATTCTATTTAAGTAGTAAAACAAACAATCCACTTTGTTGAGTACATAATATTCTCTTTAAGTAGTAAAACAAACAATCCACTTTGTTGAGTACATAATATTCTATTTAAGTAGTAAAACAAACAATCCACTTTGTTGAGTACGTAATATTCTATTTAAGTAGTAAAACAAACAATCCACTTTGTTGAGTACGTAATATTCTATTTAAGTAGTAAACAAACAATCCACTTGTTGAGTACGTAATATTCTATTTAAGTAGTAAAACAAACAATCCACTTTGTTGACTACATAATATTCTATTTAAGTAGTAAAACAAACAATCCACTTTGTTGAGTACATAATATTCTCTTTAAGTAGTAAAACAAACAATCCACTTTGTTGAGTACATAATATTCATTTAAGTAGTAAAACAAACAATCCACTTTGTTGAGTACTAATATTCTATTTAAGTAGTAAAACAAACAATCCACTTTGTTGAGTACGTAATATTCTGTTTTAAGTAGTAAAACAAACAATCCACTTTGTTGAGTACATAATATTCTATTTAAGTAGTAAAACAAACAATCCACTTTGTTGAGTACGTAATATTCTATTTAAGTAGTAAAACAAACAATCCACTTTGTTGAGTACGTAAATTCTGTTTTAAGTAGTAAAACAAACAATCCACTTGTTGAGTACGTAATATTCTGTTTTAAGTAGTAAAACAAACAATCCACTTTGTTGAGTACATAATATTCTGTTTTAAGTAGTAAACACAAACAGTCCACTTTGTTGAGTACATAATATTCTCTTTAAGTAGTAAAAAAACAATCCCTTTGTTGAGTACATAATATTCTATTTAAGTAGTAAAACAAACAATCCACTTTGTTGAGTACATAATATTCTCTTTAAGTAGTAAAACAAACAATCCACTTGTTGAGTACATAATTTCTCTTAAGTAGTAAAACAAACAATCCACTTTGTTGAGTACATAATATTCTATTTAAGTAGTAAAACAAACAATCCACTTTGTTGAGTACGTAATATTCTGTTTTAAGTAGTAAAACAAACAATCCACTTTGTTGAGTACATATATTCTCTTTAAGTAGTAAAACAAACAATCCACTTTGTTGGTTGTACGTAATATTCTATTTAAGTAGTAAAACAAACAATCCACTTTGTTGAGTACGTAATATTCTGTTTTAAGTAGTAAAACAAACAATCCACTTTGTTGAGTACGTAATATTCTGTTTTAAGTAGTAAAACAAACAATCCACTTTGTTGAGTACATAATATTCTATTTAAGTAGTAAAACAAACAATCCACTTTGTTGAGTACATAATATTCTATTTAAGTAGTAAAACAAACAATCCACTTTGTTGAGTACGTAATTTCTGTTTTAAGTAGTAAAACAAACAATCCACTTTGTTGAGTACATATATCTCTTTAAGTAGTAAAACAAACAATCCACTTTGTTGAGTACGTAATATTCTATTTAAGTAGTAAAACAAACAATCCACTTTGTTGAGTACGTAATATTCTGTTTTAAGTAGTAAAACAACAATCCACTTTGTTGAGTACGTAATATTCTGTTTTAAGTAGTAAAACAAACAATCCACTTTGTTGAGTACGTAATATTCTGTTTTAAGTAGTAAAACAAACAGTCCAATTTCTTGAGTACGTAATATTCTATTTAAATAGTAAAACAAACAATCCACTTTGTTGAGTACATAATATTCTCTTTAAGTAGTAAAACAAACAATCCACTTTGTTGAGTACATAATATTCTATTTAAGTAGTAAAACAAACAATCCACTTTGTTGAGTACGTAATATTCTATTTAAGTAGTAAAACAAACAATCCACTTTGTTGAGTACATAATATTCTATTTAAGTAGTAAAACAAACAATCCACTTTGTTGAGTACATAATATTCTCTTTAAGTAGTAAAACAAACAATCCACTTTGTTGAGTACATAATATTCTCTTTAAGTAGTAAAACAAACAATCCACTTTGTTGAGTACATAATATTCTCTTTAAGTAGTAAACAAACAATCCACTTTGTTGAGTACATAATATTCTATTTAAGTAGTAAAACAAACAATCCACTTTGTTGAGTACGTAATATTCTATTTAAATAGTAAACACAAACAATCCACTTTGTTGAGTACGTAATATTCTATTTAAGTAGTAAACAAACAATCCACTTTGTTGAGTACATAATATTCTATTTAAGTATTAAACAAACAATCCACCTTTGTTGAGTACATAATATTCTATTTAAGTAGTAAAACAAACATCCACTTTGTTGAGTACATAATATTCTCTTTAAGTAGTAAAACAAACAATCCACTTTGTTGAGTACATAATATTCTATTTAAGTAGTAAAACAAACAATCCACTTTGTTGAGTACGTAATATTCTATTTAAGTAGTAAAACAAACAATCCACTTTGTTGAGTACGTAATATTCTATTTAAGTAGTAAAACAAACAATCCACTTTGTTGAGTACATAATATTCTATTTAAGTAGTAAACAAACAATCCACTTTGTTGAGTACGTAATATTCTGTTTAAGTAGTAAAACAAACAATCCACTTTGTTGAGTACATAATATTCTCTTTAAGTAGTAAAACAAACAATCCACTTTGTTGAGTACATAATATTCTATTTAAGTAGTAAAACAAACAATCCACTTTGTTGAGTACATAATATTCTATTTAAGTAGTAAAACAAACAATCCCACTTTGTTGAGTACGTAATATTCTGTTTTAAGTAGTAAAACAAACAATCCACTTTGTTGAGTACATAATATTCTCTTTAAGTAGTAAACAAACAATCCACTTTGTTGAGTACGTAATATTCTGTTTTAAGTAGTGTAAAACAACAATCCACTTTGTTGAGTACGTAATATTCTGTTTTAAGTAGTAAAACAAACAATCCACTTTGTTGAGTAACGTAATATTCTGTTTTAAGTAGTAAAACAAACAATCCACTTTGTTGAGTACGTAATATTGCTTTAAGTAGTAAAACAAAACAATCCACTTTGTGAGTACGTAATATTCTGTTTTAAGTAGTAAACAAACAATCCACTTTGTTGAGTACATAATATCTATTTAAGTAGTAAACAAACAGTCCACTTGTTGAGTACGTAATATTCTATTTAAATAGTAAACAAACAGTCCACTTTGTTGAGTACGTAATATTCTATTTAATAGTAAACAAACAGTCCACTTTGTTGAGTACATAATATTCTCTTTAAGTAGTAAACAAACAATCCACTTTGTTGAGTACGTAATATTCTATTTAAGTAGTAAACAAACAATCCACTTTGTTGAGTACATAATATTCTCTTTAAGTAGTAAACAAACAATCCACTTTGTTGAGTACATAATATTCTATTTAAGTAGTTAAAACAAACAATTCACTTTGTTGAGTACATAATATTCTCTTTAAGTAGGTAAAACAAACAATCCACTTTGTTGAGTACATAATATTCTATTTAAGTAGTAAACAAACAATCAACTTTGTTGAGTACGTAATATTCTATTTAAGTAGTAAAACAAACAATCCACTTTGTTGAGTACGTAATATTCTATTTAAGTAGTAAAACAAACAATCCACTTTGTTGAGTACGTAATATTCTATTTAAGTAGTAAAACAAACAATCCACTTTGTTGAGTACATAATATTCTATTTAAGTAGTTAAAACAAACAATCCACTTTGTTGAGTACATAATATTCTATTTAAGTAGTAAACAAACAATCCACTTTGTTGAGTACATAATATTCTCTTTAAGTAGTAAACAAACAATCCACTTTGTTGAGTACATAATATTCTATTTAAGTAGTAAAACAAACAATCCACTTTGTTGAGTACGTAATATTCTATTTAAGTAGTAAAACAAACAATCCACTTTGTTGAGTACGTAAATTTCTATTTAAGTAGTAAAACAAACAATCCACTTGTGAGTACGTAATATTCTATTTAAGTAGTAAAACAAAACAATCCACTTGTTGACTACATAAATTCTATTTAAGTAGTAAAACAAACAATCCACTTTGTTGAGTACATAATATTCTCTTTAAGTAGTAAAACAAACAATCCACTTTGTTGAGTACATAATATTCCATTTAAGTAGTAAAACAAACCAATCCACTTTGTTGAGTACATAATATTCTATTTAAGTAGTAAAACAAACAATCCACTTTGTTGAGTACGTAATATTCTGTTTTAAGTAGTAAAACAAACAATCCACTTTGTTGAGTACATAATATTCTATTTAAGTAGTAAAACAAACAATCCACTTTGTTGAGTACGTAATATTCTATTTAAGTAGTAAAACAAACAATCCACTTTGTTGAGTACGTAATATTCTGTTTAAGTAGTAAAACAAACAATCCACTTTGTTGAGTACGTAATATTCTGTTTTAAGTAGTAAAACAAACAATCCACTTGTTGAGTACATAATATTCTGTTTTAAGTAGTAAAACAAACAGTCCACTTTGTTGAGTACATAATATTCTCTTTAAGTAGTAAAACAAACAATCCACTTTGTTGAGTACATAATATTCTATTTAAGTAGTAAAACAAACAATCCACTTTGTGAGTACATAATATTCTCTTTAAGTAGTAAAACAAACAATCCACTTTGTTGAGTACATAATATTCTATTTAAGTAGTAAAACAAACAATCCACTTTGTTGAGTACGTAATATTCTATTTAAGTAGTAAAACAAACAATCCACTTTGTTGAGTACGTAATATTCTATTTAAGTAGTAAAACAAACAATCCACTTTGTTGAGTACATAATATTCTATTTAAGTAGTAAAACAAACAATCCACTTTGTTGAGTACATAATATTCTCTTTAAGTAGTAAAACAAACAATCCACTTTGTTGAGTACACAATATTCTATTTAAGTAGTAAAACAAACAATCCACTTTGTTGAGTACGTAATATTCTATTTAAGTAGTAAAACAAAGAATCCACTTTGTTGAGTACATAATATCTATTTAAGTAGTAAAACAAACAATCCACTTTGTTGAGTACATAATATTCTCTTTAAGTAGTAAAACAAACAATCCATTTTGTTGAGTACATAATATTCTATTTAAGTAGTAAAACAAACAATCCACTTTGTTGAGTACATAATATTCTCTTTAAGTAGTAAAACAAACAATCCACTTTGTTGAGTACATAATATTCTATTTAAGTAGTAAAACAAACAATCCACTTGTTGAGTACGTAATATTCTATTTAAGTAGTAAAACAAACAATCCACTTTGTTGAGTACGTAATATTCTATTTAAGTAGTAAAACAAACAATCCACTTTGTTGAGTACATAATATTCTATTAAGTAGTAAAACAAACAATCCACTTTGTTGAGTACATAATATTCTATTTAAGTAGTAAAACAAACAATCCACTTTGTTGAGTACATAATATTCTATTTAAGTAGTAAAACAAACAATCCACTTTGTTGAGTACATAATATTCTATTTAAGTAGTAAACAAACAATCCACTTTGTTGAGTACGTAATATTCTATTTAAGTAGTAAAACAAACAATCCACTTTGTTGAGTACGTAATATTCTATTTAAGTAGTAAAACAAACAATCCACTTTGTTGAGTACATATATTCTATTTAAGTAGTAAAACAAACAATCCCCACTTTGTTGAGTACATAATATTCTATTTAGGTAGTAAACAAACAATCCACTTTGTTGAGTACATAATATTCTCTTTAAGTAGTAAAAACAAACAATCCACTTGTTGAGTACATAATATTCTATTTAAGTAGTAAAACAAACAATCCACTTTGTTGAGTACATAATATTCTATTTAAGTAGTAAAACAAAAACAATCCACTTTGTTGAGTACGTAATATTCTGTTTTAAGTAGTAAAACAAACAATCCCACTTTGTTGAGTACATAATATTCTTCTCTTTAAGAGTTAGTAAACAAACAATCCACTTTGTTGAGTACGTATATTCTATTTAAGTAGTAAAACAAACAATCCACTTTGTTGAGTACGTAATATTCTGTTTTAAGTAGTAAAACAAACAATCCACTTTGTTGAGTACGTAATATTCTGTTTTAAGTAGTAAAACAAACAATCCACTTTGTTGAGTACGTAATATTCTGTTTTAAGTAGTAAAACAAACAGTCCAATTTGTTGAGTACGTAATATTCTATTTAAATAGTAAAACAAACAATCCACTTTGTTGAGTACATAATATTCTCTTTAAGTAGTAAAACAAACAATCCACTTTGTTGAGTACATAATATTCTATTTAAGTAGTAAAACAAACAATCCACTTTGTTGAGTACGTAATATTCTATTTAAGTAGTAAAACAAACAATCCACTTTGTTGAGTACATAATATTCTCTTTAAGTAGTAAAACAAACAATCCACTTTGTTGAGTACATAATATTCTCTTTAAGTAGTAAAACAAACAATCCACTTTGTTGAGTACATAATATTCTCTTTAAGTAGTAAAACAAACAATCCACTTTGTTGAGTACATAATATTCTCTTTAAGTAGTAAAACAAACAATCCACTTTGTTGAGTACATAATATTCTATTTAAACAAACAATCCACTTTGTTGAGTACGTAATATTCTATTTAAGTAGTAAAACAAACAATCCACTTTGTTGAGTACGTAATATTCTATTTAAGTAGTAAAACAAACAATCCACTTTGTTGAGTACATAATATTCTATTTAAGTATTAAAACAAACAATCCACTTTGTTGAGTACATAATATTCTATTTAAGTAGTAAAACAAACAATCCACTTTGTTGAGTACATAATATTCTCTTTAAGTAGTAAAACAAACAATCCACTTTGTTGAGTACATAATATTCTATTAAGTAGTAAAACAAACAATCCACTTTGTTGAGTACGTAATATTCTATTTAAGTAGTAAAACAAACAATCCACTTTGTTGAGTACGTAATATTCTATTTAAGTAGTAAAACAAACAATCCACTTTGTTGAGTACATAATATTCTCTTTAAGTAGTAAAACAAACAATCCACTTTGTTGAGTACATAATATTCTATTTAAGTAGTAAAACAAACAATCCACTTTGTTGAGTACATAATATTCTCTTTAAGTAGTAAAACAAACAATCCACTTTGTTGAGTACATAATATTCTATTTAAGTAGTAAAACAAACAATCCACTTTGTTGAGTACATAATATTCTATTTAAGTAGTAAAACAAACAATCCACTTTGTTGAGTACGTAATATTCTGTTTTAAGTAGTAAAACAAACAATCCACTTTGTTGAGTACATAATATTCTCTTTAAGTAGTAAAACAAACAATCCACTTTGTTGAGTACGTAATATTCTGTTTTAAGTAGTAAAACAAACAATCCACTTTGTTGAGTACGTAATATTCTGTTTTAAGTAGTAAACAAACAATCCACTTTGTTGAGTACGTAATATTCTGTTTTAAGTAGTAAAACAAACAATCCACTTTGTTGAGTACGTAATATTGTTTTAAGTAGTAAAACAAACAATCCACTTTGTTGAGTACGTAATATTCTGTTTTAAGTAGTAAAACAATAATCCACTTTGTTGAGTACGTAATATTCTGTTTTAAGTAGTAAAACAAACAATCCACTTTGTTGAGTACGTAATATTCTGTTTTAAGTAGTAAAACAAACAATCCACTTTGTTGAGTACGTAATATTCTATTTAAGTAGTAAAACAAACAATCCACTTTGTTGAGTACGTAATATTCTGTTTTAAGTAGTAAAACAAACAATCCACTTTGTTGAATACGTAATATTCTGTTTTAAGTATTAAAACAAACAATCCACTTTGTTGAGTACGTAATATTCTGTTTTAAGTAGTAAAACAAACAATCCACTTTGTTGAGTACGTAATATTCTGTTTTAAGTAGTAAAACAAACAATCCACTTTGTTGAGTACGTAATATTGTGTTTAAACAGTCAAACATATGTTATAGCTTCAGTAGGTTTAACTGATTATAATTAGTTTACAGAAGAATTCTAGCAAACTGCTGAAGGTAAATAATGTATGAGAACCAGAATTTTTAGTTAAATACTTGAGACTTGTATCTTTATTCTCTTAAGGAGATTGTTGTAGATTTGTCATTATTAATTTTCAACTTACTAACCTAACGTTTGGGAATAGTATCACTTAACATTAAAATAATCACAAAATTATTCATCTGAGATATTTCTGTAGATACTGCAATCTGACCCCTAATAACAAACCCTTATACAACCTAATGCAACTGTAATGTGACCTAAACAACGTCAGTTACAAATTATAAAATACAGTCGGCCGATTGGTTGCTCATGTGCACTGTCCTCATATTGACAGTGTTACGTTATTGTAACACAACCAGTTTGTTTCTCATGTGTAGAAACACCTGGAACCTCATATTGACAGTGTTACGTTATTGTAACATAACCAGTTTGTTTCTCATGTGTAGAAACACCTGGAACCTCATATTGACAGTGTTACGTTATTGTAACATAACCAGTTTGTTTCTCATGTGTAGAAACACCTGGAACCTCATATTGACAGTGTTACGTTATTGTAACATAACCAGTTTTTTTCTCATGTGTAGAAACACCTGGAACCTCATATTGACAGTGTTACGTTATTGTAATATAACCAGTTTGTTTCTCATGTGTACAAAGACATGGAACCTCATATTGACAGTGTTACGTTATTGTATTATAACCAGTTTGTTTCTCATGTGTAGAAACACCTGGAACCTCATATTGACAACGTTACGTTATTTTAATATAACCAGTTTGTTTCTCATGTGTAGAAACACCTGGAACCTCATATTGACAACATTACGTTATTGTAATATAACCAGTTTGTTTCTCATGTGTAGAAACACCTGGAACCTCATATTGACAGTGTTACGTTATTGTAATATAACCAGTTTGTTTCTCACGTGTAGAAACACCTGGAACCTCATATTGACAACGTTACGTTATTGTAATATAACCAGTTTGTTTCTCATGTGTACAAACACCTGGAACCTCATATTGACAGTGTTACGTTATTTTAATATAACCAGTTTGTTTCTCATGTGTAGAAACACCTGGAACCTCATATTGACAGTGTTACGTTATTGTAACATAACCAGTTTTTTTCTCATGTGTAGAAACACCTGGAACCTCATATTGACAGTGTTACGTTATTGTAATATAACCAGTTTGTTTCTCATGTGTACAAAGACATGGAACCTCATATTGACAGTGTTACGTTATTGTATTATAACCAGTTTGTTTCTCATGTGTAGAAACACCTGGAACCTCATATTGACAACGTTACGTTATTTTTAATATAACCAGTTTGTTTCTCATGTGTAGAACACCTGGAACCTCATATTGACAACATTACGTTATTGTAATATAACCAGTTTGTTTTCTCATGTGTAGAAACACCTGGAACCTCATATGACAGTGTTACGTTATTGTAATATAACCAGTTTGTTTCTCACGTGTAGAAACACCTGGAACCTCATATTGACAACGTTACGTTATTGTAATATAACCAGTTTGTTTCTCATGTGTACAAACACCTGGAACCTCATATTGACAGTGTTACGTTATTTTAATATAACCAGTTTGTTTCTCATGTGTAGAAACACCTGGAACCTCATATTGACAGTGTTACGTTATTGTAACATAACCAGTTTGTTTCTCATGTGTACAAAGACATGGAACCTCATATTGACAGTGTTACGTTATTGTATTATAACCAGTTTGTTTCTCATGTGTAGAAACACCTGGAACCTCATATTGACAACGTTACGTTATTTTAATATAACCAGTTTGTTTCTCATGTGTAGAAACACCTGGAACCTCATATTGACAACGTTACGTTATTGTAATATAACCAGTTTGTTTCTCATGTGTAGAAACACCTGGAACCTCATATTGACAACGTTACGTTATTGTAATATAACCAGTTTGTTTCTCATGTTTGGTCAACACATTTATGTTAGACGTCAGCGTTCCAGCGTATAATAAAATGAAAAGTATTTCAATATACTATAAATACCCATAGACGTCCTTCAAGGGAACTTTATTACCTAAGCAACATTAAATAAACAGTTTTATTTTAATACGAAAGTGTACAAATCAGTGCTATGTTCAGTATAGAGATCGGAAAACAAACCAAAATGGAAGGGTAACATGCTAGGCTAAACCAATGAAAATTAGTTTTTAGGGGACAGTATGTAAAATTTAGCCTCGAGGAATTGCAAAATAATATTATCAAGATATCTAAAGCAAAATAGCAAATAAAAGTAAAAGTGACGAAATACGTCAGCATAAGATGTACTTCCATTACCAGAGAAGGCCTGGCATGGCCTAGTGCGTTAAGGCGTGCGACTCGTAATCTGAGGGTTGCGGGTTCGCATCTCCGTCGCGTCAAACATACGCGCCCTCCCAACCGTGGGGGCGTTATAATGTTACGTTCAATCCTACTATTCGTTGGCAAAAGAGTAGCCCAAGAGTTGGCGGTGGGTAGTGATGACTAACTGCCTTTCCTCTAGTATTATACTGCTAAATTAGGGACGGCTAGCACAGATAGCCCTCGAGTAGCTTTGTGCGAAATTCCAAAAACAAATAAACAAAGAAGCTTACAGAATATGACATCTGGATATTTATATTCAAAACTGTGGTTATTAAAATAACAGTCTTTGCTGCCCTTATTTTTCCTGAGCGTTTTGCTCTTGTTAAGGAGTACTTTATCATGATACAAAGACGTATAACAATACATTGTTGGGTCTTACTAGATTTTATCTATTTTGTTTTCTAGCCTTAGCTACTTTCGTTTTTGCAAAGGAAGACAAACACGCTGAGGCAGCCCTGGTGATAATTATTCTAATATAGATATATCTAAGTGTTTATAGCTGTTTGTTTATGCCTTATCACGCACAACTGGACGTTTAATTGGATTTTATTTGCAAGTGGCAAGATGATGTTAAGGCCTAATATATCCTGGTGGTTAGAGCCATCAACTCTCAAAATGAGGGTCACGTGTTCGATTCTTCGTCACACCGACCATGCTCGCCCTTTTAGCCATGGGGATATTATAATGTTTCGGTCAATTCCATTATTCGTTTGTAAAAGAGTAGCCAAAGAGTAGTCTTTCCCTGCTGAATTGGGGACGGCTCGCGGAGATAGCCCTCGTGTAGCTTTGCGCGAAATTTAAACCAAAACCAAACCATTGTTAAAATGTTTATATATGCTTCATTCGTCATAATTATTAACTTTGTTAACCTTGCGATAGGTAAAGGGGAACCTAATTAGTGTAATAAACCTTCCAGTCGATTTTGATCTCTCTTTTTTGTAAGTCAAGGGTAAGATAAAGTTTTTAGAGGGAAAGTCTCTTATAGGAATAACATCTTTGTAAGATACGGCTAAAAGAAAATAGAATTCACAAAATCCAAGAACATAAAACAACCTAACTAACCAGACAGATAAATTTAACAGCAGTAACGTGAGAGTTTTGTGTTACGGAGAGCTTTTCTTACTACATAAAAAAAGTGGCTCACGGACGAAAATAGGGCTTATCTGGTACGTCGACTGCAAATGAAAATTCGTAGTCAGTTCCCAAAGTGTACAGTTATTTTGTTCGAAACAACTTTCGTCTCAGTTACTTATAAGACTATATATTGTGAACAAAAAATTGTACACCTTTGGTTCCATTGACTTATATTGTCAGAGAACAATTTTTCCTTCCAATGACTCAGTGGTGAGTTTGGAGGCTTATAACGTCAAAAATAAAAAAGATATCGGGTTTGGATATCTGTGATGGAAAACACAGCCTGTTGTCTAGATTTGTTCTCAACTACACAATGTTGACGGAAGTTGAAAAGAATAGTTAGTTAATATGGATATTCTTAAATTTTTGTTAACTTCAATCAAGCACGTGACACGTACATTCACACCACGTGTATGAAGTCAGTAAAATTTATCTGATGCTGTCGCTATACATAACCACAATAATATTTTAATTTTGTGATCGTATGTAAGTATGACCTTCTGTAATTTTTTGACAAATGGATATAACGCTCATCTTTTATTTTATCTATAACATCAAAGACACTTGATCACCATTAGAAGCAAAGCATATCTTTTTTATAATGTGAAAAGGCTCTCGTTTCAGGATTTAATCTTTATCGTGACATGTGGTATGTTCAACATGAATGTCATCTTACGTATTTCAGAGACTTCATGAGATCTCAGACAGATCGTCCCCAGTTTCGAACAACTGATCAGAAGGACAACCAGTAAATAACATGACTACTCCTAGTCGAAACGCAGTATTGACTGTCACTTTTATAACATTTCCACTGCTTCAGTTTTACGGAGAAGAATACAATTATTGTTGCCTATTTCTGTTTCCAAATAACAATGAATTACTTGGATATATTTGGTACACGAATGCCATTCTTATAATATAAAAGAATAAACAATTTGTGTGTGTGTAATTTATTATTTTTATGTACGTTAAATTTAATTTTAAATATAAATTGAGATTTTGTCTTCTCTATCAACTTACTTAGTTTATTTTCTTACCTCTAATAATTTGCCCCCACAAATTGTTATAAAACATTTTTTTCAGAAACTGAGTTTGTAATACTTATGGTGTTTAAAAGTCCTTTTGAAGTCACCATTTAAATGTTTATCTCTGATGAAGGGAAAAAAATGCGTGAATGTTAATCGTTAGCCTACCGACAATTCCAAGTTTGAATATTGATAAAAAACGTGTATTACATGATGTATAGACAGAAAACGTTATTAAATAAGTAACCACACATCAAGTCTTGGTGTGACTTGACAGTCAGAACTTTCGACTTACCAGTTGTAGGTTGTGAGATCAAAACATGGCGTCAAATATGTCTCCTCCTGCAGCCATTGTGACACTATGATGTGACGGTCAATCTAAATATTCGTTTGAACGGTATCAACTGATTGCCTTCCGCAAGGTTGGTAACTCAAACTTAGTGAAGGTGACAGACAGTTTCAGTGAATTATCGTAGTTTTGTACCTGTGAATAAACTGGATTTGTAGTGAAAGTTCTACTGCTAGATTTTAATAAAAGCCGTGAAAAACTGTTGATGATTTTGCTTCGAATATACCTTATCAATACTTATTACAAAGGTTTTGAATTTATGATTTTTTACAAAAGTTTTCAGTGGTTTAGGAAGGAGTTACAAAATGGGGAGTTCGGCTTGACGCTCTGATTTTACAATAAGATACTAAGAGTCTGAGGAGCTGCTAAAATCAGTTTCTGTGCTGTTAAAGGCAGTTTAATTTGCCTCCGAAAATTAATATAATTTACTGTTGCTACATAAGTCAAATATATGAGAGTTCGCTGTAGTTTTGTTATTGTAGACTTCCAGTTATTACGTAATATGTTAATTCTGTTAAACGGGTTTGTTTACCACAGGTGACATGACATTAAGTTAATTTATTATTACACTTTTAAAACATTCAATTTATTTCGCTTGTTAGCAACAGAAATGTTTTTAGGTTTGTTTCGTATTGCTATCTAGACTGTTCATCAACTGTTTACAGTTATCAGAATCGTTACTGTATAAGTAAATAGCCCTGTAAACTTATACAGTGTTCCCTCGTGTATCGCGGTAGATGCGTTCCAAAACCCCCCGCGAAAGAAGATTTTCCGCGAAGTGGGATCGCCGATTTTTACGTATATATTTATCTGCATTTAGACTTTTAAAACCCTCCCTGTACAACTATTTAACCCTCCCATTACAATACTGTTTATTATTGCTGAAATAATAAGAACAATTATTAAGATATTAAGCCTTCAAATTAAAAATTACATATCTTCAGCAGGTGGTGTCTTTTCGGGGGACACCACTTCCTCTTTTGTGGAAGGTGAATCGGCAATTTCTTCGTCGGTCGTTACAACTTCAGGAACAGTACTAGCCACCGTTACCCTTTCTTTCTTGCTCGGCTGGAAAAACATTGTTTTCTCTGCCTCTTTAGCCTATCGAAAATCGTTTGATAAGGAGTCATCAGTTCTTCTATTTTATTGCAGAATTGTACTGATCGAACCATATCGTTGCCCCATTCCTGTGAGCACTCCTTCACTTCGTTAATTAGTTCCATTAGTTTACCAAACCGTTCTAACGACCATCCACTTTGCTCGATTGTTTCCTCGGCTTCTTTCGGTGTATCCTCTTCGTCGTCTTCCTCGGCAGCAGACTTCGTCAGTGCTTCTAAGTCTTGGTCGGCGAGTGGTTCGGATTCTAAGTCAATCAGTTCATCTACGTCTTCCTTCGTCATATCGGCAAATTCTTCACCTTTGATTAACGAAGCTAATTGCACAGCTTTTTGAACAGCCGAGTGTTGGATTTCTTCAGGCGTGAATCCCTTGTCGTCGTGCACAACCTCAGGCCACAACTTCTTCCAGCTTGCATTAACGGTGCAGGGCTTCATCTCTTGCAATGCCTTATGAACATTTTGAGGACATGTAGCAATGGTGAAAGACTTCCAGTACTCCTTCAGGGTGAACGTGTCGTTTTCGGTTTCGGTGGCATTATCAAGGCTACGTACGAGGTTGGACATGGTATTCCTTATGTATAAGGCCATAAAAGCCCTGATAACTCCCTGGTCCATCGGTTGTATAAGGGACGTAGTGCTGGCTGGCAGGAATTCAACCCTAACGCCTTCATACGAAAGATTTCTTGCGTGGCCACTGGCGTTATCCAAAAGAAGAAGGACATTGAATGGCATGCCCTTCTCTAATAAATAAAGCTTAACTTGAGGAATGAAACTCTGATGGAACCAATCAGAGCTCAGAGGTTTCGTTATCCAGGCAGGAGGAGTGTGCATCCAATGGACCGGTAGCAAGTTCATGTTCTTATTCTTTAAAGCTCTCGGGTTTTTAGACTTGTAAATTAATGTCAGCTTCAACATAAAACCAGCAGCATTACCAGTCAATAAGAGGGTGAACCAGTCTTTATGAGCTTTAAAACCAGGGGCTTTTTTCTCATCTTTAAACAGGAACGTTCGGGAAGGCATCCTCTTCCAAAACAGGTCAGTCTCGTCCATGTTGAATACCTGTTCAGGCCTATATTTCCCTTCAGCGATTATTTCTTTAAAAGTGTCCCGAATGTAAGCTTCACCAGCCTCCTTGTTAGCCGAAGCAGCCTCTCCATGTAACGATACGTTTTTTAGGCCGTATCGTTGCTGAAATTTCTGAAACCAGTCTTTGCTTGCAGAAAACGGTTTCTTAGGCTGGGAATCACTGGACGTTCCTGGCTGTGGGTTGTCTACGTCTTCTTCATTTTCATCCTTTTCCGCGAAATTATCATACATCTTAGCCTTCGTTGTGACAATGTTAGTATCCAAGGAAACACCTTTTTTACGGCAATCAGCTATCCATATGGCCAAAGCAGCTTCCATCCGAACGATACTCTTATTACGAGATGTTACAACCCTCTTAGCCGTTGTATTAAAAGTAATAGCAGCAGTCTTCCTAATATTAACTTCGTCCTTCTTGGTGTAGCGAATGGTGGATTCGTTCACTCCGTAACGGCGGGCTATGGACGCATAAAAGTTTCCTTCTTTTACCATATTTAACATCTTCACCTTTTCGGCGATGGTCATCATTTTCCGTGACCGTTTAGGCGTAGAAGCATGCTTAGAAGTATTAGCACGTTTGGGAGCCATTGCAGGGGCTTTAAACACACACAAAAGTTAAAACATACTGCCGTGGATGAAATCACCAATCACAGGCCAGAGATGAATATTGACAGCACCAATCACAGGCAATCAAAATGGGTAGCTGTCATTGGCCGTCTTTCATTTCTGCACCAATCATAGCCCGTCTTGCACATCGCTACGCCATGAAGCTGATCTCGCGTAGCCTTCGCAGACGCACAATACGTACATCTATAGCCTTTCCAGTTGGTTCTGTCTCCATTTTTACGCTGTTATAAACTCAAATATATGTTTATGTCTCAAAATATACCTGTTTTTTTCTTTACACTATTAATTATATTTATTTTTAATATTTTAATGGTATTTAATGCTATATTTTAGATTTAATGTTTATTATTTTATATATATAAATATGTATATATGTGGGGGTCGGCCGATCCCGCGAAGTGGCGAGGGAACACAGTACTGCTAGAAACCGGGTTTCGATATTCGGGGTGGGCAGAGCACAGATAGTTAGTTCTTTGTGTAGCTTAGTACATAATAACAAATAACAACCTATATATAAATGTATAAAGCATACACATTAACATACTAGTAACGTGATTTCAATTCCATCGAATTTCTACTTTCCACAGGACTCAAACAATCCAATCTACGGTGGTTTAGCTGGTTTCAAAGAGAGGAATTACGTTGATCTGGTGGAAAGTGTAAACCACGGTTTACTGAAGACTTTAAGCAATAATTATGCTTATATTGGCACTCGTGGAACAACCGAATTTCAAGTTACACAAATGGGAGAAGACAGGTTTGCCTTTGCTAAAGACACTTTCACCAGTTCCACTAATGGAATAGTTCTTCAGAAAGGGAATCCATGTAAGACGTCATTTGATAAAGTGTAAGATTTTGTTATTTCTCTGAGAATAACTTATAACTTTAGACGTTTTTTTGGCATGAAATGTTTCGGTCGAATTTCTCGCAAAGCTGAACTGGAGCTTTTTGCACTGGTCGTCTTTAATTTTGAAGTGATAAACTAGAAGGAACATAATTGGGCTTCTCTTTCAATAACGAATAATGGGATTGGCCGTGACTTTATATTGCTTCCACAAACCCGCTACTCGCTTGCTGTGAGCCGAGCTCCCAAATAGTCAAGGAATGGCAGGTCTTACGTGAAATATTTATAGAAGTTGATATTAGCAAGTGATATTGTTTGTTAATCATAAAAGAAAACAATGTACAACATATCGTGCCCAAGATAATTAAAAATATTGTTATCCAGTAAATAGAAACAAGACAATATGTTTGAAAAAAACAACAACAAAACTATATATCCAAGAAAGACTCAGTCAGATCCTTGTATCTCTAATGCTGATATATAAAATATATTTGCTGAACTTACAACTCTGAAATCCGGGGTATGATTCCCATAGTGGTCAAGAGCAGATAGATCAGTGTGCTTTCATTTTGACACAAAGAAAGAAGCAAACAGACCAGTGTTAAATTGTATAACTAAGCTTGAGCTTAGCTTAAACAATAAATACCAATCAAAACTAGTTGAAAATAACTATGTTATTCTAAAGTTAACTATTCTATAAAACTTTATCTAGTAGATATTGTAAACTTCAGTATTTGCTTTGTCTTCAATGTCTCTTATAACGTCTGTAGTAATGCCAAAGAGCTTTTTGTTGATTCATTATTTGTTTGGTTTCAACGGCCATTTTCTTCTTCTTCGTCTGGATTCGGTCCCTGTTTTGGACCATGGAGGGTTAGGTTGACCTCTTTTTCCGTCTCAGGAATTATTCTTTTGTTTGTACTGTAACTAAACCCTATGTAATAATTATTGTTACATTATTTAATTACTCGCAGTATTTTAAATTTTGTCTACAGCTTTAATTGACATAACCTTTTCTTGCCAAGTCAAATTCATGGAACAATATAGACTCGTATATCTTTACTAGCTTCACTTATGCCTTTGTACTTTTAATTCGTGTTTACATTACAGTTCAACATAGCAGCTGTACCCACACACTGTATTTCATAACTTAGCAGTAGCTTTAGCAATGATCTAAGATGTTTTCATTGACGACATAGCATTTGTTTGTTTAGAATTGAGCGCAAAGCTACACAATGGGTTATCTGTGCTCTGCCAACCACAGGTATTGAAACCTGGTTTTTAGCATTGTGAGTCCGCAAACATTCAGCTGTGACACTGGGGGGGGGGTATATCATTGTGGCGGGATTTATAGTTTTGTCAGTGTCTACAAATTAACAGCTGCTTCAGTTTTAGATCTGTAAGCACCAGCTGTCAAAGTAACCAAATATATGCACGTGTATTAAGATGCTAAAGTGTTCTTTCCACTTTGCATCTAATAGCCAGCTTGAATGTTGGGCATTTATTGTATTATATATACGGTTACTAGAGATATCAGTGAATCAAATGCTAATGTTATTTCATGAATATAAGTGACAGTATATTCAGTTAGCCCAGGAATAATTTTGATGACATTCTAATTTAACATTTATACATGAAGATACTCCCCATGTTAAGTTTCTGTCCTTTCTTCTGAATATTTGTTCACATTAGATGCAATACGGTGGTAAGTAGTTTCCTTTAATGTTGAAGAAATAACCAAGGCAGATTCAGCGTCGTCGTCTGCAGACGCATCAGACGTTGATTTCTGAAGACTGGCACTATCAACACAACTGTTTTCAGTTTCTGACACTTCCTTTCCCGCTTAATCGTCTTTCTCCATCATCTTTGCTAAAATTTAATTTTATGGTAATCACAGACAACTGCTCATTTTTGAGTCTCTATATCAAAGAAGTACTTTTACTTACAGAGAAAATAAGTCTTTTTTTTAATAATCCATGTCTTGTATAGGTGTAGCACGTGCAGACATCGTAATGATAATTTAAACAAAATAATAATAAAGACCAAGTGAAAGCTTTTATTTTCTTAATGCATACAAAGCCACACAGATAAACACTTCCGGTCTTAATGCATACAAAGCCCCATAGATAAACACTTCCGGTCTTAATGCATACAAAGCCCCATAGATAAACACTTCGGGTCATTTTAATCGAAAATAATATGTTTATTGACAAGATCACTCCTAAAACAAATTAAGCATATAAAGGCCCTAATATCTTTATTTATAAGCTTGTAATATCACTAGGAGGAGTAACTTCCAGTTTTTGTAACTCATCAGTGAATAGACTAGGCTCCTATTTATCACTGTGATTTCGTTCTAATTTCGAGTTGCGGCTGTGATTTCTGTTCCACTGTATGTTGCTTTAAATTATATTTCTCATAATTCTTTTTACAGCACTGGTTTGAATAGAGTGTGATGAACACAATTCAATAAATATTATCTAGTATTGTACCTTGGTAAACTGAAACTTCGAAATACTGAGTGTTTGTTTTAGTTCAAAGCCATATGAACAGCTATTTGAATTTTTGTCACTGCAGATGTTTACGGTGGAAGTCCATGACACCCAACAGATCTCGAAATACCAAGTGTATCAATTCACATTATACAAACTCTTGTCGATCTTGGTAATAAATATACACATCATTCTATAATGGAACTCTTGCTTTTATGATACTGGAAAAACGCTTTTATTACACAATGAATATCCCCAACTTAGCGAAAATTTTATCCTGTATGCATGTAGAATTGCAATAGGGTCACGATTTTCTCGTTTTGCCTCGATTTCCCATAATGGACAACTTTATTTTTTCCACTCTCAGGGTGCAGATATGACGTCATAAATATGTCATACGCGGATATAATGCACTGGCGCCGTCTGTTTAAATGTAATTGTATTGTTTGTTGTATATCCATGTATTGACTTTGCAGGACATATAGGTTCATCAGGTCCATTAAGAGATGTATACACATCTTCAGTTACGCGTTTTGCGGATTTCGTGGGCACTTTTACGGTTTTTACCATTACCTCACTTTCTTTGGGTGAGCCTTCACCAAATGTAGTGAGGACATTCACTGATTCTGTGGAGAGATACATAGAACTTTTCAGATTTGTATTTTGCGATTTGCGGTTTTTATGGGCATTTTTGCGATTTCACCACTGTTCCACTCTCTGTCAGTGAACCATGCGGAGATACATGTAAATTTGCGGTTTCATGTTTTGAATTCCGCAATTTTATGGGTGTTTTCACGTTTTCTTCACAGTTACATGTAAGGGAAACTACTTTTCATGCCCAAATATAACTTTTCATTAATCGTAAATTTACATAACTTCCGTCCAGTTAACAAGCACTATAAGTAGTGGATATAGCATTAGACAAGCTTACACTTAAACACTTTTTGTGCAACAGAGGTAATTACCGTCAGTAGTTTATAACCTTCAAATCAGGTTTCAATACTAGTGGTGTTCACAGTACAGATAACCAGTTGTGTAATTTGTTTTTAGCAACAAGAAAAACTAATTACTTTATAAGCAGCAAATCGTTTTGAATAAACTAGTTTCATAGTTATAAATTTATATAATGGTGACGTTATTTATAGTTTCATGTACTTTTGATATTTATGACAATATAGCTGTATAAATAAATATATACCAATTTTGTTATTATTATTTACGCAGAATAACACGTATCGAGACACGGTTTGATGAACAAATGGACTGAAAACGTAAAGGAAGCTGTACGCAAGAATGTAACAATTCGCCCATTGGAAACCACGTTGCGCCCTCTACAGGTGCATGACTTTTTGGGAGCGTTTTATTTTCTTTTAATTGGACTGTGTTTGTCTACATTGTTATTACTGGTTGAAATTGTGTGCAATAATATCAAATGAGAAAAAACAATAATTAGTAGGTAATTTACCGGAAACGTTCTAAAGTTAACTAAACAACAACAATAAAATAATGTGTTTTTCGTCGATGTGTTTAAAACTTGATCAAACTTTAATTTAAAGTTTATAACGAAAGATAAAGTTGTAACGGAATTTTCGTCAGTGTTTAAAACACCGTGAAATATATAGAAGGCAGAAACGAATCCTCAAGAATTATTCTGACCGTAATTAGGAGTACTGATTAAATTTGTTCTAAACTTGTTTGTGGTTTTCAAGTAAGAAAAATAACTCGCTCCTTTCACACTAAGTATTGTACAACCTGTCATATTACAATGGACATAATGTGCACCTTTCACAATAAGTATCATACAGCTTGTCAATTTACCACGAACATGCACCTTTTTCTACTAAGCAGTTTACATCACATTTTACCATTTATAATGGTGAGTGATCGTGTTTTATGGTGAAGAATATTCTTAACTGGAACTATGAGAAATTTCTCAACCCTATATTAATATCTTTTTAAAATTAATTAAGTTTTGAAAGGATTTCAGGAAATGCAACACTATTACTGCATAATATAGAGTTTCACTAACAATTAGGCCCACCAGTGGCTCAGCGGTATGTCTGCGGACTTACACGCTAAAATCCGGGTTTCGATACCCGTGGTGGGCAGAGCACAGATAGCCCATTGTGTAGCTTTGTGCTTAATTCAAAACAAACTAACAATTAGAGCATTAGGGTTAACTTTTTGTATTTTCAAATTTAAAGATATTTTATCGTAGAATACTTACAATATTATAATAAATATTTATTTATTTTCTTTATTACTAACTCCTAGGTCTTTACTCTACTAGTGCTTTAAATTGTGCTGGTTTACTATCGAAGAACTTTGTATGAGCACAATCTATCAGGCGTATAATAAAATCCCATTGTTTAATTTGCTGAAATAGTAATTCATGCGCATTTGATTATTTGATATTTTAATTTAAGCTCGAGATGTTGATGAGGCTATTCATTACTAATCACATTTATCGTCCGAATGTTTTTCAGGAATGAAATGTATATGTATATATTCAACATGTTAATGAAATATATTTCAATTATTTGATATGAAACGTTGTGTTAAGCACAAATATGGTTATGAAATCATTCTTTTTCGTTATCTGTTTATTGTACTATTTCATTTGTTTTAACTGGACAATAGTGGTAGCTCTACTCGGTCCTCCTCTGAAACAGCAGTAAGTCAGGAGTTCAGTTCCCCACGGTAAACATAGCAGATAGCCCGATGTGGCGCTGCAAGCACACACTTCTACTCGAGTTTCTATTGTGAAATAATATTCTCCTCTCATCTGTCCTCTGGCTGTTCGTGTTTGTTCGTTGGCCATGCCGGGCCCTTACAGGTTTGGTTTGGTTTTGGTTTTTGGAATTTCCCACAAAGCTAATTTAGTAGTGTAAGACCAGAGGGAATGCAGCTAGTCATCACCACCCACCGCCAACTCTTGGGCTACTCTTTTACCAACGAATAGTGGGATTGACCGTAACATTGTAACGCCCCCACGGCTGGGAGGGCGAGCATGTTTGGCGCGAACCCGCGACCCTCGAATTACGAAGCGCACGCCTTAACCCGCTAGGCCATGCCAGGCCGGCCCTTACAGAGATACAGACCAACAAAATAAGAAAGGTTTCAAAGTCACATATAAAATACATTAAAAACAAAATAAAAAATTCTGTTGTTTTCGAGACGTGGACCTGTTTTCTTCAGGATTAAAGTGATTTGCAAACCATTTTTACTCGCAAGAAAAGTTGAAAATATATCGAATAAATAGATAGTGGAATTTAGATTTCCAGATTTGTTAACTCATAAACCTGTTAGACCTGGCATGGCCAAGCGCGTAAGGCGTGCGACTCGTAATCCGAGAGTCGCGGGTTCGCGCTAAAACATGCTCGCCCTCTTAGCCGTGAGGGTGTATAATGTTACGGTCAATCCCACTATTCGTTGGTAAAAGAGTAGCCCAAGAGTTGGCGGTGGGTGGTGATGACTAGCTGCCTTCCCACTAGTCTTACACTGCTAAATTAGGGACGGCTAGCACAGATAGCCCTCGAGTAGCTTTGTGCGAAATTCCAAAACAAACAAACATAAACCTGCTTGTGATGATCATGTGAGTGTGTGTTTATGTTGCATAATTTAATAACAGCATAAATTTCCTCTTCATAAACACAAAGCTAAGAACATTTGAGCTGTATATGGAAATTTAACAAACTGTTTGTCATTAGTGGGTCAGTGGCAAGTTTATAATGCTAAAAGCAAGGGTTCGATTCACAGACCACAGATACTCCATAGTGTAACTTTGAATTAAAAACAAACTATTTTTAAATCAATACCAATGAAATTAAGTTGGTAAATGTAAAATAAGCAAACAATGGTTTTGGTTTGTTTTAGAGATGACTGGATGAAACTGCGTTTTGTGTCATTTTCTATTTAACAAGATAAACCCACAGTTTTCGTTCAAGTGTTTCTTATCTTGGTAATTTACTTCAACAAGTTAACTGATTTTTTTTACCCTTTTGTTTGAACAAACGTATATCTAATTCTCAATGCAGACTTTCAGTCACACCACCGGTAGCGAAGAATGCTTAAAACGAGTGAGGTTGACATATTACAAAAATCAACTGGGTCTGCACTTGTATGGCGGAATTTGTCAAGCCACTAATACACCTGCCGAGTGGAAGTTTTATTCTGCCATGACACTTGACGACGAAAGTTGTCTTCTGTCAAAGAGGGAGTTGCTAGGAGATGTCTTTTGACATCATAGTTAGATTGTTACTTACTGGAAAGCAAGTTTTAACAGGCGAATGGTGTTTCTAACGTGAATGTTATTACAAGGAGACTTGTGTTGCTCATGTCTGTGCTGCTTGTTCGCGAACGATGTTGTTGTTATTATTTTGAATTTAGCACAAAGCTACACAATGGGCTTTGTGTGTTCTGCCCACCATGGGTATCGAAACCCGGTTTTTAGCGTGTAAGTCCGCATACATACTGCTGAGCCACTGGGAGGCGTTCGAGAACGAAATGCAGACCAACAGATATCAACGTGTGATTAACATTATAGTCAAACTCTTAAAATAAATAATTTATCTAACCTGAATAACATTCTCTATACTGAAATGTTTTTACAGCAATTGTAAATTAAACTTATATTAAATTTGCCATTTTAAATTCTAGTTCTAATACTTATGATCAACTTTATAGTTTTTCTTATATGCTTAATTACAATACATAGTTTTACAGAGGAGGATGGTGTTACTATAGTTCTGTGTGAATGGATAGATTTAAACCTCTTTCAATTTATGTTTCTAATTATAAGTTATGTACTTAAATGTATTAGTAACACTAATCGCCTGCATATATATACGTATTGAATTTAGCGCAAATTACGAGAGGGCTACCTGTCCCTAATTTAGTAGTGTAAGACTAGAGGGAAGGCAATTAGTCATCACCACCCACCGCCACTCTTGGGTTACTCTTTTTATCAAAGAATAGTGAGACTGACCCTCATATTATAACGTTCCCATGGCTGAAAGGGCGAGCATGTTTCGCGCGAGAGATTCGAACCCGCGACCCTCAGATTACGAGTCGAATGCCTTCACCCACCTTACCACGTCGTGCTATTCGCCTATAGAAACACATGTAATTCAATATTTGTAAAGAAAATGAAATACAATATTATTGCTTCGTTGATTATGATTTAATTATCCATTTAGTTCACGTTTAATGTATTGATTATAGTTTTTATTTCCATGTATGATTTACATCACATACTTTTGTATTTTGTGACAATTTAGAAGTAAACCATTTATTCTGCTTCATAGATTTTCTTCACAAATATTTAGTTGTTAATAATTAATTTAAACATTAATATTTTAGGAAATTATGTTGTTATTTTTATTTATATATTTTTTTATTTCTTTTGCTAGAACTTGTTTTTTGCGAAATTAAACTCTTTGAATTTAGGCGAGAAGCTTGAAAAACCAATTGTAAAAATGATTATGTATAACTCTACATTTGGTAATATTTTTGTCCCAAAATGATTACTAGATAAGTAATGACTGGTGTACAACCTTTCACCTCTTACTCATCACCCCTGAGGGAATGTTTTTAAAGTTCACCATTGTTTAAAACCGAGCGGGGTGTTTGCCTAAGACTACAATTCTAACCAGCTTATTTCAGCTTTCGAACACCAAGGTCTTTCACTGAATAAATGTCTAATAAATATAAGTATCTTAATTTATTAAATACAGGGTTAACTTCCGTAAAACTTTTTATACACTATGTCCATATTATTATTTGTTCCTTTGAACTGGAGTCTATATTTTTCATGTAAACACTGTAGTTTATTTATGTGACAATATGTGAAAATAAACACTGAATTAATGATGAGGTGTATAAAAAGAAAAAAAATACAATTGACTACATTACAAACTTGTTTACACAATAAAATTATACGAAATAAATCTTTTATTGTTCATGAAGTAATACAGCTGGATGACATTTGTGTTTCAATAATTCTATTGTAGTGCTGTTTGTTTGGCATAAAAATACAACCAGCATCTGGTTTGGTTGAATAAAAGATTGCAACGCATTAAAATAAGACAATGACTATTTAAGGTCCTTTGCCATACAATTGTTTATAAAATAATTTAGGGATAGAATCTGTTATTAAGCAGTTTAAAATTTTGTCAGTTACTCCCAGTTGGAGGGTTTAATAAATAAGCCCAATTAAAAAAAATGTGATATATGTTGGCTTTCTCATTAATATTACTATTGTACCAAATGTTTAAAAAGATTCGTTCCAATATGATCCAAGATCATTCACACTCTCAGTAAACAAAATACATCACCATTTCTACTGAATTAAACAAGGTATGTCTTCCGATAGCACTCGATTTAAAGATTTAATTTTAGTCAATACACAAATAAAAAATAACAGATGTGTAAAAATGTTTAAAAGTAGAATCTTAAAACATATTAAACATAAAAACACTTTAATCAAGTTGTCTACATTTTATAAAACATAAACTTACAAACAAACAATGATAAAAACGTGTTTTAAAATACATGTGGGATCACAGCACTACCTAAAGTAGTTAACTGGAATTTCGATCGTGTTTTTGTTCATTTCTCTTTTGACTCGTATAATGTTAGAAAGACCTAACATTTAAATAATTCAGTGCATAAATAGTTTGAAAATAGTTAATAAATGAACCCCATTTACTGAAATGCCCCTAGAAATTTATTCAAAAATCTCTGACACCATTTAAGTTTCACTTCATTTTTAATTACAGGTGATTACTTTATTTACTTCTATCATTTTTAAAGCAACACTTCTCAAAATTCAAAGCTAATTCAAGAAAAGTTTTGAATGTGTACACTGATATTACCCGTATACTGATACATTTTTGTTTTATGAACAGCTCTTTCTAGACTCAGGTTTGCCTACAAAATTTCAGTGCCTTCTATTGTTCCTTTGAAATTAAAACAACAGTTGTCACCTCCAAAGAAATATGTAATTCAATAGTTTATATTCCTAGTGTTGGATCTATATTCACGTTTTATTCTCAAAGGCTAATCTATGCCTTATCTGTGTTGACATCTTGGAAGTTTGATTCTACACTTGAGTCTGCAGCTGCAAACCTATAAATGGTATTCCAGATTATTAAAAAAGGACAAACTTGAAACTACAATTCAGAAAATGCATGTTTGTATGCCTAGAAGTTTCACTGCTACATTTTATGTAAAAAGAAACATCAACAGTGATCTTAATAACATAGCAGTGGTGCAAAAATGACCTCATAAATGTTATCTTACATTTCATTGCATTTATGAATGTTTCAATCTAACTTTTTCCAGACTGCCAAAATGTTATTGGCTCTTAATAAGACATATCACAATGGTATGAAGAATTTGATCAAGCATTACAGTCATTAATCTGTGCTTTAGTAAATTATCATAATACCAATGCCAGTGACAGCAGAATTGCAAATTGGAGGGCAAAGTAAAGCATTTAATCAAATATGCCATATACTAAACAAAGATTCTATATGACAAAGAAAGAACTGCTTGAACTGGTATGACAGAAAATTCACAGTATGAGTAGAATATGGATCATTAAAACTTTGGAGTTATAATTGCACACTATATACCAACATTGCAAGGGTATGTTTGAATCATAACTACAACTGAGACCTAAGACATAAATACAGATGAACTATCTCACACGAAACAGAGAGAGACTGTCTATCATATACCTGGATTTTGGGGATCATGTGAAATTTTAGATAATTTCTGCTATAATGAGAACAAACTAGTGTGAACACTTTCTACTGTGCAGCAAAGCATGCCCGGCTCAGATTGATATCGCTCACTGAACTTGTATGGCCAGTTCTAAGTGTAGAAAGGTGTGCTACACTGTCGTTACCTACTGCTGAGTAGTGACTTTCAGTTTGTGTTACACACAATGGCCCAGGGAACAAATTGTGCAAGTCCCAGCTCTGTCCTTAGATCTCTTTGCTGAAAACAGAATATCTAATGTCTAGAAAGTGACTGAAATTTTCTTTCATGTTATATCGATCAAACTGCATGAATTATTGAATATACAAGAATCCTGCATTCTTGTATTTAGTCTGTGACTGAAGGAAAACAAAGTTGTTATTATATGTGACATATATTTGTACAAAAAAACAAAAATAGTGATACACGAATGTAATAATACAAAAAATTACAACCTAAAGGCTTTCAATTCATTTTAAAAACTAACTTTAGTACCAATAAACAAAATTAAAAGGTAGATGTATAAAAACAAAATTTAGTCTGTTTCTTAAACATGTACTGAAATGTTGAAGGTTTGTAAACACATACTTACATACAATGCACAACAGTAATGTTTTATTAAGAGAAATGAAAAATTACTTAGCAGTAGAAATGTTCCAACACCTAGTCCAAACGTGTAAAATAAGCAACAAAACTAGTATCAAGTTTTGTATCTGTGTTCAAACTTTTATCTATATAGTTCATAAAATTCATCAGTAAACAGAAAGAAAAATGTTTACTAGAATCATTACACTATTTAATTTTTATTCCACTGACATACAAAAGAAATCTGGTAAGAAGTTTCTGAAACAGAGCTTATAACTTGTGTTCTATTATATATATTTTAACTTACACAGAAATTTTGCTTTAAAACATACCAGTTACCAACATCCATTAACAAAATTCATGACACTTTTCTAACCACAAAACTCACTGATCCACCCAGACTGTGTCCAAAATTACCACATAATCTTGTCTTCCACACATTGGTAAACAAAGCCTAACTTTAAAAGTAAAATTAAAAACACAAAAAGTATTGTTAGTTTTAGTGCCATTAAAAAAAAAAAGAGAAACAATACAAATTCTTACTTTCAAGACTACCAGTAGAATACATGCCAGGAGACATCAGGATACTGCATCTCTTGCAAATAGAACGTTTATTGTTGCAACCTCTGTCAACAGATAGAAAAAGAAATATAAAAACACATATTTATCATTTGTTCCTCAAATTTATACAAAAAATATGAATACAGACATGTGATTACTCTATCAAATCATATTTGCATTTACATTCTTTACATTATTGTCCCTAAGGCATGTGCCTGGCAACAGTCAGTTGCAAACTCTCTTTGTTAACCTGAAAATGACCTGATCAAAAATAATGTTTTTGATTGCAGCAGTACTGTAATAAAGTGAATTTATTTTTGCCCAAAGAATATATCTGTACCTTGTATAGCGCCTGTAACTAAAGATGAACGTTGCACTTGAATCATCATCCACCACAGAAGAATATATCTGTACCTTGTATAGCGTCTGTAACTAAAGATGAACGTTGCACTTGAATCATCATCCACCACAGAAGAATATATCTGTACCTTGTATAGCGTCTGTAACTAAAGATGAACGTTGCACTTGAATCATCATCCACCACAGAAGAATATATCTGTACCTTGTATAGAGTCTGTAACTAAAGATGAACGTTGCACTTGAATCATCATCCACAATGGAACTTTGGCTATGACTGATTTTACTTGAATACATTTTCTCATACTCAGTTGAAAGCAATGGTGGCGTGTTCTCAAAATAAAATAGAAAATAATCAATTTTAGAATATACCCATAACAGTAGCAATAGAAACTTACAGAAAATTGAGATATTCTAAATGAATAGTTTTCAGTTATTTATTTTTGCTTAATTGTAATGCTCCTCTGTTAAATTATAACCTTATTTTGTAATGAGTAATATTAGGTACTCAGATTAAATTTTAAATATTATAAGAGTTTCAGAACAGAGCTACATATTGTACTGTCTACATTATGACAGCTTTGGGAATAAAATCCAAAATGTTACTGTTCTGAGCCCTGAAGTTTACCAATGAAGCAACATGGGGCTTACATGACTTATCGTAAAACATAAATGAATATAAAATACGTCATTTACACTGCAAACATGTAAAAGATAAAAGTAAAATTAGTATTATGAAACAATTTTGATACAACAATAAAATACACTGAAGTTTCCTTTTCATGTTTATATTCAAATAAAGGTTTTTAATGTTCCAAAAACTTATTTTTTGCTCCTTGATAAATTCAAAAATTCTTTAAAATACATTTTTATTACATATTTTTTGAGAACGTTGCTTAAGTTAAGCACTAAGTTACCCAATGTACTATCTGTGTTCTGCCCATCACATGTATCAAAATATAGCAATAAATAACAAATAAATAAGTCATGAATAGCCTTATTAAACCAAATTTGTTATTTTTATTTAATTATAATTTGTTATTTAAACCAACTAGAGCCTTGCACTTTCAGTTACAGTTTGTGTTTTATTGGAATATTCATGAAAAAGCTGCATTCATTAAAAAAAGTAACATGGGGTGTTACAAGATTGTTTATTACTAATAATAAATTGTTCTTTATACCCCAATATGAACTACAGAAATTGAATAATGTAAAGTATTATAAAACAACCATTAATTTACCACACAAATATAAATATTTATTTGTCAACAAAGATTAATTATAATGTTACACCTGACTTACAGCCTGTCCTAAATTACACCACAGAAGTTATGAACAAAACTAAATTTCTTATTTAGACAATCAAACTCTTGTGATTTTCTTATAATAGCACTTCATATTTTATTGTTGTTTAATTGTAACTTGGTAAATAGTTTCTCAGTAAATAGTGCATATTAGACAGTTTGAGTTAAAATCTCACCATTGATATCCATTGTAGAATACACAATCCTAACACTGCCAATATCACAATTACCCAACAGAAGATTGTCAGATTTCTTAAGTTGTTTTGAATTGCTTTTAATTCTTCTGCTAAACATTTTTGGCTACAGTTGTTATATTCAGAAAAATAGGCAGTAAAACGCTGAATCCAAGGTATTAAAAAGTCATCTCTGTAATGTTTGTAAAAAGTTGAATACATTATTAATCTGGTATTGATACCAACAACTCAGTAATTTGTATGAAACTGTTTGCAAAACCACAATAAAACATAAAAGATAGATATATCAACACGATCTTTGTGGAACGTAATTTTCTGTAAAAATTATTTTATCGTATCCACATATTTAGTTCATTGTCTTTAGTCCAAAGTTGGAATGACCATCACATTATGAAGCCCCCATGGTTGAAAAGGTGGACATGTCTGATATGATGGGAATTAGAACCCAAGAAAATTCACATTATGAATCAAGTGCCCTATCTATCTGGACATACCAGGCCTGGAAAATATGAGACCAATTGATCCATCTTGGATCTCTAACATTTAAACTAATCTGAAACTTTTAAATAACTAACATAAAAAAAATTTTGACAATGCTTGTCATTCATATAATTACCAAACTTTCTCTTTAACTCACTTAAAATTACTGTCTCCACAATATTTGAAGTTAACCCGTTATATATGTCAATACCAGTTAGAAAAATAAAGCTGTCTCAACTGACTGTTACTCCGACCATGCCAAAATTTATGTATCCTAATGATGCTATTCTAGTGTTGAATAATTTTAAAAAATTATGTACCCACAATGTCAGTTCCCTTCAAAATCATAAACAGCTCAATCTAATCTCCCCTAACTTTTCTTTTTTCAAGAACAAACAACGTAAAAAATTTTAACCACTCCATCCCTGGTATCATTCTAACAACCATTCAATGTACCCTTTGCAAAAATCCAATGCCTTTCCTGATGAGGTAAGCCCAAGACTGAACATAGTATTCAAAATGTGGCCTAAATTATAACACTTTAGTTTCCTATTCAGTACCTCTGCATAACCACTTAAAATATTATGTGCTCAACCACTAGCAACAGCACAGTGCTGAATGCCTTCAGACAGACCAACTGTAACTTTAAAATTCCTTTCTTTGATTACACTGTCAAAGTTATTTTCATCCAAATTTTACCTATTTTGCTAACCTATATGCATTAACTTTCATTTATTACAATTAAAACTCATGTGCCCATTACTTGCCCAACTGAATAAATGATCAAAATCCATTATTAAATCAGCAGCATTCTCTCACATCTAGTGACACCTATGACCTTAATGTCATTTTCAAGTTTAAGTACATCAATGACAGAGATAAAGGAATAATCTATAAGTTACTTAATTTATTCCTTTATCTTTTCAATTATTCCTTTATCTCTGTCACTAATGTAAATCAAAATAAAGAAAAGGTTTTAGGACTGAGCCCCATGGTCTTGTCAACTTATCAGTTGGACTAAACTTCACTAATAACAACTCTCTCCCATCTTATTTGTTAACTAATCTCCAACAACTGACACATTTTTAAAAGCCTTTTACATGGCACCTTGTCGAATAATTTCTGAAAATCCAGATATACCAAATTTACATAAACAGTAAACTTTTCAAAAATATCAAAAGATTTGCAAGGCAAAATTTCCCTTCACTGAAACCATGTTAACTACCAAAACAATTTTGAACTTTGTTAAATGACTTTACAGAACACTGTTATCTGGCTTTTGATATTTTTTTTCCTAAAGTGATTGCAAATAATCAGCCTATAATTACTGGAATAATTTTATATCACCTCTCTTGAAAAGGGAAGTGACATCAACTAACTTCCAATCCTTTGGCACCTGCCAACTATTCATGGACTTACAAAAAATAATAGTAAGCAGCTCACATTTCCTTAACCTCCTTTAAAACTGTTGGGAATATATCTGTCATTTGAAACTTATTTTCATAAATTCAATTTTTTTTTCTTAATAAGCACAGAATAAGTTCAGTCATCTTGTGTCCCAATATTAATCAGTAAAAACTAAGAAAATTGCAGAATTTAACACAAAAAATCTCATAATCAACAGGCACAAGCATTCATTTATCTTCTCTCATGGATTCTACCCCATCCCAACCTGTTGCAATATTTTAAAAAAAAATCATTGCCTGTTAATTTTTGTTTTCAGACATTTTTTTCCATCCTAATTTCCTGCTTTAGCAACTTTCTCAATCTTTCATATTTCCTGCCACACCAGTCAATTTATAAACTTAAATTTATGATGATTTTCTTTATATTTATCTGTTATCACATTCTTACCAAACATATTTACTTGTAGCCACACTTTTCATTCTATAATAAATATGTTAAATATCCAGATGTTTTTCATATTTGATCATTCTCTCAGAATAATTCAGTTGCCCAATTCACAGCAAATAATTCTTGTCACATCCCTTCTTTTCAAATTTATGTTTTAAAACTATAACAAAAATATCATCTATATTTGTAGCAAAACATTGAACCTAACAGAGAAATTATCACTTGAACCATAATTTTCCCAAATTTTCATCCTCTCAACAATTTATATATTTGAAGTTAAGAGCAAATTTAAAATACCATTGTTTCTGGAAAGTCTTTTGACAAATTGGTGGACAAAGTCATCCTGAACAACATCTAAAAATCTTTATATTTCTTAAAAAAACACCTAAAAGAAATGAGGTAGTTTTCAAAAACACAATAAGGCCAACGAAAACTGCAAAACTGAAATTCTGTATGCATCTTCCCATGGACCCATCAAATTTTCATGATAAATTTAGTGAAAACCCAACAACAGCTGGGGAAGTAGTTGATAAAACAACCATAAAAACTGCAAAGCTGAAATTTTATATGTATTTACTCATAAACCCAATGAACCTCCTGACCCTCTTTGGAAAAGATCCATCTACAGGGTGTGAGGTAGTGGTAAAAAAATGCAAAATTTCCATAAAAACTGCAAAGCAGTAAATTTGCATTTATCTCCCCGTGAGCCTAATGACCTTCCATGCCACTCTGTGCAAAGTAGCTATACAGATATCACTGTACAACAATTGTTTTTGAAAAGTGTTGCTTCCAGAAAAAGTTTTTTCTGATTGTGACAGGTACATGGTGGGTATGCACAAATATAGTTTTGGTTTTGCTTGATCACGTAAGAACTCTGAGAAATAGGCAGTTAACTGTTTACCAGCAATGCTGTATTTAATTGTGTTTATGTTTCTATTATGCTATTAAGTTCAACAAAGCTAAAAGTTCTTTGCTCCTGATTTTTGTTTGTATTCAATGTCTGGTGCATCACATCGCAGTGTCCAACAGTTGTCAGCAAGCATTGACGGATTCTAGTTGCCCTGATATTGTTTTTCCATTGTAGCAATGTCCTAGTGAAACTGAAGATTTCGATGAAACTGGACATGATGGGCAAATTTGGTAGTGATTTTAGTGATCAGCGGCCAAAAATCTATAACAAACACCCAACAGTGTTCAAGAAGCAAAAACTTTGTTGTGCAGTGATATTCAACAGACAGTACTATTTCATTCGTATAAATACTTCTAGCATTACAATAATAATAATCAAACCTATCCTCAAATTAACTTTAAAACTTGTTTCATAAGCTTAATATTTCTCCACCTCTTTTGAATTTAATTTATTCTGCCCTCACCAGTCTCTAGTCTCAGTTTAAATCTTCCCCTACACCTGAGTTATCAGCCCTTAACAAACAAGCTGATACACTTATCCAAAATAAATGTAATTACCCATCCAAAAAAGTCGTTTCTCCCATTAAACTGATGCCACAAGTTAATCTGTTCATCTTAGCATTCAGCCACAGTGACCTACTTGTAACTTCATCCTGCAATTAATTCTTGGCCATATGCCTCACAAAATTAAGTCGTGACCTTTCTCTTTATATGTCTTTATTAGTCTCTTGTACATATTAACCAGGTCCTCTAACCTACCTTTTAGTCATTATATACACAACAAACACTACATCTCTACTCGCCCCCTTTATTACTTCTCCTGCTTGGTCAGTTATGTCCTTTACCTATGCACCCGGGTAAGCATGATCTAATTTGCTTCTCCCTATATACCCTACAGGCTATCCTATCCACATACCTTGTCAAGGCATCACCTATAACTACCTTAAGTTCATCATCCATATCCTTCTGTCCCTTTTGCTTTCGTTTCCTTCAAATTTAATATTTCATCTACATAAGCCAAGGGCTGAAATATGTTACTCAGTAAAAAAGGGCTCATCACAATTAAATTCACGACTTTGGCCCTAACAGTACTCCTGACTTCCTGAAATTCATTGTTATGTGATGCAATTCTTTAATGTCAGCTTCCCTACCAATCCTGCCATCATTTCCCATACTTTACCTTTCTATCTATTGTCTCAGAATAATCTCTACTTTCCCCATAACTTGCAACCTTAAGCGTACATACTAGTCCCGAATTTCCAACTAAAAACCCATTCACTGCACCCATCATGGTGTCCACCTGCAACACAAAGGTGGGGAAATTGAGGCAAAGTGGTGTGAAACGAATATCAAAACGATATACATGTGCTAAATGAATGGAGAAAGAATTATATTTCTCATTTTGCTGGATTGAGGAAGTCATGCCTATTACACCAAAAAAAACTGTGAACGTTTAATTTCTACACCAGTCTTAACCATTACATTTATGACCTGAAGGTACATACTTAACACTAAAATTACATCAGTAGCCTATTGTTAACACTCTTAGTGTTTGGTTTGGCTAGTTTTGAATTTTGCACAAAGCTACATGAGGGTTATTTGCACTAGCAGTCCCTAATTTAACAGTGTAAGACATAGGGAAGGCAGCTCGTCATCACCACCCACCGCCAACCCTTGGACTACCCTTTTACCAACGATTAGTTGGATTGAGATTCACATTATAATGCCCCCACAGCTTAAAGGGCTAGCATATTGGTGCGATAAAGATTCAAACCCACGACCCTCAGATTACAAGTCGAGTGCCTCAACCACCTTGTCATGCTGGCCACTGTTAGTGTAAAGCCCAAGATTTGAAAAGCTTTTAGTATTTTCATCACTACTTTGTTTTCACACTAAAGTAATGAAGTTTACATTTAATCATGTAAAACTCAGAAATATTTCAAAAAGTGACAATAATTATTCTTTACCTTTAGTTCAATGCATATCCCATACATAGGCTTACCATAATTTCGAAGCCTCAAACTGGGACAGTTCTTAATTTTTATTATAGGTACCAGGACTGGTATAATAAAGAAGTGCTTTCACAACCTAACTCCCCTTAAGCTTTAATGTTGCCACAAAAAAAAAACACTGGTAGTTTATATTTCTAACATTTATTTAAATTCAGCAAGGCAAGGAACATCAAAATTTCATTAATTTTTCATGAAACACATTTTTGGGACCATTCATATTTTTTCACTTGAATGAATTTTCTTCAAAAAATCTTTATTAGTTTTTATTTTTCAAA
Organism: Carcinoscorpius rotundicauda; assembly: GCA_011833715.1. Taxonomy (NCBI): domain Eukaryota; kingdom Metazoa; phylum Arthropoda; class Merostomata; order Xiphosura; family Limulidae; genus Carcinoscorpius; species Carcinoscorpius rotundicauda. The sequence goes on from CM022393.1 coordinate 148,372,465, forward strand.
GAACTCACTGAAACTACAGTCAATGCTGAGTTTGCAGTGCAACACTCCTTTCACTGTTGATTCATTCATCAGAAATCTTTCGTGAGACCAAATGCTATTCATCACGGAAAATACTCTTTCACCAGGGGCTGAAGTACCTGGTAAACACAAAATGTATGTCATAACTTGCATGAGATCAGGAACAAAAATACTTTGAACTTTGAAGTGGTTGAAAAGTTACACCCATTTTTTTCACAATCTATTTCGTTTGCTTTCGACTCGTCACATTTTGATGACCAGAAGGATTTAAAAAGAACAACTTTATCAAACAGATCATCAACATTGATTGCAGCATTTCCAAGCATGTCATTAATTTTTTTCAGTAGCTGATTCAAAGTCAGGCCACATGAAAACACTGTTTTTTATCCAAACAAAGTAGTCCCCACCACCAAAATTGTTTTCCCATAGCTCAATACAAGACAGGCAGCAACAATAAAAAAACTGGTAAATTCCTTCCTGATCAAGTGTACTTGGTGTCCTCCCCTCTTCCTTCCTGATCAAGTGTACTTGGTGTCCTCCCCTCTTCCTTCCTGATCAAGTGTACTTGGTGTCCTCCCCTCATCCTTCCTGATCAAGTGTACTTGGTGTCCTCCCCTCTTCCTTCCTGATCAAGTGTACTTGGTGTCCTCCCCTCATCCTTCCTGATCAAGTGTACTTGGTGTCCTCCCCTCTTCCTTCCTGATCAAGTGTACTTGGTGTCCTCCCCTCTTCCTTCCTGATCAAGTGTACTTGGTGTCCTCCCCTCTTCCTTCCTGATCAAGTGTACTTGGTGTCCTCCCCTCTTCCTTCCTGATCAAGTGTACTTGGTGTCCTCCCCTCTTCCTTCCTGATCAAGTGTACTTGGTGTCCTCCCCTCATCCTTCCTGATCAAGTGTACTTGGTGTCCTCCCCTCTTCCTTCCTGATCAAGTGTACTTGGTGTCCTCCCCTCTTCCTTCCTGATCAAGTGTACTTGGTGTCCTCCCCTCTTCCTTCCTGATCAAGTGTACTTGGTGTCCTCCCCTCTTCCTTCCTGATCAAGTGTACTTGGTATCCTCCCCTCATCCTCCAGTGCACCATTTTTGTTTTGTTTTTTGCACCAAGGGGAATAAAGGAATTATCTTGTCATTCTTTCAGGTTGGTTTTCAACTTAAGTTCTGCAGCAATATGCTTACAGTTGCTTTTGTTTTCTCCATGGCAAAAATCACTTTGTTGAACAAGTCTAGTTGTCTTTGTACAACTAGATACATTTCTCCATATTTACTCTCAAAAATCTTTTTATTAACAATGGACATTGTTCTTGTGAACAAAAATATGACTTCAGTCAATAAATCTGAAGAATTCTCTCAACAGCTGGTAATAAAGACAGAAATCACATATTTGTACATGAAGCACCTACTTGTACTTGATTTCTACAAACTCTTTTAGGTGTGTAATGCACACAGTGTATATATAGAAATACTTGTAAATTTTAACCATCAAACTTTCCACTTCAACTGGAAGGGCATCAACTGCAGTTTGGAGACAGTTATGCACAATATGAGAACCACAACCAACACCCAAAATATTTTTGCCAAGTTCCTTCTTCAATCGACTATATACATTGTTTTTTTCCCTTTATCTTAACACCACCAAAATTTGTATTACACGTCACCCCAAAAAGCAACATTTTTTTAATAAATTGTTTTTTAAAGTGGAAACCAAGAAACTTGTCAAAATTTCTGATGTCACTTCAGCAACCAAATGAAAGTCTGAAAGTTTCAATTTCACTCCTTGCTCTAGTAAAAAATTACCACACCATAACAGGTATAATTTTGGCATATTTTTTGTTTGAAGCATCTGCTGTAAGTGAAACAAACTGGACCTCCACTAAGTCTCTCTTCAATTCCTCTACTGCTAAATAACAATTTCATTCAAAATAATAACCTCATTCTTTGGTCTTGTAGAAGTTAACTTTGGTTCAAATAACTTTGCTGTCAGTTTGGAAGAGCAATCAGCCATTTGAAAGCTTATGTCATGGATTGTTTAAACTTTGAGCAGCTACCAAAAGATTAGCTACATGTTTAGTACTTTTTAAATGGTCTTTTATGTCTGAACAGCCACCATGTGAAACAGAGAACACAAATAAACAATGCAAACATTTTATTCTGTCCTCCTTTCCACAATTTATTTTCAAGAATTTACATTCTTCTTGAAGTTCACTGTTGAATGTGCACTTTCTTTTACCAACTTTGGACATTATGACTAGGATTAATTTCTAACATAAAATAAAAATAATTTAGGATGTACCGTATGACTACAATAATAAATACTGTAATAAGTAAAGCAATCACAAAGCAAAAACATTTGCTCAAAGAAAACTTTGCACATGCTGCTGCTCGCCTGTTTTGCTGCAATGGAATCCTCAACAGCAATCCATTGATGACTCATTGTACTTGAACTGGTACTGTATCAGTTATCTGTGAATTTCATCTGATGCAATACCTGCACCCTAATCGAGCCAAACATGCTCGCCCTCCCAGCAGTGGGGACGTTATAATGTGACGGTCAATTCCACTTTTCGTTGGTAAAAGAGTAGCCCAAGAGTTGAAGGTGGGTGATGATGACTAGCTGCCTTCCCTCTAGTCTTACACTGCTAAATTAGGGACAGCTAGCACAGATAGCCCTAGAGTAGCTTTGTGCAAAATTCCAAAACAAACAAACTGATGAAATACCTTTAAAAATTTGCATACCACAGCACTATGGCTCCCTGTACCCATCAAATAATAAACCAAAAACTTAAAAATTACTTTATGTCAACACCAAGTCAGGACTCAATGCAGATTTTAACATTTTCCAGTTAGCCTTTTTTTTATTATTAAGATAATGTCTTTTCATCAAAAACCGGGTCATTCCAAGACAATTCAGTGTCAATCAGGACAAATTAGTAAACTGGACGGGACACCAAGTCAGACCCCTCAAACCCGGAAGTATGGTAAGCCTAATACTGATAATACAATGTGGCCTGGCACAGCTAAGCTTGTTAAGGTGTTCGACTCATAATCCAAGGGTCGCAGGTTCGAATCCCCGTGGCACCAAAAATGCTCGCTCTTTCAGCCGTGGGGGCGATATAATATCACAGTCAATCCCACTATTCGTTTATAAAAAAGTAACCCAAAAGTTGGCGGTGGGGGGAGTGATGACTAGCTGCCTTCCCTCTAGTCTTACACTGTTAAATAAGGGACGGCTAGCGCAGATAGCCCTTGAATAGCTTTGCGCGAAATTCAGAAAACAAAACAAAAACAAACGATAATATAACGTATTTAGACAGATTCAACACAACCTACTTGTCTCTGTAACAGGACGTCAAACTAATGAATCGAAATTCAAGTAAACAAGTCAAACTTTAATATATGAAGAGAGAATAAAATAGTTTTTACACTGAGTGTATTTAATAAAGCAACATACTTAACCTGTTTGATTTACAAGTTGAAATGTATAATTTGAAGCTAATCCTATTCTTACACGTATTAAGCCTAATTTAACGTTATTGTACAGTTTATATTACTAAATTCGAATATAAAACTTTTACCCTTTGTTGTTTACCAACCTCAAAAAAATATGGCTATTTCTTTGGGATTTAACCTAGGTTACTACAAATGATAATATTGTTATTAAATAATTTTCAGAAATATATAAGAGTTTAACTTTACCACGCCATTTCTCTCTCGTATTACTCTCTAAACCAGTGCAAGTACCGAGTTCAATAAAAGGGCACAGTATCGTCTTTAATGTTTTAATTCATGGCCTGGCATGGCCGAGCGCGTTAAGCGTGCACTCGTAATCCGAGGGTCGAGGGTTCGCGCCCGCGTCGCACTAAACATGCTCGCCCTCCCAGCCGTGGGGGTGTATAATGTAACGGTCAATCCCACTATTCGTTGGTAAAAGAGTAGCCCAAGAGTTGGCGATGACTAGCTGCCTTCCCTCTAGTCTCACACTGCTAAATTAGGGACGGCTAGCACAGATAGCCCTCGAGTAGCTTTGTGCGAAATTACAAAACAAACAATGTTTTAATTCCACTTACCTTTCATGGACAAAACACTTTTTACATGACCTAATGAAGCTAATTTATTACTTTAAAAAGCATAAAAATAAGTTTCATCAAGTCTTAAACTTACCCGCCCGTCGAGTATATACTATTCTCAAATGGGGTGACAAAAAACTTCACTTTCCACTTGTTGTTAGTGTGCGCTATTGTTATTTTCCACTCAAAGGACACATTGAAAATATCGAATACAACTGTGTCAAATATTATCCCTACAACAAAAAATAAAGCCAAAAGCTTCAAGATTTTCGTCAATCGATTTGGGAGGTTCAATGTTAATACTTTTGAAACTATTAACGGTATCACACATGCCAGGCCACACATAGCAATCGCGAATATTTCCATTATGGTCGGATTTTTTTCTGTCCATTTCAGATAAAATGAAATGATGTTATCAATGTCAAAAAAAAGCGGTAAACTGTTACTACAATCGATATTACGGGTATAGGGAGAAGATAAATATTGGTAGGATTGTCAAAAAATCTTCTCCAATACGAAGACATTTTTTTCAAAAAAGGAGCCCCCCCAGTGGCTCAGCGGTACGTCTGCGGACTTGCACGCTAAAATCCGGGTTTCGATACCCGTGGTGGGCAGAGCACAGATAGCCCATTGTGTAGCTTTGTGCTTACTTAAAAAAAAACAACAACAACATCAAAAAAGGAATTCTTCACTGTAGCTTTTATTCTTTTCTCCATGAACGATTAAGGTTAATTGTACTTGTTTCTAAGGGTTTACTCTTAGCAACATGACGTTTCTATAATATTAGATAATTGTTGCGTTGTGTGATTGTTGTTTCGATGGCAACAATCTAGTGACTTCGAACACCAAAGTTCTAACGACATTTTCATGAAAGATATTTATGATCAAGAAACAGAGTTGAATTTCCTGTTAACTCTATCGAAGAATGACAGCTATGCGATTTATTGTTATTTTTAAAATAAATAAACTTCATTTTCAAAACAAAGTTACTTTGTGACATCCAATTAAAATCGTCGTTCCTCGTTAGCACATTCAAGGACTAGCACGAATAAACTGTTCTAATACGACCTTTCCAATAATAAACTGTTCTAATACGACCTTTCCAAAAAAAAAACATGACTGAGAATTCCCTTTTTTAAAAATCGATTCTCTAAGTTAAAAATCAACAATAACCGAGACCTGGATCAACTGACAATAAAACAAGTGTTCAGTTCTGCGATTAGTAAATGTTTTTAGTTTATCCAAATCAAGGAGAAATATGGTTGAACCGATCTTGATATTTCGACTAACAGATGTTTATTGAAAAATTCAAAGGTAGTTTTTCTAAAAGTAGTGATAGATAAAATAAAGTGTTCAGTCAACCCAATGTCTTGGACCACAGCGTGTATTCAATATGATTGCTTAATGGTTATTTATAATCGTATTTTGTCATACCATATGTTATTGTAATAATGATTATTGTATTGTGTTTGTTTTTAAACAAACGAGAATGACTGCAATATACTGTTGGCGAAAATGTTTGGATTTTAATGAAGTTGATGCGTCCAAATCATTAGATCCCTCAGGTTTGCAAAATAGTTGAGGGGAAATTTTTTTCTGATGGACGCCATGGTTCCTTGTCATTTTACTGAGTGCAAGAAAAGACCACTACTGAAATAAGGTGCTTTTAGACAGTTGTAATTTCTACAGGAAGTGTCAAAGGAGAAATATTTAACCCAGATAAACATATGCGGAAAGGTACAATAAACTCATGCATGTATATATAGTACCTACACGGACAAAATATAAAAATAAACAAAAACTTTCCCAAACATGATCTTGTCTTCATGTGTTTTTCTCTTTCAAACAGTTAATTAAGGAAAACCCGTTTTACTCGTAAAATTCCTTCACAAATTAAACATTTTTGTTCTTCGTAAGTTTTTTTATAAATCTCACATTCACTCTCAGCGCAAAACGACCGCTCGCGAGTAGGAGTTGATTTCGATATGAAATTTCAAGAATTATAAAATAAAAAATAATGATGTACTGATAAGGTACTCTTGAAAATAAGCATTTTTGTACATCATTTTGGTTTTTGTGATTAACATTTCAGGAAATGCAGAGCGTGACAAGTAGCCGCACATTTGGTTGTTATATATTTAGATTATTTTCATCACCAAGAAGAGGTAATTATATTTTACTACATAATGTCTTACGTCGTCAATAGATGACGCTACATTTGTCCAAATATTGTTATCGACCTTGTTACGTTTCTAATGACTCTAAAGAATAATAATACTACATTCTGGATGTAGGATATAGTCTTAAAAAATGTTGCTATTCTTTCACAGTTAACACTTTGGCATAAGTTATATTTGTAGTAATTTAGCAATGTAACTGTTTTCTGCTTTTCAAAATTTCAATTGTCAATGTTATTCGTCAGTTTTTTTTCTTGGTAAAAAGTAATGTCATTTAAGAAAAGTAGTTTTCTTCACCACTAAAAAATTCGTAATTTACAGTCAAAGAAGATATAGAAGAAATTAAAAATAAATTATTCATTTTCACAGTGGTTTACGTCCTAAAAAAAACCTTCACTTCCTATTGGCTAAGAAAATCGTGCGAGAGCTACGGACATATTAAAACTTTAAAATGGAAATCAAATAATTATGAAGTCAAACTAATTAAAATAATAAACAAATGTGTTTAGTTTTGTCTAAAACATACACTGAAAATATTCCACAAACTGCCGGGTATATTTACTAGCTTAACTTCAATCAGTCAGAGTTCATACAGTATTGCAATTTTAAATCAGCACTGTCTCTGAAAAAGGTGTTAAAATAGGAACATCATACCATATGAAAATGGTAAAGACAAATGGATGTTTTGAATTTTGCACAAAGCCAACACGAGGGCTATCTACGCTAGTCGTCCCTAATTTTGCAGTGTAAGACGAGAGGGAAGGCAGCCAGTAATCACCACCCACCGCCAACCTTTGGACTACTCTTTTAATAATGAATAGTGGGATTGACCGTCACTTTAAAACGTCCACACGGCTGAAAGTGCCAAGCATGTTTGGTGCGACCCTCAGGCTACGAGTCGAATGTGTTAAACACCTGACCAATAGATGTTTTAAAATATGAGCTTTTATTCTAATTCAAAAATATCTTTGATATCATGAAGGCTTAAATTAAACCCTCGATATTTCTAAATAATTCTGTTAAATTATTGTAATGTTATTCTAATAAAAACAAGCACTTATGAAGTAAAGACAGAAGAGGAAAATTCTTTAAAATATAGAAATTTTCTGTCAGAATCAGCGCTATGTCTGCAGACTTACACGCTAAAATCCGGGTTTCGATACCCGTGGTTGGCAGAGCACAGATAGCCCATTGTGTAGCTTTGTGCTTAATTCAAAAACAACATCTAGAAAAGTGGGATTTTTTTCTCAAAATTCAGACCAATTTAATTTAATTTTTGCACAAGAAGAAAGATTCGTTTAAGCTTTAAAAGAGACATAGTTTCGTGCCTCTATTATATTATTATCCTAGCATTTGTTTTTCAATTACTGTTAGTTATTTCAAATAGACGATGACATTGTGCGCTGCCCATAAACTCACAGAGTGGGTTTAAGTTTAAATTGAAGTTACTAATGTATTAGTTTTAGATTTACGTTGACTGAAACAAGAAGAAAAATGAGCAATATGGCGGGTTGACTATTTTCTGGTTTGATATCTTAGCGATGGTTTCTCGCCTTGTTCAGAGGCTTGTTCGGTATAGAAACAAATAAAATACATGTAAATTATCTTTTAAAGTAAAATTCTTTACCGCAGTTTATCAATAGTATGAACGTTTGTATTATGTGTATTGAGTACTTAGATCATAGATATAGAATCTCCTGACTCTATGATAAAAGATGCTTATGGTATATGCTCTTTGTTATCTAACATTTCCAAGCTTTTGTTCTGATTCATTATTAATTTTACAAAGAGCTACAAGAGGGCTCTCTTATATAGTTAGCACCGGCTTTCAGAAGAGTGCGTTTCATTGTCAGTAACACTGCAAACTTTATCACATCATATTTGTGTTTCAGAATGTGTGCTGAAAGCTAAACCTTCTCCCTGTTTTATAACTGACAGACTAGAGAGAATTCACGGAAGGCAACTAGTCGACAGCGCCCACCGCCAACTCTTGGGCTACTCTTGTTTGACCAATTAAATGGATTTGACCGTTACACGACTAACGAATCCACTTTCTCAAAATGAAGCTAATTTGTTAATTTATTCTTGTTAAAATCTGTTCATGACAGACTCAACAAGTTGAACAGAAAAAGGATTCCTATCAACGCATCTTATCGAAACTGGACTTCTGTTATCACGACGACGAAATAACTATATGGTTGATCTTATCGAAACTGGACTTCTGTTATCACGACGACGAAATAACTATATGGCTGATATTATCGAAACTGGACTTCTGTTATCACGACGACGAAATAACTATATGGCTGATCTTATCGAAACTGGACTTGTTATGAAGACCACGAAATAACTGTATGGCTGATCTTATCGAAACTGGACTTCTGTTATCACGACAACGAAATAACTATATGGCTGATCTTATCGAAATTGGACTTCTGTTATCACGACGACGAAATAACTATATGGCTGATCTTATTAACACATTTTTTGAGGTATGATTGGTTTGTTTTGGAATTTTGCCCAAAGCTATACGAGGGCTATCTGCGCTAGGTGTCCCTAATTTAGCAGTGTAAGACTAGAGGGAAGGGAGCTAGTCATCACCACCCACCGCCAACTCTTTTACCAACGAATAGTGGGATTGACCATTACATTATAAGGCGAGCATCTTTGGTGTGACGGGGATTCGAACCCGCGACCGTCGGCTTACAAGTCGAGTGCCTTAACCACCTGGCTATTGAAGAAATGAAGGATGTACAACATTATAATCGAATATAGGTTGTAGTGAACTATCTATTATGTAATAACGTGATATTACGAAGCACAATATGTGAGGATACTCGGGAAACAATATGTGTGTTACAGAAAGTTAGGAGAAATGATATGTTAATTTCACATGGCATTGAGGTGACGTATTCTGTGCTATAAATAGATTCACGTGTGTGTATTACGGAGTTCGATGATTTGGTAGTTGGTAAAAGTTACGTTTTAACCCCATATGACTTCACATGAATTTCACTATATATTTTATAAACCTTTTGGCCAAGGTATGTCTGAAGGAAACGGAAGCAAAATAATGAGGGAGTGCATATAATCACTCCTAAATATGTATTTTATCTTATTAAAGAATATGAGTAAGTTTTTTCAGTTAAAAACACCAAAAACAGTTTTGGATGTTTGTATTAAATGTACTAGAAAATGGACTTTAAATACTTGTCAAGGGAACAACTGTAGAATATGAATTTTAATTAAGGTAAAACCAGCATGAAGAAACCACATCACAAAGTACCATTAATGTAAAAACAACATGAAGAAACCACATCACAAAGTACCATTAATGTAAAAACAGCATGAAGAAACCACATCACAAAGTACCAAGTTTATTTAAAGTTTTCACAACGTACATTTTCTTGTCACCGTTACATGAAACACACTTTTCTGTTCTTTAATTTGTAGGAAAATAATTCAGCTAAATTTTGGTCAAGAGGTCATTCAGGAAAAGTGATCTGCTGGTCACTTCACAGAAACTACAGGATAAACTCGTGACACAGTAAGTAACTTAATCAGAGAAAATACGGTGACGTTTCTTTAAAAATCAGATTTGTGGGCAGTTTTTCAGGCACAAGGGGATTCTATCACAGTTACTCTGCACCCTGGTAGGTTAGCTCTATCTTTAATAATGACAAACGGTGAGGAATTATGAGCCTCCAAGACCCATAAAGAAATTCCTCAAAAAGTAATTAACATGGGTGGTTGAGCCTAAATAGACATGTTAAAATATATATGCAAAAACGGCTGGTTTGGGCCGAGAAAATATTTTACATAGAGGAGCGAACAACGTTTCGACCTTCTATGTAAAATATTTTCTCAACCCAAACGAGCCGTCTTTGCATACATATTTCTCTACAAGTGGGTTTTCTCGACATCACTGAGACATGTTAAAAGGGCGACAAATCAACAAAGGTACTTACCTTATGGCATGCAATCCAACAAGGGTACTTTACCTTATGGCATGCAATCCAACAAGGGTACTTACCTTATGGCATGCAATCCAACAAGGGTACTTTACCTTATGGCATGCAATCCAACAAGGGCACTTTACCTTGTGGCATGTAATCCAACAAGGGTACTTACCTCATGGCATGTCATCCAACAAGGGTACTTACGTCATGGCATGTAATCCAACAAGGGTACGTATTTCATGGCATGTAATCCAACAATGATACTTTACCTTATAGCATATAATTCAACAAGGGTACTTACCTCATGGCATGTAATCCAACAAGGGTACTTACCTTATGGCATGTAATCCAACAAGGGTACTTACCTTATGGCATGCAATCAACAAAGGTAATTGTATTAAAGTATACGATCGACAAGGGTAATTACAATAAAGTATGTATATCAACATTAAAGTATATAATCAACAAAGGGTAATCACCTTAAGGTATTTACTGAATAAAAGCAACTACATTAAAGTACCCAAACCAGAAGTATCGATTTCACCAAGTGGACAATCAACAGGTTTAGCTTTTCTACAGTACACAAAATAACAAAAATCAAACAACCTGACACACACCACAGGTCAAACATGTAAACTATACACACCACAGGTTAAACATGTAAAGATCTGTGAACTGTACTAAAATATACTAATGTAGAAGATACATAAAAACATTAGAAATTGTAGGTGTAAATATGATTTAGAAATTTCGTGAATGTGACTTTCATAACGGCAAAGAAAACTGTGATAGAAATTATAAAAAGTCACTGTGTTTACAAGTGACAAGGGTGGTTGTTATGAAGTTTATAAGTGGGAAGGGTAGATATGACAAAGATTACACGTTATAAGGGTAACCATCACAACGTTTACAAGTTATGAGTGTAACCATCACAAAATATAAAGTTACAAGAGTAACTATCAAAGTTTACAAGTCAGAAGGATAACTGACCAAATTTAAAAGTGACAAGAGTAACTTGTCACAGAAGGGCATCACTGACGTTTACAAGTTATGTAGGTGGCTGCCACAAGTGTATTACATGTAACATGGATAACTGTTACAAAGTTTAGAAGCTAGAAGATAGCTCTCATAAAAATGACAAATTACAGGTGTATATATTACAAACTTTTCAAATTACAATGATGTTTCCAAGGGATACAAATTTCGAGGATAATTAATTAATACTAATAAATTTACGAATGACTACACTAAATAATTTTAAAAAATTACTGATAATTATGTGGTGATACATTTCTAAATTATTATACTAATATCGTATCCACATTAATCTGTTGTTATGTAAAAGATCGTACGGTTTACAAACACAAACTGAAAGTAAAAGATAAGTAACAGTGATGTAAAACGTGATTCTGTTTTAGTGTTTCTAGAGATTGAAGTTTCACAAAACAGAATAAAGTAAAATAATCGACTCCACAAAGTTGTGAACAGAATCGACTTTCTCAGATTCCAAAATCTCTGTTCCTTTTGTACAGACAATGTTCCAGATACGTGGACGGTGGAATATAAATTATGTAAGTGGGTAATTTAAATCGCTATATATTTACCGACCAATTTTTTAACTTATTTGATGACACGTTTAAATCCAGTCAAGTTTGGCCTGAATAATGTGGACCAGTTTAAAATATTGTAACTTTGATGCTTGGAAGAAGTGGATATTCTGCGCCATTGTCAACAAGCTCGTCTGAATCGTGAAAATCACTGAAATTGTCTCTTTCCAAGCCGCTGTTATTGGTCACTACCCGACTGTTCTCAGCTACTATGCTAAGCCTTGCCCTTCGACAACTCGAACTGGGGCTAGTCTCTCGAGACGTACCGGCAGAAGTGGACACAAAGTTGGGGAAGCCCAGTGTGGACGTTTGGTGACTCACGGGAAGGCTGGAACAAAGAAAAATAAAATTATTCTTAAAATGTCTTTTCAGTGGCTCATTTCTAGGTATGGTCCGACAGTGATTGTCTTCTGTGAAATACATAAATTACACTGGTTTACAAAGAAATTGAGGCAAGCACAAAAATAGCTGTTTTAACCTAATTTGGGGGTGCTGAATTCAGATTTGAAATCCGTTTTTACTCATCACCTCTAGGTTTTTAGATATGCATACTGTACATAAAGGCGTATTTGCATTCAGGGTTAATTTCTAATATTGTGTGACTTATGTCTTCTTTTTTAGTTATTATGCAATAAATGCAAATAAATCAGATGAAGAAATGCCTCCAAGGGAAGATTCTGCCAAGTCAATCTCTTCCGAAGATATTGACTCTTCTTATTCAGGAACAAGTGGCAACGAGCCACACTGGATCATGCAAGAAGACCCGAATGACCTTGCTCGTGATTTGTATCTGTCAAAACAGCAGTCAGAGCTCTTGGCTTCTCGGCTCAAACAGTGGAACCTAGTCCAGGAAGATGTAAGGATCACCAGTTTCAGGAATCGGAACAAAGACCTTGCTTCATTTTTCGACATGGAAAACAAGTTGTGCTACTGCACAAATGTACCTGGCTTGTTCACTTTCCTTGGTTTGCCACATAGTACTTCAGACTGGCGTCTTTTCATAGACTCTTCCAAGCGAAGTCTCAAGGCTGTGCTTCTGCACAACGGGAATAAATATCCCAGCATTCCAACTGCACACTCTGTCCATCTAAAGGAGTTCTATGACAATATGGAGCTTCTTTTAGAAGCTGTTAAGTACAACCAGTACCAGTGGAGTTTGTGTGGGGACCTCAAGGTCATTGGTCTTCTTATGAGTATGCAAGCGGGCTTCACAAAGTACTGTTGCTTTCTCTGTCTCTGGGAGAGTCGAGCTGTATCCCAGCATTACAAGCAGAAAGACTGGGGGTCTAGAAGCACTTTCGTTCCTGGCGAACACAGCGTCAAGGAGAATCCTCTGGTTGACATGAAGAAGGTGCTTCTTCCTCCTCTTCACATCAAGCTTGGTTTGATGAAGAATTTCGTGAAGGCCATGGACAAAAATGGTGCTGCCTTCCAACACTTGTCTACTGTGTTCCCAGGTCTCAGTGCTGCTAAGCTCAAAGAGGGCATCTTTGTCAGACCTCAAATCCGAGAAGTGCTGAAGGATACTGATTTTGAGGAGCTTCTTACCTTAAAGGAACTGAGAGAATGGGAAGCATTTAAGTCAGTCTGCAGTGGCTTCCTTGGTAACACACGCGTACCAAATTACCAAGCCTGTATTGAGAAGTTGCTGAAGACTTATGAGGATATGGGATGCCGAATGTCACTCAAAATTCATTTTCTCCATTCCCACCTCAACTTCTTCTCTCCAAACCTTGGAGCAGTGAGTGATGAGCACGGAGAAAGATTCCACCAAGACATTACGAAGATGGAGAGCAACTATCAAGGCAAGTGGAACCCCAGCATGATGGGAGACTTCTGCTGGATGCTCTTGTGTGACATCCCGGAGGCAAAATACACCAGATCATCAAAGAAAACACACTTCTAACTTTGCGGTACTATGAATTGTGTACAATGTGTCATTCAAGTAAATTTATTCCGTCAATGTTCTTTATCTATCCTGTTTTATCTGTAATAAGCTGCTGCAACTGTTGAAATAAGCACGTATATACTCTGTATATACTAAAATGAGACTATTTAAAAGCCAGAAAACTAGAGGTGATAGAGCAAAACTGTTTATAAATTTGAATTCAGCACACCCAAATTAATAAAAAAACATCTATTCACATTCTTGCCTCAGACAAAAAATATTTTTTTTGTAAACCAGTCCGATTGTGCTACGGGTAGGCAGTGCAACCTGACGTTAGCTTTTCAACCCCCATTTTGGCATCAAAGGCCGAAGTTAATAAAGTAAAACAATAAACAAATTTTATTATCAAAACAGCATAAAACCCAACCAAGTTATAAAAATAAGTGTAAGTCCACACATTAAAATTACCCGTAGAGCTTACTGTCATTACCAGTTCACCGCTAATACAGTGGCAAGTCTACGGATTTACAAGACTAAAATTAGAGGTTTCCATTTCCCCTCTGTCGACTCATAAGATATTCCGACACGGCTTTGCTATAAGAACACTAAAAATATTCATCAGAAATAACAAACAAAACGTTTTCGATGCTTATTTCTTTATATTTACGTGAATTCATCAGAAATAACAAACAAAACATTTTCGATTCTTATTTCTTTATATTTAAGTGATAAATTTTTATATTTACCCAAAAACATTTTAATTATTCCATTGATTTTTCATTAAAACCGTTAAATATTAATTTTTACATCAGTATTTCAACATTAATTATGAAATACTGTAATTTATCACACATTTTACAGAATTTGAGATCACATTTGAAGTTATAATATTCGTAATAGAACAATATGCCATATTAGTAGAGGGTAGCCTACTAAAAAGGCCCGGCATGGCCAGGTGGTTAAGGCGCTCGACTTGTAATCCTAGTGTCGCGGATTCGAATCCCCGTCGCACCAAACATGCTCGCCCCTTTCAGCCATGGGAACTTTATAATGTGACGGTCAATCCCACTACTCAATGGTAAAATAGTAGCCCAAGAACTGACGGTAGGTGGTGATGACTAGTTGTCTTCTCTCTAGATTTACACCGCTAAATTAGGGACGGCTAGCACAGATAGCCCTCCTGTGGCTTTGCGCGAAATTTAAAAGGAAAAAACAAACAATACAGACAGAAGAAAATGTTAATACTGTAATCATTACTCAGATTTAAAAATATTATAGTTTTATTTAAATCTGAGTTTAATCTATAAGGATTTAATTTTATAACTTCAAAATAAAGAAGCTCTCTTGTCAAAGTCTATTGATTTGTATGTATATATTGTTTTATGGAAAGTGTCTAAGTTTTCGGTGTAAAGACGCTATCTTTTAATATGGTTAACGTTAACTCACATTAAAGACAACAAATGCTCAATAATAGGAATAATTGGGGATTGGAGGGGTTAAAAACCTTCCACTAACACTCCCCCTTGTTAAAAACTGTCATCTACAAAGTTTTGTTAATACTGATACAGTGACATAGGAATAGTTAGATGATAGACAAACAGACAGACACAAAAATTTTTATGCTTTGTATATATTGTATCATATATATATACGTGCTGAACTACCAGTGCTTTGTTCGGGTTATAAATTTAAAGAAGGTGTGTGATCAGATGATATGATAAATAAAACAAAACCTAAATGTTAAAGAATTAATTTATAACATATTATTACAGTAATCATTATTACACACAAGCCTTAATGCCCTGCCACAGTGTTTTACGTGAGTAATTACAAGATGATAATTGGTTGCAGAAGTATCTTATGACTTGAAGCTGAAAGGTTAAGATTAAAATAGCAAGATGGCATAACTGCTCTTAATATCAGCCTTTGGTTGCTGTTGGAGAAGAAACTTCAACTAAATTTATGTAATTCTGCAAAAGTGATGGTCATTATTTCATTGCATTCCTTCAAAGAGTATTAGTGCACTCTCTGAGATATACAAGAGGTTTCCGTGTTCTTCTCCACACTGTTTGCATATTGTGTCATATAAAGTTAGAAAATTGATATAAGGACAGGAGCTATCTATGCATGAGTTAACGTTAATTTTCGTTAGAGATATGAAACACTCAATAACAACAGTAACGGAGAGTGAAGAGGTTTCGAACTCCCCCATTAACATGCTCTTGATACAGATTATGATTCCACAAAGTTTGGCTGAGATTGGCTCAGCGACGTCGGGGTAGTTAGGTAACGGATAAACAGACAGACATAAATTTCTGTTATAGATATATATGAAGTTCTTTTACTGGACTGACTATGGCTGTGTTTTGTAATATAAATATACTGCTGGCCAAAATATTAAGGCCAATGAACATAAAGAAAAAATATGCAATTTGCGTTGTTAGACTCAACTACTTATTTGAGTGGAGCTTCGAAAGATGAAAATAAGAAAAGGGAAAATAAAAATAAAAAACTTTTTTAGCATTTAATATGGAAAATGTGAACACTATTTACAAAACACGTGAGACAGCTGAGCCACTTAAACAATAAAATCCAAATACGTATGTTTTATTGGAAGCAACTTTATTGACATTAGATCTCACAGCTGAAAACAAAATTTTTAAAATTATTACTGAGAGGTTTCGCAACCATAAAGAAATTCTTTGTTTCATCGATCGAACTTTCATTCCGTCTCTAATACTTGTCTGCAGTTTTACTGCTGAAATAACAGTGGGATTGAGGCAACTAGGCCTAAGGAAATAAAAATATCAAATAAGATCTGGTAATTGTTGGTCACCTGACAACCACCGATACTTCTGAATACATATGTAAAAAATAAAATAAAATAGCTTCAAAAACAAGCTACTATAAGAACCAGATTGTATGAAATGATTATGTGTATCACTACACTCCAACCGAAGTATTGTACAAACAAATGTGTCACTACCTGCGTATTTTAAAACCTCATGTTTGTCCTAAAGGACACGCGATAGGCCTACAGTTTCCGTTCTTATGAGCATGATCTGATAACGAGTTTCTACACTGAACTTAATGTGTGTATATGATTTGGAGGGACTTTATTCAACAAAATGCACAATATTCAATGAAAATATTAAGTTTTCGTTACTCCTTCTGCTCTTCAGTTCACCCAGTTTCCTACGAATAAAGAGTAATTGTTCGGGAAGAGCATGCCATATTTTATGTTATGTAGAAAGTAGTTGCAATACTAGCTAAGTAACTCAGATGCTAACTGGGAATAACAACGCGAATATCAAATGCCTTTCACTTTGTTGACAGCATAATTAGGAGTTAGGGGGAATGTTTGACACTACATGATGATTGGTGGCAAAGGTTGTGACGATGATGTCATATTGTCAAGCACAGGGTGCGTTACTACGGAAATGGTTTCAGGCCGCTACGCCCTTGGACAGTGGAAGTTCTCTGTTGTCAGAGAGCACTATGTTAGGCGTGGCATTATAGTTCAAGAGATACCGGATACGAAGTAGCACCAGATGGCGTAATGGTATGATTAGCGTGCAGATGGTTCGCCAGCAAAAGGTGGTGGATATCATTGGGTCATTAATTCTACAGTAACTGTTAGTTTTAAAACTAACAGTTTAATCTAATTTGCATAACACTGTGTTTATAGTTCAGCTTTAGAAGTGTCATGTAGGATGACAACATGTACCTACTAACAACGTGTCCTCTGGTTCCACTCTGTGAAACTATGACGTTATCGTGCCACACTATGACATCATTATTTTTAGCCCCTCCCCCTAAAGCAGCCAATTAGTGCATATTCACATTTAATTATATTGCACATTCTTGATGACGAGAAACCCATTTGACATAAAAATGTATCTCAGAACGGTTGGTATGGGTATTAACACTTTTACTGATAAGGGGAGAACAACGTTTCGACCTTCCTAGGTCATCTTCAAGTTAAGAAAGAGAATGTTTGAATGTGACCGTTGACGGACACGTATTAGGGACGAGAGAACAAACGGATACCGGATTATAGGGGGCGTTGCAGTTGGATGTTAGATTATTAATTAGTATAGGTATAAATGTGTTCCTTTATGTTGGTTTAATTTTGGTTTTAGTTGCTGCATAAGTAGGGCTTCTTTGATTTTGTGTTTGTTTATATTTGTTTCCCTACTTAATATCTGGATGTTTTCGATGATTATGTTGTGTTTATTTGATTTGCAGTGTTGAGAAATGCGTGAAGGCTTTATTGTATTATTTGAATCTAGTTTCCATTTTTCTGTTTGTTTCTCAAATATAAAAGTCATGGCTGTTATTACATTCTATTTTATAAATGATGCTGGTGTTATGTTTGTCAGTGCAATTTTTACATAGTATGGACTTCAATTTCCTGATGTTGGTTATTTTTTCGCTGATTTCTGGAACATATGGTGTACAGCAGTGTAAGGTTTGGTAGTTTGTTGTATCTTGTGATTTATTATTGTTTGTTTGTTGTTGGTCTAGGTGAGTGTGTGTATAATTTTTTCCACATTTTTATATGAAATTTGTTGATGTTGATGAAGTGTTGTTTTATTTTGTTGATTTCATCATTAATTTTATCAGGTGAACATAGTTTTGTGTTTTTGTTCATTTGGTTTCTTAATATGTTGAGTTTTTGTTTTCTTTCACGTTCTGAGTTCCATGGAATGTATAATTCACGATGGGTAATTTTTCTGTGGATTTCTTTTTTGAACTGTGTTTCAGTTCTTGTGATCTTAAGGTTGAGAAATGCTATTCGGTTAGTTTTTTCATGTTCACATGTGAACTTAATGTTGGGGTGTATCGAATTAAAGTGGTTAAAAAACTAATTGTGTGTTCTGTAGACGTGAATCCAACAATTATATTATCAACACACCTGTACCAATATAATGGTTGGTGTAAGGATGAATTGGTCGCTTGAGATTCGATCTGTGTCATATAAATGTTGGCTAGAATTGGTAACACGGGATTCCCCATACTTAGACCATTTACTTAAAGGTAGTTTTGGTTATTGGAACATAAAGCTAGTTTTGGTGGTAGTGAATTCTATAAGAGTTGCTAATTGGTTGCTGGGAATGTGTATCCATGAGTTGGAGTCTTGGATATAAAGTTCTAAAGCTATCTTTTCTTGCAGGCTTCAGTTGTGGGGACATATGTGAAGAGGGAGATTACATCAAAACTGACCATTAAGGCTTTATGGTTTAGTTGATTAAAAATATATTTAAAGTTAGAAGAGTCTTTTGAAAGGGAGCCGGCTGATGTTACATACTTTGACAATGCCCACGTTATATATTTACCGAGGTTGTAGTTAAATGATTCGTAGGTCAACATAATAGGTCGTAGTGGACAATCGGTTTGTGAGGTTTGGGGATCCCGTATAGTTGTGGTGTGCATGAGTCGGTCTTTCATAGGTAAGAATGTTTCTTGAGATTGTGTTGTTTTTTTCATTTGTAGTAGTATTTTGTTTAATTAGTTTTCACCTGTTTTATTTGTTTGTGTTTATTAGTTTAAATTAGTTTAAATCTGACAAGATGCTCATTGTTTGAATTATTCATTTGTGTTCATTACAACTATAGTGTTGCCTTTATCTGATTTTAGAATTTTGATGTTGTTGTCTTGTTTTAAGTTGTTTATAGAATTAATATATTTTTGTGTGAGGTTGTTTTTAGACTTCTTTTCTGTGATGTTATGTTGATAGTTTTGTGTGAAAATTATTTAAAAAGTTGTTTAATATATAGTTTTGAGGTGTTTAAGGGAAATAGATGTTTTCAGTTCTACCTGGAAAGTTAGGTTGTTGGTTGTCGGTGGAATTGTTGTAGAAGTTGTCTTCTTCCTGTTGGCTGTTTTCCGTTGTTTTCAGTTTGTGCAGAGTGGACCACCAGTCTTCCTGACAGGCTTTTATTTCGATGGATGGAATATTTCTCGGTGTTACTGCGAAGTTGGGTCCTTTGTTGAGTAGATGTATTTCTTTATCGCTTAATTTTAGGTCAGATCTGTTGTCACCTTAGTTTATTTAGTTTATTGTTGTTGTCACCTTAGTTTATCTAGTTTTTTTTTGTTGTTACCTTAGTTTATCTAGTTTCTTGTTGTTGTTACCTTAGTTTACCTAGTTTCTTCTTGTTGTCACCTTAGTTTATCTAGTTTTGTTGTTGGTACCTTAGTTTATCTAGTTTCTTGTTGTTGTTACCTTAGTTTATCTACTTTCTTGTTGTTGTTACCTTAGTTTACGTAGTTTATCTAGCTTCTTGTTGTGACGGGGCTTCCTTTTCTTGTCGTTCTAACTATTAAGTTGATTGATGCTGCATTGTACGAGTCCACAAAGATCTGGTTGAATACAGCAGAACATTTGATAGTCAAGATTAATTTTTGTTTCTGTAGGCCATTTAGTTCCTTACATTTCAAGCTTAACATGGCTTTCAGTAATTTTTCTCTGTAAATTATGGATAATGTTTGTACACTGATTAAAATTCTTGAATAGTTTTATCTTCACAAAACTGAGGATTAGTTTTACCTTTCATCATTGATTGAAGAAAGAAATATAATTTCTTCTACTGATATTTTTTGGGGGTTTAAGTTTCTTAGTTTCATTAGGATCGCACAGTTTTCCAACAGCATATTGTAGGTAAGTTCAAACATAATGGAGGACAACCGTACATTGTATCCACAAAAGTTGGCTGAAACTGTTCACTCACATTTGATCTTCAGCTTGGTTTGATACAGAAATATCTTACGCAGACTTCTAGAAAGTTTCTTACATCAGCCTTGATCTCATCGGTTGGGATGGAGGTAATTATTATGTTACTTTTTTATACGTGGCCTGACAGATACGTTTCTCGAGTCGGAATCTGCGAGTCGCGGGTTTGAATCCCGTCACCGAACACAAGGTAGGAGCATATTTATATGATGGTCAGTTACAATTTTCGTTGTTAAAGTTAGCCAGAGAGTTGGGAATGGGTGATGTTGAATATCTGGTTTCCCTCTATTCTACCAATTCTAGATTAGAGACTTCTGAGGTAGGTACATCTTTGATTAATTTTACGCAAACCTCAACAAACAATCTTCCCTACGAAGTAATTTTCTAACCTTAAAAGGATATATAAAATGCCCTTTGTGATTAAACTAGTATAGCTAATCCTAATTTTCTAACCTTAAAAGGATATATAAAATGCCACTTGTGATTAAACTAGTATAGCTAATCCTAATTTTCTAACCTTAAAAGGATATATAAAATGCCCTTTGTGATTAAACTAGTATGGCTAATCCTAATGTTCTAACCTTAAAAGGATATATAAAATGCCACTTGTGATTAAACTAGTATAGCTAATCCTAATTTTCTAACCTTAAAAGGATATATAAAATGCCCTTTGTGATTAAACTAGTATGGCTAATCCTAATTTTCTAACCTTAAAAGGATATATAAAATGCCACTTGTGATTAAACTAGTATGGCTAATCCTTTCCCTAAGTGTTTTTTCTTTCAAATGGAGCTAACAGAGTACCAGTACTTATACCATTTTTTCAAACTTTAAAACTCACAAGTTAGTTTTGAAGCAGAATAAGCTTACAGAAACTACTACTTACCTGGGGCGCTGGGCCTGAACTTTTTCTTTTGTATCATCTGAATAGGCTGACCAGGTTGATGTCCGATTGCGAAGTTTCGCCCTGGTCCACTCTTGGATGGCCAAAGTCAGGGCATACACACGACCTAGCAGTAGAACGATTGCGCCATCTGTGTTCTATGAAAACAATGATTAAACAGGGTAAAGAAGAAAGAAACAAAGGAAAAAGTATAAATCAAGAAGGAAGTAGATGACATAAGTATTGATAATAAATGGAACAAAGAAACACTTTATAGAAGTATAGAAGTCGAATTTGTTATAACAAGACGATTTTGAAGCCTGAACCAGACGATGACCGAAGAAGGTCGAAACGTTGTTCGCTCCTCTACGTAAAAAAATTTCTCAACCCAAACGAGCCGTTTTTACATATATATGACCAGTATGCCTTTGTATGGAATAATATAAATAACATATTCTCCAACTGCTTGTCGGTTCACAGAAATGTTGCAGAAACTTGTATTGTTTTAACAGACTGAGATCCTACTTAATTATGTTGCGTGCTGTTGTATGTGGCATATAAATGGCCTATGTCACTGAACTTTGTCTATGTGGGTTCTCACCTGTTACTAGAGACGGAACTTTGTTTATCTGACTTGAGTGAGACTTGTTGCATGTCTTTTTCTAGATGGTCCTAGTAACCCAAACTGATCCATCTTCTTTCGTTTTCCATTCTCATTAATAACAGTAAATATCCCAATCTTAAAAATTCCAAACATCTTGTACTCGTATCTTTCAAGTCTAATTATTATTTTCAAATACCTTGTAACTACATAAAAATAGTCCATTTAGAGCTATTTACATTTTAGGTGTTTTATCCTTAAGAGTATAGATGTATTACAAATTCTCCATGAGAAAGCACCTAAGACAAGAAGTGGTATTTGTAAACTAAACTCTGGAAATCCCCCCAAATCAGCAATTCGGTTTTTAAAAATTATTTCTACACCATCTGTGCTTCACATGTACGTTTTAACACCCCTCACATTCTTACTCTGACATCTTACCTTTAACATCTCTGCCACATCTTTCTGATTACTGTCCCTAAAGTTCAACCCATTGATTTCCAGTATTTGATCTCCCTGGAGAATTCGACGTCCGTGTTGGGCTGCGATGCTTCCAGGCTGCTGTGGAAAAGGTTTTGTTATTGAATCGGACAGCCTCGGTTCCTACAAACTAGAGATCAGAGCTCTAACTAAATCAATAGTGACATCACAATTTATATCACGAGATATAACCCTTACTAGGGTTGAATACAGACAATAATTGTCAAATATCGTTAAAAATGAAGGGCAGAAAAATCAAATATTAACAAAGTTGTTTAAGAAGAACTACAGAGTGGGTTACCAGTGTTCTGTTTACCACGGAGAATCGAACTGTGGGTTTAGCCATTATGAGTCCATAAACTTATTACTCAGTCACCGGGGAACATCACTTAAGTTTGAGATACCGTGGAATTAACACTCAAGTTGTCAGACCATTTACGTATAAGATTTATTGTATATAGAAAGGGAACGTCAATCAAAAACCTTTTATCTTCAACGACACAAAACGTGTAGACATTACTGATTAATAAAACACGAGTCATTGCTTACCACATATGTGATAAAAACTCCTCTTCCGTTCCTGCATAAGAACAAAAGAACAGTTGATAAACTTGTCCCTATATAACACGATACCAGCATTTCAAACATCAGAAAAACTCTTCACAGTTAAACAACATTGTCTTAATCATTACTTTAATGTCGATGTAATCACTTTAATTATATTTTTAATAAAGCATCGGTGAAGTCAGCGTAAGAAAAGGATGTACTCCAAGTCTCTAATTAACGTTGAGATTTTCTCGTGTTATTTCCACTAATGGGAGTTTGTTTGATTTGAATTTCGCGCAAAGCTGCACAACTAGTCATTACCACGCACCACCAACTCTTGGACTACTCTTTTACCAACTAATAGTGAGAATAATTACGACATTATTACGCCCCCACGGCTGAAAGGACGAGCAAGTTTGGAGCGATGGAGATTCAGGCTCGCAAACCTCGAATTACGAGTCGAGTGGACTAGACGTCTGGTAATTGGTCATTCTCATTCAACATGGGAGAGGCTATAATATATAAATATCATCTATTTTAACAGTAAAGGAGACGGCTGATGTCGACCTTAGTTTGCACAACGTGCAACATGACAGCAGAATCTGTACATGAAAAGCAAACATTATGTTTAGAGAACAACAATAGAACAAACTTAGCTAAAACAAAGACAAATTATGGTTTTCTGTACGAAATGTGTATGTAAAAACACGACAGAAAACTAGACTCAGACACTCAGAAAGTTGTGAAACATTCTACATTCAGATTAGAAAGTAGAAAATGACGTATCCCTGCATACCACAAAGTAATGAAAATATATTGAAGGCCTTAGAGTAAAATGCACGTAGCTCTGCATATCACAAAGTAATGAAAACTATAATAAAGGGATTATGGTAGAATGTACGTGTCCTGCATACCAGAGAGTAATAAAAAATATGATAAAGTATTTACAGTAAAATACACGTATACCACAATGGTATGCCCTGCATACCACAAAGTAATAAAAATATAATGAAGGTTTTAGAGTAAAATGCACTACGTATCCCTTCATATCGCAGAGTTATAAAAATATAATAAAGGTTTCAAAGTAAAATGCACGTATCCCTATATACCACAAAGTAATAGAAATGTAATAAAGGTTTTACAGTAAAATGCTCGTATCCCTACATACGATAGCGTAACAGAAATGTATTAAATGTTTCAGAGTAATATGCACGTATTTCTGCATAACACAAGTAATAAAAATATAATAAAGGTTTATTGTAAAATGCACTACATGTCTCTGCATACTACAAATTAATAAAAATATAATTAAGGTTTTAGAGTAAAATACACGTGTTCCTACATACTCTATTGTAATAGATATATATTACAGGTTTTACAGTAAAATGCACGTGTTCCTACATACTCTATTGTAATAGATATATATTACAGGTTTTACAGTAAAATGCACGTGTTCCTACATACTCTATTGTAATAGATATATAATACAGGTTTTACAGTAAAATGCACGCGTTCCTACATACTCTATTGTAATAGATATATATTACAGGTTTTACAGTAAAATGCACATGTCCCTGCATACCACAAAGTAATTGACAATATAATAAATGTTTTAGATTAAAAATGATGAAGTTAAAGGACTAGTTATACATTTTGAACAAATGAATTACGTCGAACCCAGATTTCTGTTTGGAGACTGAGCTGGTTAAGCCTACCGAACTATACCGATGCTAAACAACCGTAGAATGACCTAAGTTAATATTAATCTAGTCGATTTATGTCGAACCTAGGCTACTGTTTAAAGAATAAGCTAACTTGTGTTGTAAATTACGCCAAACCTTTGCTAATTCAAAGAAAAATGTAACTCTATACAGTGTAGTACACTGTACCTCAGCTACTATCAGAGAACGTGATAGTTATTTGCACTGAATTATTGTTTGTTTGTTTTTGAATTTCGCACAAAGCTACTCGAGGGCTATCTGTGTTAGCCGTCCCTAATTTTGCAAGGTAAGACTAGAGGGAAGGCAGCTAGTCATCACCACCCACCGCCAACTCTTGGGCTACTCTTTTACCAACAAATAGTGGGATTGACCGTTACATTATAACGCCCCCACGGCTGAAAAGGCGAGCGACGGGGATGCGAACCCGCGACCCTCGGATTACGAGTTGCACGCCTTTACACGCTTGGCCATGCCGGGCCTGCACTGAATTATAAAAACATCGACTGATGTTACGTAACAAACCAGTTTCTAATAAATTACACCAATTCCACGTTACTGTCTGACAAACGTGCTAACTTCATGTATTGAATTATACCAAACCTAGTCTACTATAAAGAACAAGTTAATGTTTCAACGTTTTATATCATTTAGAGAGTTCTTTTGGACTATCTGGTAAAAGTAAGTTCAAGTGCAGCCCACATGATAACAAGAAAATAATTTATTACTTTAATAAATGTTTGCTACAACTATGTTCAGTTGTAGACCTGAGATAGTGAATAAACTAATCATAAACTCTGACACTAAGCCTACCTTCAGGTATAACGTTTCAACAGAAGTTTCAAGACTAATTGCAATCAAACACAATTACTAGAAATCGATAAACAGACACTCTAACTCAATAGTAAAGGATAGGTGTAATATCTCTCAGTGAATAATGTTTCTGACACTGAACTAACTCAGTCATTAGATACTTCACTATTATCCTATTGTATTACACTATTGCTTCACATATCACAGGAGTTTCGACTTCATAATGTCATTGTAATAACGAGCTCCTACTGGCAATCATGTGAATTAAAATATTGTTTTAAACACCAACCCTCACCTAGTTGTGAATGTGTTTGAATTATAACACACAAATAAAACAGCAGATGACCCATTATTCGTCTTTTAGGTGTTGCTCTGTTCAGATGGATGGGATATTCTTATTCTCCAGTCTCAGCAGATTTTTGTTGGTTCAGTGATCAACTGAATCCATCGTTGGTCCTCTGAAAACGGTCTTAACAGAATCCTTTATGTTCTCCAGCAGATTCACTTTGCACTAAGAACTTCAGCTCTGAAATTAGCCCAGTTGGAAATTATTCAATAATGTACTTAAAGACGATCACCGTAGACGTTCTTGGCTTGAGCCACCTGTACTTCAAAGACGATCACCGTAGACGTTCTTGGCTTGAGCCACCTGTACTTCAAAGACGATCACCGTAGACGTTCTAGGCTTGAGCCACCTGTACTTCAAAGACGATCACCGTAGACGTTCTTGGCTTGAGCCACCTGTACTTCAAAGACGATCACCGTAGACGTTCTTGGCTTGAGCCACCTGTACTTCAAAGACGATCACCGTAGACGTTCTTGGCTTGAGCCACCTGTACTTCAAAGACGATCACCGTAGACGTTCTTGGCTTGAGCCACCTGTACTTCAAAGACGATCACCGTAGACGTTCTAGGCTTGAGCCACCTGTACTTCAAAGACGATCACCGTAGACGTTCTTGGCTTGAGCCACCTGTACTTCAAAGACGATCACCGTAGACGTTCTTGGCTTGAGCCACCTGTACTTCAAAGACGATCACCGTAGACGTTCTTGGCTTGAGCCACCTGTACTTCAAAGACGATCACCGTAGACGTTCTTGGCTTGAGCCACCTGTACTTCAAAGACGATCACCGTAGACGTTCTGAATTTTAAAAACCACATCATTGATTCTCTTCAATTTTGGATTATGTTCTTCCTTGTGGCAAATATTGCGAGATTACTCCATTTCTTTTCAATGAAACCCAGTCTTATCATGACCAACGTTGTTTTGGCTTATGTTTCGTCATTATTACCCGACTTGAGTATTTTATAGATAAAAAGACACACTCGGTCTTCGTTACTCTCTGTATACATTTTGTGTATAAATCTGCCAAGTGACTCTTCCCCAAATGTGTGTGGACAAGGTCCAATTGCACTTGAAGTTCATCCCCAAACATTAGTGATGATGGTACGTTGCCTGTAGTTTTTATACGATTGTTTGGCACCTCACAGATTGTTGAAGAAAATATTCATCACAGTTTCTGATAGACATTTACATGAATAACCAACTGATTAAAAAGCATCTAGTGTGCGTCTCTTCACCATGATACCAAAAGATGGTTGAAGCGCTGTTGTTTGGTTTCTAACGATTTTCTTTATTCCAAGAATCTGTCACATCTCCACAAGCAAGGTTAATTCAAAATTCTTCACCTGATCTGAATGGAGTTCCATAGGCTCCCAAAACCAGAAACAAATTAACTGTCATATTACTTGCTAGTGTTTGTTTCCTGGTTTAGAACAGCATCTGCTTCTGGTCATCAGATGAAACAGTCCATTACAACCATGATGCATTTATTTTCAATGCTACTCTGTGCCAGAGGACCAACCACATCAAATTTCTTAAAAGGTACTCCAAAACTACTGTACGTATCATGCTTTTCTTTTGTTAACAGCAGAGCTCACAATATTTACACCAGTTGTCTACAGACTTCTGGCAACCAATTCAACAGAAGCACTCTCTTACTCTATAACAACGATTTCTTAGCCCACAATAATTCAACTGATGGAAGAGTATGGACTGTTCAACATATAGAAATTCTGAAAGCACCAACCCTAGGCGTTCTTCCTGTCAACAGTTACCTCCCCATTTCAGACATAACAGCCCCTCTTAAAAACATAAGAAATGATCAATGCATAATAGATTTATGTTTTCACGTATTATTGGGTGACTGTTTCTCGTGATGAGTTTTCTGTTCTGATCTTCATCCACTGAATAACACTTGCTCTATGGTTCTGTATAAGGTAGTACATAAGGTTAAAGTTTCGGGACTCATTTTATTATCTGACCTCCTAGATTATACGTACTTACTAGCCATTTCAAAACTACATTTGTTGATTTAGGCAATGATAAAAACAATAACTAGACCCTTCTAGCACATACTGATTGGTTTGTTTTGAATTTCGCACAAAGCTACACAAGGGCTATCTGAGTAAGCCGTCTCTAATTTGGCAATGTAAGACTAGAGAAAAGGCAGTTAGTCATCACCACCTAGCTCCAACTCTTGGTCTACTCTTTTATCAACCAATAGTGATATTGACCCTAACTTTATAACGCCCCCACGGCTGAAAGGGCAAGCACATATTAAAAGCATGGCTTACAAATTAAAACCACGTAATGAATTATATTGAATATAGGGTACTGTAAATCAAGCTAGGCCTAATTACACTCTGCTGGATCATTGTTAAAGAATTGGCTAATTTCGCGTTATGAATCATATGAACTTAGGCTACGGTGAGCGGAATAGTTTAGTGTTCTGATTTTCAACGAAACCTAAGGTGATACAACAGAAAATCTGGTGTTCAGTGAATTATATTAAAAACTTGTAAATTATAAAACTAATTTACTGTAATAAATTATACCAAACCTATAGGCTAGTGTAGAATAACTAGTTATCTTAGTGGACTGAATTATACTTAACCCTAGGTTACTTAACAGATCAGTCTAGGCTGGTGTGAATGTTGTTAAATATGGGGTGCTGTGTAAAGAAGCAAGACATTTACATGTAACTTACGTTTTCTGCATTACACTTAGGCCTAGCCTCTCTGTTATGCTGGACTTTCTGATTTCAACAGTGATAAACTTGGTTGTTTCTGAAAAAATAAGAAATGACAGTCATTCTCCCTTAATAACACTGTATCTGATAATCCACTAACACAAAGAGAACAAGTGTTTATCTGACAACACACTAACACAAGAATAACACGTCTATATCAGATAATCCAGTTGACACAATCAATGCAACTAAAATCTTGATACTTAAACACTGTCCCTATTTTTTATATGCCACAACATTTTTATATGTCCAATCAGGAAGTTAGTTTCGCTTGCATTTAATCGAACTTACTTTCGCTTGTTGTGAACAGTTTTTGTGGGTTTTCCCTGAGGACCAACAATCTAATAGGAGAGGGCGCTTCTCTCAAAGAACGCAGTGCCTCGGCAGCTGGTAGATCCCTTAAGGAGACTTCATTCACCTGCCAAACAAAGATCATTCAAACAATCCTGTTCAACTGGTATTAACTGGCTAACAATGAAAAAGAACATTCAAACAACTCAGTTGTATTGATTTGGTTTGTTTTGAATTTCGCGCAAAGCTACACGAGGGCTATCTGCGCTAGCCGTCCCTAATTTAGCAGTGTAAGACGAGAGGGAAGGCAACTAGTCATCACTACCCACCACCAACTTTTGGACTACTCTTCTACCAAAGAAAAATGGAATTGATCGTCACATTATAATGGCTCGTGGTTGAAAGGGTGTGCATGCTTGGTGTGACGAGGATTCGAACCCGCGACCCTCGGATTAGGAGTCGAGTGCCTTAATCACCTGGCCATGACGGGCCGGTTGTATTGGTAAAATTAACAAGAAAGAAGAGCATTCAAATATTTCAGTTGTGATGGTATTAACTGGCTAACAAAGAAGAACATTTCACATAACGAACGTGTTGAAACGTCTTGAATTTTACTTTCACACAGATCTTTCAAGAGTTCGCACAGTTGAATAGGATAGTAGCGTTATCTACCAACAGTTCAGACATCGTCTTAGTTATGTTTTGGATGAAGAGTGTTTTTGCTTGGGTTCTTTTGTGTAATTTTGTAAAAATAAAAAAGCAAAACAAAAAGACAAGAAAAGGTTTAACACATAGTTTTATTTTAAAGTATGATTACAGAGTTGGTTAATCTTCACTTTAACTACAATGCTAAGCCTTTATTCGATTAATTCTGTTTGTTCTATTACAGTGTTAAGCCTTACTCTGAGTACCGAAAAACAAGCACTTTGCTTATAAAGTTGGTTAATCTTCACTTATACTACAATGCCAAGTCTCAATTCGATTAATTCTGTTTGTTCTATTATAGTGTTAAGCCTTACTCTGAGTACCGAAAAACAAGCAATTTGCGAAATCACTTTTATACGAGTTACATTTTTGTCAAGCATTGTTACTGAACTGCAAAAGGTAACTCTCTACTGATGTTAAACAATAATGTAGTAAAAATTACGCGAACTCTGAAGAGCTTTTGCTTACTTGTTTGTTGTAGAACGAAACCACACTGGGTTATCTGTCGTTTCTACTCAAAGATATGGAATGCTAGATTTTAGCCCTGTTAAGTCCCTGATCTTATCGCAATGCCACTAAGAAATAAGCTTTATTTCGTTTGCGGTGGTGATAATTAGTTGTCTGTTATTTCAGTTTTGTATTCCAATGACGTACTAGACAAACAGGTAAAAGTTAGCAAGCAATACACTAACATTATTTGTGAAGTTAGGCCTATCATTTGGTGAACTTACGGTAAAAGGATAAACATCAATGATTTTGATGACCTCCAATGATTTTGCCCTAGATCGAGTAGGCAAGTCTTTGCCAGTAAACATAGAGCCTCGTGACTGAAGCCAACAATGAATAATCGTTCGACTCTCGGGATTGAAGAAGATGGGCCCAACAATATGCAAGAAGCTGGGACCAAAAGAAGGAAACACGAGTAGTCACTGGAAGGATTGGTTGGTACACAGATTGGAGAAGATGTTGACTCGTCTACTTTCTTAACTACAGAGAGCAAAAGACTTCACATACTTAAAGAACGATTCTAATGGAGGCATAGAAAGATCTATCTACACTCCCACTATGTTAGTGCAATGGAGTGCAGCAGCATATATCCGAGATGGAGTGGTGGATGGTAACTTTCGAGCCTCGAGGTAAGAAATGTCGTGAACCATTTGGAAATGCTGTATCTCTTTTTTCTCCACTCGCCGAGTGCAAGAACGAAAGTAAGAGGGTTGAGAACCAGTAAAACTAATAACACGTGGGTCCATTTTGCACTCGTGAGCATCATGGTCCTTACCACTGCAACAAGCACATGTCAAGGAACCATGACATGATGCCTTTGAGTGACTAAACCGCTGACACTGAAAACATCCGAGAGGGTGCGAAATATATTGATGTTGGCAGGTTGTCGTGGTGATGTACACTTCAAAATTAGAACACTGGTTATCAACATAATTTCATCTTTGCGATTGGAGACACGCCTCATTGCAAAAACTCCTTGGGTGGAGAAACTAGCAAGGATCTCTGACTTGGGGATGTTTTTTCAAATCCTTCTTAACAGTAACTTCTCATGACGATTGCAAAGCAGAATGGGGAGTACCCTCAATTGGTATATCTTCAATGGCCTTAAAATGCAAGAGGAGTTTACTGTGTTTTGAAGTGGATGTTTTTACCAAGATGTCACCAAAGCAAACCTTTTTGACTGACTCAGGAGAGCCAACAAACCACTCTAGTCCCTTTTGAATAAAAAGGGAGATATTTGTCCTAAATATTTGTTTGATAAAGAGTGTAAGATTATAGAATGAGATACAGGTGTTGTAAAAGTTAAAGGTTATTGTTCAGAATCTTCAAGACGTGGTCATTTACCCATGATCTGTTGTATTTTTTTCAAAAAATGTAGTATAATTTTCATTTGGGGAATCCATAATAAAGAAATAAATTTCGGTGCCCACTTACCCCACCCACTATGGAGTCTCATGAGAGGACATACTGCAATGCCAAATAAGGACTTGCAGCAATGCTAGGGTCTCATGAGTACTATACCCAAACACTAGTATAAGACAAAATGTCTACAACACCCTTTGCGAACATCCAACACTAGTCGTCGGTTGACTGTAACCCATGTGAACCAGCCGACTGACTTAAGGGCACCCCAAGGCCGCCCATCTACGGGAATTCAAAGTCAAAGTGGTGTGTTAGAGTTGGATCTCTCAATTATCAGGATCTTCTCCTTCCATTCACAGGATGCCACGCACGGCAAACACATGGTTGATTGTTTAGATCCAAGAGCAGGTAAACTGTGAGTAAAAAACCTGCTCTGGAAGATCCCCACGCCATGTACAGAATCCACAACAAGGGGTCAATGCAGAGTTAGCTAGCTCCCTGTAAAGTGAATCGTATCTACGTCAACTTGAAATTACCTCGCTCATTGCGAATCCTCGATATAATAACGAAGAAATTCCAGACTAGATAGAAGACTCAATACTGTTTGAAAATTTATAAATTCTTTTCTATATAGATCATCATACTATAATGGAGATCTTGCTTATATGATAAAGGAAAAACTTTTTAATATGTGATATGCAACTCCCAACATCATTAAATTTTTATCCTGTTTGCATGTAGATTTACAATAGGAATCATTATTTTACCATTTCCATGACGGAGAGCTTTATTCTTCTCCAATCTCAGGGTGCGTCATCCACATAAATATAATAGTATTGTCTGTTGTATGTCTATGTAAATATACTTCACAGGGGGTGGATGGTTCTTCACCAAAATTGGTGTGGAAGCTCATTAGGTCCATGAGGAAATAAACAAGATTTTCAATTTTGCATTTTGCAGTTTTTATGAGATTTTGCGGGTTTTTTTTTCCCACTACTTCGCCCCTTTCATAAATCTTCATCAAGTTTAGCATGAAGGTTTGTTGTGTCCGCAAGGATATGCATGCAAATTAACGGTTTAACATTTTACGTTTTGCTGTTTTTTTTTAAATTATGTATAAAGGATACAACTTTTCATTAATCATGAACTTACATATAACTTCCGTCCAGGGTACGGGGTACCCTAACAAGTTATTTCTAGTAACCGTTATTGCAAATTGTATCATTGTTTGTATATTAAAATATATTTCTATTACAAATGAAACTATGTGTAGCAGTCTTGTTGACAAGAACAATAAATTGGATAAATAACGATATTTATTTAACTTCTAAATTTCAAGTTTCATAAAACACAGTTTCAGGCTATATGAATTTTTAATATTTGGTCCGCCTATTACTAAATGGGAATGGTTTATCTTATGCTGGTAGTTAATGGCAAAGGGAAAACGGTTTGAGAGATGTATTGAGCAATTTATTTCGGTCATGAATAGCATTTCTGAAAAAAAAAAGAAATATTAGCCTTAGGAAAAACAAGCTGTTTAATGAGGCATAAGTTTAGGATTTGACGTCGTACACGAAAAACTTCTTGTCAATGCGATAAAAAGAACAAGCGATACAAGTTATCTCAGAATCTGAATAGTTTTATGTAATAAAAATAAGAAACATGAAGGATCTTTCTTCAGAATATCTAAAACTAAAAGAAGAAAAACATCAAATCCAAAGTTTTTCAACAAGTAATACTGACTTTTCTACAACATGAAAAGTTCTGTCAGTGTACAAAGTCTGGACCAGACGTATTTTCTCTTCCTCCAACAGAAACAGTGATTGAAAAAGGGCAGTGGATTGAATATTATTAGCTATCTTCAATGACCAATATAGGGCCTAACTAATTTCTGTATCAAGATCAGATGATGAGTATTTAGATCAAGCGTAATTATCTTTTCATGTCAAGTCAGAGATTGTTAAGCCTATTGGTGCCGATATGAAAAAGTATAAAGATATCTCCGTAACTTAATTCTTTATTATCTCAAGTTGATGTACACTTCAATTATAAACTAAATTCTTTGTCTCTTACCCTTTTCACGCATGAGGCCTACACAGAAACTTCACTCGGTTATAATGAAGAGTGAAGGGAAGCCATTTTACGTCATGCATATCGATGAAAGACTCGGCGGGTAGTTTTGACGATCTTGGTTTTAAAAATTGCTGGAACGATGCAATCAATGCTTGGTGTATAAATATGTGTGGTAGTCAAACAGCCGACACTATCAGTTGTCCACATTCAAAGATAAAAAGATACACTTAAAAGATACACTGCTGGCCGAAATCTTAAGGGCAATGAACTTAGCAAAAAATATGCATTTTGCCTTTTTACACTCAACCACTTATTTGAGAAGAGCTTCGAAAGATGAAAATAAGAAAAGGGAATAATAAGGAAAATGTGAACACTACGAAATTAGCCTAAATACTGAGTGGAAAAAAGTTTAAGACCATACTGAAACGAAGCGTTAATCGGTAAACACGTAACGAAATTTAGTCATTTGTGTTCAAGCATTAGCGTTGTCAACATCTCCCACTGATATCTCCTGTGTTACATTGAGTAAAAATATGACAAAAGCTAAAAAGATGACAGAGTTTGAACGTGGCAGAATTGTCGAGCTGCAAAAGCAAGGTCTCTCAACGTGCCATCGCTGGTGAGATTGGGCGTAGTAAAACTGCTGTTGCAAATTTCTTAAAAGACCCTAAGGGATACAGAACGAGAATTTCAAGTGATCGGCCCAAAATAATTTCGCCAGCGTTGAATAGGAGGATTCGACGGGTTGTCCGGAAAGACACCAGCCGATCGTGAAACCAGATTAAAGCCCTTAAAGACGCTGAATGCAGCTCAAGAACAATAAGATGGCACCTACGAGAGAAAGGCTTTAAAAACCGTAAACGCCTTCAAAGGCCACGCCTCCTTCTACACCACGAAACGGCTCGGTTAAACTTTGCTGAAAAGCACCAAACATGAGACGGAGAAAAGTGAAAAAAGGTTTTGTTCTCTGATGAGAAAAAATTAACCTGGATGGTCCAGATGGCTTCCAACGTTACTGACACGATAAGGATATCCCACCGGATACATTTTCTACATGACACAGTAGAGGAGGTTCCATCATGATCTGGGGTGCTTTCTCCTTCCATGGAACAATGGAGCTTCAGGTTATACAGGGGAATCAAACAGCAGCTGGCTACATTGGCCCTGTTAAGTCCCTGATCTTATCGCAATGCCACTAAGAAATAAGCTTTATTTCGTTTGCGGTGGTGATAATTAGTTGTCTGTTATTTCAGTTTTGTATTCCAATGACGTACTAGACAAACAGGTAAAAGTTAGCAAGCAATACACTAACATTATTTGTGAAGTTAGGCCTATCATTTGGTGAACTTACGGTAAAAGGATAAACATCAATGATTTTGATGACCTCCAATGATTTTGCCCTAGATCGAGTAGGCAAGTCTTTGCCAGTAAACATAGAGCCTCGTGACTGAAGCCAACAATGAATAATCGTTCGACTCTCGGGATTGAAGAAGATGGGCCCAACAATATGCAAGAAGCTGGGACCAAAAGAAGGAAACACGAGTAGTCACTGGAAGGATTGGTTGGTACACAGATTGGAGAAGATGTTGACTCGTCTACTTTCTTAACTACAGAGAGCAAAAGACTTCACATACTTAAAGAACGATTCTAATGGAGGCATAGAAAGATCTATCTACACTCCCACTATGTTAGTGCAATGGAGTGCAGCAGCATATATCCGAGATGGAGTGGTGGATGGTAACTTTCGAGCCTCGAGGTAAGAAATGTCGTGAACCATTTGGAAATGCTGTATCTCTTTTTTCTCCACTCGCCGAGTGCAAGAACGAAAGTAAGAGGGTTGAGAACCAGTAAAACTAATAACACGTGGGTCCATTTTGCACTCGTGAGCATCATGGTCCTTACCACTGCAACAAGCACATGTCAAGGAACCATGACATGATGCCTTTGAGTGACTAAACCGCTGACACTGAAAACATCCGAGAGGGTGCGAAATATATTGATGTTGGCAGGTTGTCGTGGTGATGTACACTTCAAAATTAGAACACTGGTTATCAACATAATTTCATCTTTGCGATTGGAGACACGCCTCATTGCAAAAACTCCTTGGGTGGAGAAACTAGCAAGGATCTCTGACTTGGGGATGTTTTTTCAAATCCTTCTTAACAGTAACTTCTCATGACGATTGCAAAGCAGAATGGGGAGTACCCTCAATTGGTATATCTTCAATGGCCTTAAAATGCAAGAGGAGTTTACTGTGTTTTGAAGTGGATGTTTTTACCAAGATGTCACCAAAGCAAACCTTTTTGACTGACTCAGGAGAGCCAACAAACCACTCTAGTCCCTTTTGAATAAAAAGGGAGATATTTGTCCTAAATATTTGTTTGATAAAGAGTGTAAGATTATAGAATGAGATACAGGTGTTGTAAAAGTTAAAGGTTATTGTTCAGAATCTTCAAGACGTGGTCATTTACCCATGATCTGTTGTATTTTTTTCAAAAAATGTAGTATAATTTTCATTTGGGGAATCCATAATAAAGAAATAAATTTCGGTGCCCACTTACCCCACCCACTATGGAGTCTCATGAGAGGACATACTGCAATGCCAAATAAGGACTTGCAGCAATGCTAGGGTCTCATGAGTACTATACCCAAACACTAGTATAAGACAAAATGTCTACAACACCCTTTGCGAACATCCAACACTAGTCGTCGGTTGACTGTAACCCATGTGAACCAGCCGACTGACTTAAGGGCACCCCAAGGCCGCCCATCTACGGGAATTCAAAGTCAAAGTGGTGTGTTAGAGTTGGATCTCTCAATTATCAGGATCTTCTCCTTCCATTCACAGGATGCCACGCACGGCAAACACATGGTTGATTGTTTAGATCCAAGAGCAGGTAAACTGTGAGTAAAAAACCTGCTCTGGAAGATCCCCACGCCATGTACAGAATCCACAACAAGGGGTCAATGCAGAGTTAGCTAGCTCCCTGTAAAGTGAATCGTATCTACGTCAACTTGAAATTACCTCGCTCATTGCGAATCCTCGATATAATAACGAAGAAATTCCAGACTAGATAGAAGACTCAATACTGTTTGAAAATTTATAAATTCTTTTCTATATAGATCATCATACTATAATGGAGATCTTGCTTATATGATAAAGGAAAAACTTTTTAATATGTGATATGCAACTCCCAACATCATTAAATTTTTATCCTGTTTGCATGTAGATTTACAATAGGAATCATTATTTTACCATTTCCATGACGGAGAGCTTTATTCTTCTCCAATCTCAGGGTGCGTCATCCACATAAATATAATAGTATTGTCTGTTGTATGTCTATGTAAATATACTTCACAGGGGGTGGATGGTTCTTCACCAAAATTGGTGTGGAAGCTCATTAGGTCCATGAGGAAATAAACAAGATTTTCAATTTTGCATTTTGCAGTTTTTATGAGATTTTGCGGGGTTTTTTTTCCCACTACTTCGCCCCTTTCATAAATCTTCATCAAGTTTAGCATGAAGGTTTGTTGTGTCCGCAAGGATATGCATGCAAATTAACGGTTTAACATTTTACGTTTTGCTGTTTTTTTTTAAATTATGTATAAAGGATACAACTTTTCATTAATCATGAACTTACATATAACTTCCGTCCAGGGTACGGGGTACCCTAACAAGTTATTTCTAGTAACCGTTATTGCAAATTGTATCATTGTTTGTATATTAAAATATATTTCTATTACAAATGAAACTATGTGTAGCAGTCTTGTTGACAAGAACAATAAATTGGATAAATAACGATATTTATTTAACTTCTAAATTTCAAGTTTCATAAAACACAGTTTCAGGCTATATGAATTTTTAATATTTGGTCCGCCTATTACTAAATGGGAATGGTTTATCTTATGCTGGTAGTTAATGGCAAAGGGAAAACGGTTTGAGAGATGTATTGAGCAATTTATTTCGGTCATGAATAGCATTTCTGAAAAAAAAAAGAAATATTAGCCTTAGGAAAAACAAGCTGTTTAATGAGGCATAAGTTTAGGATTTGACGTCGTACACGAAAAACTTCTTGTCAATGCGATAAAAAGAACAAGCGATACAAGTTATCTCAGAATCTGAATAGTTTTATGTAATAAAAATAAGAAACATGAAGGATCTTTCTTCAGAATATCTAAAACTAAAAGAAGAAAAACATCAAATCCAAAGTTTTTCAACAAGTAATACTGACTTTTCTACAACATGAAAAGTTCTGTCAGTGTACAAAGTCTGGACCAGACGTATTTTCTCTTCCTCCAACAGAAACAGTGATTGAAAAAGGGCAGTGGATTGAATATTATTAGCTATCTTCAATGACCAATATAGGGCCTAACTAATTTCTGTATCAAGATCAGATGATGAGTATTTAGATCAAGCGTAATTATCTTTTCATGTCAAGTCAGAGATTGTTAAGCCTATTGGTGCCGATATGAAAAAGTATAAAGATATCTCCGTAACTTAATTCTTTATTATCTCAAGTTGATGTACACTTCAATTATAAACTAAATTCTTTGTCTCTTACCCTTTTCACGCATGAGGCCTACACAGAAACTTCACTCGGTTATAATGAAGAGTGAAGGGAAGCCATTTTACGTCATGCATATCGATGAAAGACTCGGCGGGTAGTTTTGACGATCTTGGTTTTAAAAATTGCTGGAACGATGCAATCAATGCTTGGTGTATAAATATGTGTGGTAGTCAAACAGCCGACACTATCAGTTGTCCACATTCAAAGATAAAAAGATACACTTAAAAGATACACTGCTGGCCGAAATCTTAAGGGCAATGAACTTAGCAAAAAATATGCATTTTGCCTTTTTACACTCAACCACTTATTTGAGAAGAGCTTCGAAAGATGAAAATAAGAAAAGGGAATAATAAGGAAAATGTGAACACTACGAAATTAGCCTAAATACTGAGTGGAAAAAAGTTTAAGACCATACTGAAACGAAGCGTTAATCGGTAAACACGTAACGAAATTTAGTCATTTGTGTTCAAGCATTAGCGTTGTCAACATCTCCCACTGATATCTCCTGTGTTACATTGAGTAAAAATATGACAAAAGCTAAAAAGATGACAGAGTTTGAACGTGGCAGAATTGTCGAGCTGCAAAAGCAAGGTCTCTCAACGTGCCATCGCTGGTGAGATTGGGCGTAGTAAAACTGCTGTTGCAAATTTCTTAAAAGACCCTAAGGGATACAGAACGAGAATTTCAAGTGATCGGCCCAAAATAATTTCGCCAGCGTTGAATAGGAGGATTCGACGGGTTGTCCGGAAAGACACCAGCCGATCGTGAAACCAGATTAAAGCCCTTAAAGACGCTGAATGCAGCTCAAGAACAATAAGATGGCACCTACGAGAGAAAGGCTTTAAAAACCGTAAACGCCTTCAAAGGCCACGCCTCCTTCTACACCACGAAACGGCTCGGTTAAACTTTGCTGAAAAGCACCAAACATGAGACGGAGAAAAGTGAAAAAAGGTTTTGTTCTCTGATGAGAAAAAATTAACCTGGATGGTCCAGATGGCTTCCAACGTTACTGACACGATAAGGATATCCCACCGGATACATTTTCTACATGACACAGTAGAGGAGGTTCCATCATGATCTGGGGTGCTTTCTCCTTCCATGGAACAATGGAGCTTCAGGTTATACAGGGGAATCAAACAGCAGCTGGCTACATTGGCATGTTGGAGAGAGCATCCTTATTGACTGAAGGCCCCCGCTTGTGTGGAAATGACTGGAACTTTCAGCAGGACAACGCTGTAATCCACAATGTCAGCTGGACAAAGGGCTTTTTCATGGCAAATAACGTGATAAGGAAAATAAAATATTGTTTGTTTGTTTTGGAATTCCGCGCGAACCTACACGAGGGCTATCTGCGCTAGCCGTCCCTAATTGAGCAGTGTAAGACTAGAGGGAAGGCAGTTAGTCATCACCACCCACCGCCAACTCTTGAGCTACTCTTTTACCACGAATAGTGCAATTGACCATCACGTTATAACGCCCCCACGGCTGAAAGGGCGAGAATGTTTGGTGCGACGGGCATTCTAACCCGCGATCCTCATATTACGAGTCGAACGACTTAGCCCACCTGCCCATGCCGGGCCTAAAAGTTAAATATCCTTTGGAATATATGTGTATATAGTGTATAAATCAATTTCAATTTCTTTGGGAAGCTTAGAAGCATATATTGACCGTGCACTTTTAGATCAAATACGAACACGTGTTATTATCGGATGTGTTGATAATGATGCATTTATTACATCTTGGAAGAAAAATTCACACAATTCAAAGCATTACAATATCAATTTCGTGGCAATCAACGTAAATATAAAACAGATTCCCACTAGACCTTCATATTCAGATTATGATGTCGATCTATATGCATGAATCTACTAAACATTATTTAGCGAAGCTGGAAAACAATTTCAACATCAAGGAATTGATTGGGGATATAACGAAAACCTGGGAGGATATGCATTCTTTAATCTTACACGAGATCTATCTGATGATGGAGATTTTCATTTTAACTTGGTGAAACGGGGAAATTCAAAACCGAACCCGTCTTGTTAATGCCTTACCCGATACTATAATGTTCTAGCATAGGCATAAATCCTGACAATCTTGGTAATTTATCAGTGGAGAAATATAACATTCGATACTCAATAGAAATATACTAAATACTTCACAATATTTGTGTAAGCAAAAGAAATTTATAAATGTGTTTGCCAGTGGTCAACTAACTGACCACATAGAAAAATAACTGTGCCTTGTCAACCTGGATCTCAGTTATAAATACTGTTTGTTTTGAATTTCGCACAAAGCTACACGAGGGCTATTTGTGCTAGCCGTCCTTAATTTACAGGGTGGTCGCTAGAAAAGCAGAAAATTTGAGGGTCAGATGAGATCATGAATAAAATGCGTGCTTACTCATTTCTATTTTGATTTCTTTACATCATGAATAAAATGCATGATTTTAATAATTTTGAGCATCTATGAGTGTAATATAACATATGCCTTTAAAAAACTTTGTAAAAGTTATTCTTTGTAAAAATAAATAGCTGTTTGACAAATTTTCCGCTTTTCTAGCGACCACCCTGTAGTAGTGTGAGACTAGAGGGAAGGCAACTAGTCATCACCATCCACCGCCAACTCTTGGGCTACTCTTTTACCAACGAATAGTGGGATTGACCGTCACATTATAACGCCCCCACGGCTGAAATGGTGAGCATGTTTGGTGCGACGGATATTCGAACCCGCGACCCTACGAGTCGAGCTAAGCCGAACTTAGAAGGGCATAAGTATGTTGTGTGTTCTAAAACAATTCATGAATTTAAATCAACTTCAACACGAAAAATTACAATTAAATTCATTTTTCTCGGTGAAATATATCGAACAGGTATTCGTGTAGGTAATTGAAAGCTAGTTAAACTAAATGTTTGGTGCGACCGGGACTCAAACCCGCGCCCCTCGGATTACGAGTCGAACGCCTTAACACGCTTGGCCCTACCGGGCCCTTTATTAAGTAACAAGAAACGTATAACAAGGAATATACACAAGTTGTGGGAAAGTTAAGTCAGTCTACACATATTTTAGTTTTGTAAATATCAAAGGATATTGTCAGATAAAACTATCCAAACTGTAAGGTGGACGACATATTCCTTTATTATCTTAATACGATTACACCTTCACGAATTTGAGACTACGTAACTGACTTTACGTGCTATATTTGAACAACAAATATGTGAGATTTAGATTGAAACTTGGTATTGTGGACCTAACGGATTAATTTCATTGTAAACATACTGGATTTGTAAAACATAAAAGGAAAATAATATATTACTCTTCATCATAACAAACTTGAAAGATATTGAAATGAAATTTTTAGGTTATTTGTCCATTTTATATAAAC
Source organism: Carcinoscorpius rotundicauda (assembly GCA_011833715.1). Classification (NCBI taxonomy): domain Eukaryota; kingdom Metazoa; phylum Arthropoda; class Merostomata; order Xiphosura; family Limulidae; genus Carcinoscorpius; species Carcinoscorpius rotundicauda. Next base: position 148,413,935 of record CM022393.1, read on the forward strand.
GATCGAAATACTTGTTGTTTTGGGAAAAGTTTCCTGGATAGCCTTTATCTTAGGTGTCAGTGAGCCCTTGTATGTAGAGCTGTATCTGAACATATGCATTTTTTGTTTAGAAAGCATTTTCTTTTACTATAATAATCAGTGACACAAGTTGAAGCAGAATTCGAATTTAACTTTATTGTACTTCGCAAAGTAGCAACTGTCTGCATCCTGGTTATAAATGTAGTAGACACTGGGTTTGTAATTATTTTAGTGGAAATAAAAAAAAAAGAATATGTTGATCCATTAGGATTGCATCCACATTTCAAAATCCATCAAGAAGCACGTGGACTTACAGCCATACAGAAACGCAAGGGCCAAATTTGTCTGCAGTGTGGACATTATTGTATATATTATGGTTATTATTTTCCACATTTGGCAAAACGAAAGATAGTAACGATATGTTCGTTTACGATTTTCTTTGAAAACGCTTTCATGTAAATATGTCCGTAATACACGTGCCTTTCTAAGTAGATTAGGTTGCAAAATCTTTATTGTGAGAAAATTAATAATGTTGAAAAGAAATACTATGTCTAGAAATTTGTATTACAATCATATTACCAAAGATGTTTGTAGTTATCCCTTAATCTGTAATTAAAGAGTCAACCTAGTAAAACAGTAACTTTAGACAAAGACACAATATTTAAATAAGTGTCCCCTTTTATTTTTAGGGCAATTTACATACAAATGGTCAAGAAATGTAAATAAATATAAAACTAACCAATTAGTGTTTTAAACTAATTGTATTGAATCCAGGTGTGTTGAGACACGTTGACACACTTCTCGGACGTCACTGTTACTAACGTCATGTCTGCCTAGCAATGTACCCCTAGTAACACACCCTCTGGTGAAATTTCGTATATCTATGACGTAATCGTCTCAACTCCTGAGGCAACCAATCAGCGTATGAGTATGAAATACGGGAATAACCATATAGATGGTTGATTGAATACAGAACCGGATTCATCCCTGGTAAGACTCTGAAGATGGTTTCGACAGGCCCCTCACACTGTTAAGCAGGTTGACTTATTGGTGAATCAGTAATGAAGTTAACCAGTTGGTTGTTTTCCCGCTGACACGCTTCTAACGACTGTCATGATAGATAAACTTTGGCTTGGAGCACTTGGTATATTGAACTCTGCTCCACAGCAAATTAGATTGGACGTCTCTATTATCCCGTGTTCTATCTATGTTGTCACTAGAAATCAAACATGTGGTGATGTAACCGTCATTTAGTGCGTGAGGATTTCCTGGTTTTAGATTGTGAAACTGTTTGAAACTAATCTAACTTCATATCTGTATTTTCACACGAAGTCTATCCCCAATATACTTTATTCCTCTATATTAACTACTCACACTCGATACTGTGTAAAGAAGCGTGCTTCAGTGATTTCCTTTTGCTGAAACTTACAGTCACTCTCTTTATTCCTGAGGCCAGTTTCCCACTTTTAGTCACAAGAACAAATCAAACAATCGTAGTTGTAGAACTAGTGCTATTTAACGTATGAGGATGCTTTTTATTAGCGAATCTGTGGGGTGGTTTCTCTAAGTAATGCATTGTTCATCTCTATTGGTGCAGGTGGAGAATTCTTATCATCAGTATATTTTCTCACTGGTTTATGGTTTTTAAGTTAAAATTTGAACATCTTTTGTCCAGTTATTCACGTCTTCCATTCTGATTTAACAGTTGTTTAATTAATCCAATTTTTCTAGACCGCTATTTTGATCTGGAAATCTCACAATTCCCGACTTCGTTTATTCTTTATCCACAACATTAATCGATTAATTCCATTTTAAATTAGCAGTTTTCCTTAAAGATGTTCATATGCTTTGTTTTGGCCTAGTTCACACTTCATCATCCACCATGGAATGTCCCAGTTCACACTTCATCATCCACCATGGAATGTCCCAGTTCACACTTCATCATTCACCATGGAATGTCCCAGTTCACACTTCATCATCCACCATGGAATGTCCCAGTTCACACTTCATCATCCACCATGGAATGTCCTAGTTCACACTTCATCATCCACCATGGAATGTCCCAATTCACACTTCATCATCCACCATGGAATGTCCCAGTTCACACTTCATCATCCACCATGGAATGTCCTAGTTCACACTTCATCATCCACCATGGAATCTACGAATTGTTCTCAAGCCCATGAATCCAACATTTCACTTATGGTATTTTAACAAAGTGAAAGTACAGACTTTCCACATCTTTAGCAAGTTACGCTGAGGTCTCACTATTCTTTCTGACTCTGCTCTGAGATTCTTTACTCTGAAAACTTCCTTTTCATGTGAAACTCGAGATATGTTTGATAAAGTAGTCAGCAATGCTTGAGAATAGTTATAGCTCTCCAATGAAAGGTTATTTAATGTTATTAAAGTTGGTTATTCTTAAATGATAACAATAATAATAGCTTGTTGTTCCCTGCTCCATCTAGTCACTTTAGAAACAATTTAAATCTGGTCCTGACGCACCTCTCATGATACCTTTCCATCAGTTTGTTGGTTTCTCGACTAGACGATGCTATTGAACTGACTTGATAAATCCGGTAACTCGATGAAATACTGGTATAACTGGAGTAATCCAGGAAGATTCTGTAGTCAAGGGTTACAGTGGTAAATACCTGTGTGGACCACATGGGTTGTCCTTCTCTTTGTTTCATTTATTAGCGTTTCACGTTGTAATTCGTAAAGAGCTGTAGATACGGGTGTGTCTATGTTCTATCCTAGCTTTAGTAACCTTATGAACGTTTTCTGTTACTTCACCAGTTTGGTTTCTACAATCCCTGTCCACTTCATCTGTGCCTTACCCCATCTCATCGTTTCTCAGATTTATCATGTTCGTAATTCTCATATAAATCTGTCGTCTCATTATAATTTCTCTGCCTTTTTTTCTTGTTATTTTTTCGTCTGTTTCCTCTTGCTTTCATTTCAAGTTTCTATAATATTCTTCTCAAACGTTTAATACTTTGTTTCAGTTTTCTTTATTTCTCGCTTCATAATATTTATTAAAACGTCAATCTCTAGTTTTAATTTCATTTTCATCAAAATAACGTCACATCATTCATAAACAAACGAAAGTGATTTATTTCTTCGACCTGAAGCTATAAACGTTTTTCTAGCGGTAGGCCTAACTTCAGAAGAAACTTGTTAGTTGTTTCCGTGTCTTTAATAATTTAATAAAACTAAACTGGATTACTAACTGACCAAGTAAACAGATAAACTGAATAATGCCTTCGCCAACTGAAAAACCAAAACAAACAATTATATTCGAGTCTAATTAAGACTCCGCACGGTCAGGTGGTTCGGGCGCTTGACTCAAAATCTGAGGGACGCGGGTTCGAATCACCGTCACATCAAACATGCTCGCCCTTTCAGCCAGTGGGAGCCTTATAAAGTAATGGCCAATTCCACTATTCGTTGGTAAGAAAGTAGCACAAGAGTTGGCGGTGGGTGATGACGACTAGCCGCCTTCTCTCTAATCCTACTCTGTTAAACTATGGACGGCTAGCGCAAATAGCCCTCTTGCAGCTTTGCGCGAAATTCAGAAACAAATTAGTCTAATTAATAATTTTATATAATTCAAAGCATTTCTTAAACTCCCAAGAAAATTGCAAGACATAACACATTTCGTTACGTCACTTCCAAAGGCTGTCTAGCAATGCACAATACAAACACACATCCTAATTAAAATATTAAAAACTTACCTTACAGCAATATTGGAAACACAAAACTTACCGCTAAGAGAATGTCGCCGGCTTTTAGTCGTCCATCTTTATAAGCTGCACCGCCTTCATGGACTTTAGTCACACATATAGATTCCTATCAGTCGAAATTTATTGGAGAAGAAATTTAAAAAAATGATATTAGCTGCATTGAGAACCTAACAGAATCATCACCAGTGTTATCATAAAATCTGTATTACTATCAAGTGTTTGACATTTAAGTATCTCAATCAATATTCCAATATCCACCTTTTGCGTATTATTACTATTGTGGACAGTTTCACGCAATCTCCGGTAGGTGTCGCTTTAATAAATTTGCACGGTAAACGCCATAATTATCAGTATAATTAGATATCGTAAATTTCAAATATAGCTTGGTAGGTGGCGCATTCACAAAATTATTAGTCTACCCAAGAACGTGTCACTCAGTTAACAAAACCACATGACATAAATTCACAAAACACAAACGTCAATATAGGCAAATATAATAATCAGCGATAGGTGTTCTAAGCATTGTAGTTGACTGCACTGATATAGTATAAATACGAAACACTCACCCGCAGGGGTCTTTATGATCGTGTATTTATTACAAATATACATCGAAAATAAATCGTCATTTATTCAAATATTTTGCTACCAGTAGCTGGGACAAAGCTTTCAGATCAAACGTCAGATGAAAACGTTTAACTCGAAAACGACGCTGCGTAATCACCGACTGTCTGTTTCAGATATTATGTAGTTAAGATAGTCGATCTAGAAGTTGATGGTCTCAAGAAGGGATACCAGTGGTTCCTCAAAACGTGACCCTTATACTAGAAAAGCGACCGGCAATTACCGAAACGTTGGCCTTGGGAAAGGTAATAGAGAGTTATCGAAACGTTGAACTTGAGAAATACAACATAAAGTTACAGAAATGTTCGCCTTGGGATATTAATAGAGATTTCCCGAAAGCGTTAGGTTTCGGACAGCAAACAACAGTTACCGAAACGTTGACCATGATAAATATAACAAAGTTACCGAATCTTTCGCCTTGGAATATTAAAATAAAGTTACTGAAACGTTCGCTTCGGGATACCGAAATACTGATACTGAGAGCAGCGATGGGTGGACATTGACCGCAACGTCGAATGTTTGAAAGAAACAGTTGTAGTTTATTTTTTAATTAGAAATGTAAGTAAGCGCTGTTTATTATTTACATGTGTGATTTTAGCAGTCACCAACACACGTAGTTAACACATAACACTCACCAAGTATGTGTCGCTTCCACCTGCTACATTGATTCCCAGTTCACTCCTTTCCTTTCTGAGCACCACTGTTGTCTCCACAAAATCTTGAATATTACTTAGCGGTCCTGCTGAGAATAATGTAAAATTTCGTCTTTCTCTTCCAAACAGTCACAAACATTCGTTTTAATTGAGTCTTTCTAAACCGGTAAAGAAGTCTCAAAAGAAACCTTTGACGAAATGTAATCACATTAGAGATTATATGAAGTGAGACACATGAAACGCGACAGACTAATGCGAGTTCCGTGATTCACGCTGGATATTCAACGTTCACGCTTCGACTAATTATACACCGTGAGATTTATTTTTCTGCTTCCTCTATGCAAGATCAATTTTTATTTTAGAATCGGTTTCCTTCGAAGCTTCAGTTGACACAAACGATTAAAATCACTAAAAAAATATTCTTATAATTCAAGGCGTTACTTCAAATCTTTGCATATTTAAAACATCATAACATCATAAACTATACATAAATCGAATACTTGAAACAACACAATAAATAAATATGACTACAGCCTTAATATTTATACGAAATTTTTAGACGGTTGTTTAACAGTGGGTATGCCCTTGCTGTCTGAGACTTTCGAAAACGTTTAGAAAACATTTTGTTCAAAGTATATACAAAAGCGAGAGCCCACATTTTACATATTTTACTTGTATAGCAAGTGTAAATTACTATATAATGACGTAAACTGGACATGTTTACTTCTGAATATCAGCTTGTTGTAGATTAATGTAAGCCTATTTGCTATTATTTTACTTTTAAAATCTAATTCTGCAAAATAATGTAACTAAGAACCAATAATTCTGACGGCTTATTGAAAAGCAGTGTAACTTAGAACCAATTCTTCTGACGGCTTATTATAAAGCAGTGTAGATAAAAACCAATTCTTCTGACGGCTTATTGAAAAGCAGTGTAACTTAGAACCAATTCATCTGACGGCTTATTGAAAAGCAGTGTAACTTAGAACCAATTCTTCTGACGGCTTATTATAAAGCAGTGTAGATAAAAACCAATTCTTCTGACGGCTTATTGAAAAGCAGTGTAACTTAGAACCAATTCATCTGACGGCTTATTGAAAAGCAGTGTAACTTACAACCAATACTTCTGACGGCTTATTAAGAAAAACAAAAAACAATTAGCCATTTTGTCCTTGCATAAAAAAATCAAAACTTTTTAATTGCAGGTTACTGTTTCACACCACGAACCCCCGAGAGGCACAGCGGTATGTCTGCGGACTTACAACAATAATAACCAGGTTTCGATACCCATGGTGGGCAGAGTACAGGTAGCACTTTGTGTTTAATTACAAACAACAACAACAACTCACATTAAGAACCCATAATCTAATAAATCATAGTTTCCATTTTCCAATAACAAAATTTAGGCGAATGTATAGAAAGGAATATTGACGTCTCGACTCAGCCACTCAGGTTTTCAACTAACTAAAATATCGAAAGCTGGTATAGTGTGGGTTTTACATTTATTTTATTCTGTACAGAAACTTAACGACCTATGAGTGATAAATAAAACAAGGAATACTGGCTTCATCAGTGCTTAGCTGCATAAACAAAACAAATTGAAATTCGTCCCGGATTTTCAAACAACACTTTTTTTTTTTACATAACATTATATATTTATAGTTTTCCTATCTTGAAAAAAAATGAATTAGGGCTTAAAATTTAATAAACATGAAAATATTTACAGGATTAAACACGTTATATTAAAAAAAAATATTTTACAACTTCATTACTGCGTTGCTTACTAATGATGTTCGGTCATACTCTATCTGACGACTGTGCATTTTGAAAATAGGCCTGCAGCAAAGTTTTCATTGGAAAGGGCTTCGTTGCATCGTAAAGCTTTCACGTGCAAAGTACACCCCTCCTCCTTTGCGTGTAATTTTAAATGGTATTGTCTTGGTAATTTGACATGAATATATGCAAAACATACATTTTAAGTGCTAGCTTGAAACAGGTTTCTATTTATGTGATTGTATTTTAGGAAGATTGGAAACAAATCACTTTAGAGCCCAGTCACTGCTACACGTGATGTGTTGTTTGTGTAGATACTCAGTTCCATAAGCTAGGGTCCCCCGCTGAAACAGCGGTAAGTCTAGGGATTTGCAACGCTAAAATCAAGGGTTCGATTCCCCTTGTTGGACTCAGCAGATAGCCCGATATGGCTTTGCTATAAGAAAACACACACATACACCCATTAGCTATGCCTCCCAGTGTTACAACGCTAGTTTCAATACCCGCGGTGGGCAGAGCACAAATATTCCCTTGTGTAGCTTTGTAGTTAATTACAAATAAACAAGCCACCAGGTGAAGAATTTGTCTATAACTACTACGTGTATTTTGTTTTACTGTTTTATATTGCTGGCTGGGTTCTCTTTGATTATTTGTTAAAAATAACATTTCGTCACCTTAAACATAACAATCACCTTTCAGACTTTCGTTTCTAGGCCTTTTTATTTGGGCTGGGAGGGGAGAGACAGATGGTGTAAAGGTACTAGTTTGGAAGCAGAACAAGGTGTATCAGACTGGAGGTTATGAGTTTTAAATACAAAATAAACTTTGTATTTTTTGTGATTTTGTGCCTTTAAGAAATGTCTATCTATTCTTTTTATTTATACAAAAAAGTCGAATTTACGTCAGATTTTCTTTGCCCAGCTTCGTGGCGGACTGTACTGTTTCAATATGTCATTAATCTCATCTTCGAGCACTCTTCTATTTCGACATGTTTCTTTACCTAGTATGACTACAGTTCCCACCCGATGTTTGTATTAGTGGGCATCACAATGTAGGGAGAGTTTAAGAAGTACTAAGATTATAGCTTGAACTTTCAGATGGAGAGGGCTATTCGGGCTATAGTTTTCTAATGGAAGAACTTTCCCCACGCCATCCAGGAGAAAACGCCACCGTACAAACTCAAAATTATATAGCACTGAAACTATTCACTGACAAACTGACTCTCTTAATACCTCACTTAATAATAATTCTGGTGTTATTATATAATACCTACTTTCTCTAAACACTTAGAAAACGTCTAAGCGTCACACAACATTATTATATCATGCAAAAACTCTAACACACAATAACTTACAACAGTGCTTCATAAAGACAGAACTCTTTGACGGTTAGTAACTTTGTTCATTCCTATTTCCAAGATACAAAATATAGCCAGCAGTAAGTGCATGCAAAGATAAATACTATTACTAACAAGGATACGAAGAAATACAGGGCACAAATACTTATTAAGTGTCTATAAATAATGAGATTTTCCAGAGTATGAGCCATTTGGCTTCAATTTGAAGCGTATGACACTGCTCAGAACATAGAAAAAGAAAACTTATGAAGTTTTGCTAAAATTTTACTAAGTTATAGAGACTTTCTCAGTTATCTGGCTGAAAATAACAACAAATTAGGTCCAGTATCGTTCAGAAAATACAGATCCAACTGTGAAATTTAACTTAATGGTACAGAGAAACACAATTTAACTCCTAAAATTATTGTGGCTATATATAATTAATGTTGTAACTTAAATAATTGCTAGATGGAGAGGTGTTTTTTAATGATAACGTTAGTAACTGTTTAATTAATAAGACAGGCCTAAAACACCTAGAAATGTCTAAGGGGCCCAGCATGGCCAGGTGGTTAAAGCACTCCACTCGCAATCCGAGGGTCGCGGGTTCGAATCCCAGTCACATCAAACATGCTCCCCTTTCAGCCGTGAGGGCGTTATTATGTGACGGTCAATCCCACTATTTGTTGGTAAAAGAGTATCCCAAGAGTTGGCGGTAGGCGATGATGACTATCTTCCTTCCCTCTAGTCTTACAATACTAAATTAAGGACGGCAAGTGCAGATAGCCCTAGTGTAGCTTTGCACAAAATTCAAAACAGACAAACAAACATAACGCCCCCACGATGATTGCGAGTCAAATGGCCTAATGCCGGGAATATTTTGTGGCATAGGTTGGACTTAAACTCGCCTCGCCAACTCCGAATACCGATCTCTACAACAGAGCCAACCTGTGTTCACTAGTTTGAAGAATTTTGATATTATTGTTCGTGTTTGCGTGAAGTGTTTGTATTTTTGTTTGCTATGGCGCTTATCTCGTTACTTTGTAAGAGCAAGTTTATTTATTTTACGTTAATATTACGTTATTTGTAACGTTGGCCTACAACAAGCTACGCCAGTGAGCAGTGTAAGCTTGGAGAAACTTTAAAAGAAAAAATAAACTAATTTGTCATCCTTACTTGGATATTTTTTCAATATTTCTTCACCGGATAATTTAACAGAACCTGCCAACCAAGAAGCATCGCCACAATAGTATTTTTTATGCAATAATTCACCCCATAAATGTTTATTATCGCAAACGCAATAATATTTTTTTCCCCTTTTTAAGCTATGGAAACAATAAAATTTCAGCATGAAGTGAAGACAATTTCAATGTTGTTAACTTTACAAATACTTAAATCTACATAAAGATACCTTTCTGTTAATCTCTGGTAATTGAAATGGGAACCTAAGAAACGCATACTACAAGCTATGAAATTAAAACGTACCAAAAACAGAGTAGAGAACAGTGATTGAAATCATGCAATAAAACTACGGTTGAAAAACGTGTACACGCACTTGTCGTTCTTATTGATTAATAATTATAATTAATCTTGAAGTTTGTACTGAAAACCACACTCTACAAGTTGTATAGTACAATTATCATGATTAACCTTGTGGCTGGTACTGAAAACCACACTCTACAAATTGTATAGTACAGTTATCATGATTAACCTTGTGGTTGGTACTGAAAACCACACTCTACAAATTGTATAGTACAGTTATCATGATTAACCTTGTGGTTGGTACTGAAAACCACACTCTACAAGTTATATAGTACAATTATCATGATTAACCTCGTGGTTGGTACTGAAAACCACACTCTACAAATTGTATAGTACAGTTATCATGATTAACCTTGTGGTTGGTACTGAAAACCACACTCTACAAGTTATATAGTACAGTTATCATGATTAACCTTGTGGTTGGTACTGAAAACCACACTCTACAAATTGTATAGTACAGTTATCATGATTAACCTTGTGGTTGGTACTGAAAACCACACTCTACAAGTTATATAGTACAATTATCATGATTAACATTGTAGTTGGTACTGAAAACCACACTCTACAAGTTATATAGTACAATTATCATGATTAACCTCGTGGTTGGTACTGAAAACCACACTCTACAAGTTATATAGTACAATTATCATGATTAACCTTGTGGTTAGTACTGAAAACCCCATCTACAAGTTATATAGTACAATTATCATGATTAACCTTGTGGTTAGTACTGAAAACCCCATCTACAAGTTATATAGTACAATTATCATGATTAACCTCGTGGTTGGTACTGAAAACCACACTCTACAAATTGTATAGTACAGTTATCATGATTAACCTTGTGGTTGGTACTGAAAACCACACTCTACAAGTTATATAGTACAATTATCATGATTAACCTCGTGGTTGGTACTGAAAACCACACTCTACAAATTGTATAGTACAGTTATCATGATTAACCTTGTGGTTGGTACTGAAAACCACACTCTACAAGTTATATAGTACAATTATCATGATTAACCTCGTGGTTGGTACTGAAAACCACACTCTACAAATTGTATAGTACAGTTATCATGATTAACCTTGTGGTTGGTACTGTAAACCACACTCTACAAGTTATATAGTACAATTATCATGATTAACCTCGTGGTTGGTACTGAAAACCACACTCTACAAATTGTATAGTACAGTTATCATGATTAACCTCGTGGTTGGTACTGTAAACCACACTCTACAAGTTATATAGTACAGTTATCATGATTAACCTCGTGGTTGGTACTGAAAACCACACTCTACAAATTGTATAGTACAGTTATCATGATTAACCTCGTGGTTGGTACTGAAAACCACACTCTACAAATTGTATAGTACAGTTATCATGATTAACCTCGTGGTTGGTACTGTAAACCACACTCTACAAGTTATATAGTACAATTATCATGATTAACCTCGTGGTTGGTACTGAAAACCACACTCTACAAATTGTATAGTACAGTTATCATGATTAACCTCGTGGTTGGTACTGAAAACCACACTCTACAAATTGTATAGTACAGTTATCATGATTAACCTCGTGGTTGGTACTGTAAACCACACTCTACAAGTTATATAGTACAGTTATCATGATTAACCTTGTGGTTGGTACTGTAAACCACACTCTACAAGTTATATAGTACAATTATCATGATTAACCTCGTGGTTGGTACTGAAAACCACACTCTACAAATTGTATAGTACAGTTATCATGATTAACCTCGTGGTTGGTACTGTAAACCACACTCTACAAGTTATATAGTACAGTTATCATGATTAACCTCGTGGTTGGTACTGAAAACCACACTCTACAAATTGTATAGTACAGTTATCATGATTAACCTCGTGGTTGGTACTGAAAACCACACTCTACAAATTGTATAGTACAGTTATCATGATTAACCTCGTGGTTGGTACTGTAAACCACACTCTACAAGTTATATAGTACAATTATCATGATTAACCTCGTGGTTGGTACTGAAAACCACACTCTACAAATTGTATAGTACAGTTATCATGATTAACCTCGTGGTTGGTACTGTAAACCACACTCTACAAGTTATATAGTACAGTTATCATGATTAACCTCGTGGTTGGTACTGAAAACCACACTCTACAAATTGTATAGTACAGTTATCATGATTAACCTCGTGGTTGGTACTGTAAACCACACTCTACAAGTTATATAGTACAATTATCATGATTAACCTCATGGTTGGTACTGAAAACCACACTCTACAAATTGTATAGTACAGTTATCATGATTAACCTCGTGGTTGGTACTGAAAACCACACTCTACAAATTGTATAGTACAGTTATCATGATTAACCTCGTGGTTGGTACTGTAAACCACACTCTACAAGTTATATAGTACAATTATCATGATTAACCTCGTGGTTGGTACTGAAAACCACACTCTACAAATTGTATAGTACAGTTATCATGATTAACCTCGTGGTTGGTACTGAAAACCACACTCTACAAATTGTATAGTACAGTTATCATGATTAACCTCGTGGTTGGTACTGAAAACCACACTCTACAAATTGTATAGTACAGTTATCATGATTAACCTCGTGGTTGGTACTGTAAACCACACTCTACAAGTTATATAGTACAGTTATCATGATTAACCTTGTGGTTGGTACTGTAAACCACACTCTACAAGTTATATAGTACAATTATCATGATTAACCTCGTGGTTGGTACTGAAAACCACACTCTACAAATTGTATAGTACAGTTATCATGATTAACCTCGTGGTTGGTATTGTAAACCACACTCTACAAGTTATATAGTACAGTTATCATGATTAACCTCGTGGTTGGTACTGAAAACCACACTCTACAAATTGTATAGTACAGTTATCATGATTAACCTCGTGGTTGGTACTGAAAACCACACTCTACAAATTGTATAGTACAGTTATCATGATTAACCTCGTGGTTGGTACTGTAAACCACACTCTACAAGTTATATAGTACAATTATCATGATTAACCTCGTGGTTGGTACTGAAAACCACACTCTACAAATTGTATAGTACAGTTATCATGATTAACCTCGTGGTTGGTACTGTAAACCACACTCTACAAGTTATATAGTACAGTTATCATGATTAACCTCGTGGTTGGTACTGAAAACCACACTCTACAAATTGTATAGTACAGTTATCATGATTAACCTCGTGGTTGGTACTGTAAACCACACTCTACAAGTTATATAGTACAATTATCATGATTAACCTCGTGGTTGGTACTGTAAACTACACTCTACAAGTTATATAGTACAATTATCATGATTAACCTCGTGGTTGGTACTGAAAACCACACTCTACAAATTGTATAGTACAGTTATCATGATTAACCTTGTGGTTAGTACTGAAAACCCCATCTACAAGTTATATAGTACAATTACTACAACTAACCTCAGTTGGTACTGAAGAATTCGCCACTCAAGTTATTCCGTAATGCAAAAATTATTAAAATGTTAATAAACTAACATTAAAAACAGCCTTTATCAAATCAAAGATATTTTGAATAAACACACCGGAGCAGTTTTGGTGAAATTTTGAAAACCATAGAGTATATTTATTTTCCAGTGATATCATTTAGAAAGCAAATCTCAAATTCTATTGATGGAGATGTCATTTCATTAACTCAAGCTTCTCTCAAAATTTTCTCTTCATTTAATTTCTATGACATATTAATAGGCTTCAGTATGTGCCGATTTGTTTACCAAAACAGAGGTAGTTTGAAAGGAACCGTCGGTAAGTTCAATGAATCTTAATCAATATCAGAAGAGTGTATAATATGCGGTTTATTGACACTCAATAACCAGCCCACTGCATCGACGTATAAAGTTGAAACGCGCGAAACGTTTCGTTGTTACATAAACCTAATCTTTTCATCAGAGCTATGACAATATATCTTCATTACCGAGTGCAGATCTCGTACACATGCTAATCGACTTGCCACCTCTCTGAGTATAGGAAAAATTTTAATCCGAGCGATGGTATCTTTTGATATATATATCGTGTTAGCTTTTCTTCCCAGTGGTTTATTAGACAGACAGTACGTTGAAATGAGAGAGAAGACGGAGAATTATTAACCGTTCTCAGTAAACTCGTTTAATCTGAAACATTTGAAAATTATGAAAAGATGAGTTTTATCAAAGCAGCTCATAAGAAATAAATTCAGACTAAAGTCAGGCTTAAACTTCTGAATTGTGAGAATGATTCTTTGGATAAATTTTTATTTCAACTTTTTAACAATTTAAGGTACGTTAAAACATTTCGGTGTTTTCGCTGTTGTTGTTTGTTTATCGGTTCGAATAATAAAATAATTGCGTAGGCGAGGAAATAACAAAATGCACAATATAATACAAAGTACTAGTGGAAACTCACCAAATTAAAATAACTTTATTAATAAAATAAGAAAATAAGTTTTGTTTATTTAATTAAGCACAAAACTGCCCACCCCCCAGTGGCTCAGCGGTTTGCCTGCGGACTTACAACGCTAAAAATCGGGTTTCGATACCCTTGGTAGGCAGAGCAGAGATAGCCCATTGAGCAGCTTTGTGCTTAATTCTAAACAATAACAACAAGCACAAAACTGCACAGAAGATTATCTGTGCTCTAGATGTTCCTATAAGTACAAAGGTAAGAAGCTTAAAATAATAATAAAAATGTAAAACAAAAACAGGCAACAACACAAGAACTTTAAAAAACAATTGAAAAGTACGTAAACTTTAAAGGAGTGAAGAACGAATGTGTATATATATATCTTAGAATTAGAATGTATATATATATATATCTTAGAATTAGAATATATATATATATCTTAGAATTAGAATGTATATATATATACATTAGTATTTTTCGGTGGAAATTCTTTCGAAATTTTTTCATTCCTTAGATATGTTTTCCGTTTGTTTTGTTTAAATTTCGCACAAAGCTACACGAGAGCTATCTGCGGTAGCCGTCCCTAATTTAGCAGTGTAAGACTAGAGGGAAGGCAGCTAGTCATTACCACCCACCGCCAACTCTGGAGCTACTCTTTTACCAACGAATGGTGGGATTGATCGAAACATTATAACGCCCCCACGGCTGAAAGGACGAGCATGTTTGGTGTAAGAGGGATTCGAACTCACGACCCTCGGATTACGAGTCGAGTGCCTTAACCACCTGGCAATGCCGGGCCACAAAACATAGTGAACAAACAGACAAAAATAAAAACGTTTCTGAAACTACACAAACACTTAGCATTTGTTCAAAATCTTTCATTGAAATAAGGCTAAATAATAGCCGCTTGGAAACCGGAAATATTACAGAGGGTGGAAAAAAAATGGGCAAATAATCCAGGAGACTGCAGTCCCCTCAGATGGAAAAACTGATAAACAGTAAATTGTTCTTATATTTCGAAACACATGGGAATCCAATATAGTTTCCGAAAGTCATGACAAACAACAGGTAACCTCACAGAAGAAATACTTTTTTACGTGCTAGAAAGAACCTCACAGAAGAAATACTTTATTACGTGTTAGAAAGAACCTCACAGAAAAAATACTTTATTACGTGCTAGAAAGAACAATATAAAATCTCCATACAAAGTAACAGTTTTACTTATCTTGTTCAAAACGTGGTGAAACGTTGTTAGCAAACTATGATAAACAAAACTTGTACGACGTGCAACAGAAAATAAATAAAACAAAATCATAAAGAGCTTTAAAAAAAAGAAGAGTTAACTGTGCAGTCACGAACTTTTTCGGTGTTCAGAAATCTTTCCACAACGTAATAAGAAACCGGGTGCATCTGTTCTCTGGTTACACTGGTTTACAAAGAAATTGAGGCAAGCACAAAAATAGCTGTTTTAACCTAATTTGGGGGTGCTGAATTCAGATTTGAAATCCGTTTTTACTCATCATCTCTAGTTTTTTAGATATGCATACTGTACATAAAGGCGTATATGCATTCAGGGTTAATTTCTAATATTGTGTGACTTATGTCTTCTTTTTTAGTTATTATGCAATAAATGCAAATAAATCAGATGAAGAATTGCCTCCAAGGGAAGATTCTGCCAAGTCAATCTCTTCCGAAGATATTGACTCTTCTTATTCAGGAACAAGTGGCAACGAGCCACACTGGATCACGCAAGAAGACCTGAATGACCTTGCTCGTGATTTGTATCTGTCAAAACAGCAGTCAGAGTTCTTGGCTTCTTGGCTTAAACAGTGGAACCTAGTCCAGGAAGATGTAAGAATCACCAGTTTCAGGAATCGGAACAAAGACCTTGCTTCATATTTCGACATGGAAAACAAGTTGTGCTACACAACAAATGTACCTGGCTTGTTCACTTTCCTTGGTTTGCCACATAATCCTTCAGACTGGCGTCTTTTCATAGACTCTTCCAAGCGAAGTCCTATGACAATATGGAGCTTCTTTTAGAAGCTGTTAAGTACAACCAGAACCAGTGGAGTCAGTGTGGGGACCTCAAGGTCATTGGTCTTCTTATGGGTATGCAAGGGGGCTTGACAAAGTACTGTTGCTTTCTCTGTCTCTGGGATAGTCGAGCTGTATCCAAGCATTACAAGCAGAAAGACTGGGGGTCTAGAAGCACTTTCGTTCCTGGCGAACACAGCGTCAAGGAGAATCCTCTGGTTGACATGAAGAAGGTGCTTCTTCCTCCTCTTCACATTAAGCTTGGTTTGATGAAGAATTTCGTGAAGGCCATGGACAAAAATGGTGCTGCCTTCCAACACTTGTCTACTGTGTTCCCAGGTCTCAGTGCTGCTAAGCTCAAAGAGGGCATCTTTGTCGGACCTCAAATCCGAGAAGTGCTGAAGGATACTGATTTTGAGGAGCTTCTTACCTTAAAGGAACTGAGAGCATGGGAAGCATTTAAGTCAGTCTGTAGTGGCTTTTTTGGTAACACACGCGTACCAAATTACCAAGCCTGTATTGAGAGCATTGGAGTCAATGGTAAAGAGTGACACTTCACTCCCGAAACAGATACCCCACAGGGAAGGGTAGCTACTCCTATACTATTTGTCATGTATGTAAACAAAAGGTTGCTAAGGGATACAAACTTTTGTTTCTGCCCAGAGTTCGCAATGTTGCATTCTAAAAAAGGTTCCCAAAGTCCGATAACACCAAACTTCAACTTACAACCTCTGTTAAATGAAATAATTCACGCAAAACACTTATCTCTAAGTCTATGAAAACTGGTACAGCGGTAAGTTTGCGGATTTACAACGCTAAAATCAAATGTTCGATTCTCCTCCGTGGGCTCAGCAGATAGCCCGATGTGGCTTTGCTATAAGAAAACACAGAAACACTCTAAGAACAAGCAGGCTTAAGCCCCAGCTATACTTACACAAAACTCTTCTTGTGGTTTATCTGTGATTTAAAATGATATTAATGTATAAACATAACCAACACAAAGAAATCGTGCTATTTGGGGAATCTGACCGGTTAAATAATGAATGGGTTTCAACATAAAACATGCTAAAAATCTTTAAAACATCTGTAGTTTTTCTTCTTGTATATGTCTATTTAAACATTTTTACATTATTTTCTCAAGTCTAGCGAGCTTTTGTACTGTGTATTTTTTAAGTACAAGGTCTTGTTTGTTTGTTTGTTTTGGAATTTCGCACAAAGCTAATCGAGGGCTATCTGTGCTAGCCGTCCCTAATTTAGCAGTGTAAGACTAGAGGGAAGGCAGCTAGTCATCACCACCCACCGCTAATCTTGGGCTACTCTTTTACCAACGAATAGTGGGATTGACCGTCACATTATACACCCCCACGGCTGGGAGGGCGAACATGTTTTAGCACGAGGCGGGCGCGAACCCGCGACCCTCGGATTACGAGTCGCACGCCTTACGAGCTTGGCCATGCCAGGCCAAGTACAAGGTCAACAAACACAACATTATGTACTAACAAAGGCTTAGAGTTGCAACGTCAATAAACACAACATTAAGGTCTAACAAAGGCTTAAAGTTGCAACGTCAATAAACACAACATTATGGCCTAACAAAGGCTTAGAGTTGTAACGTCAACAAGCACAACATTACGTACTAACAAAGCCTTAGAGTTACAAGGTCAACAAGTACAACATTGTGTACTAACAAAGGCTTAGAGTTACAAGGTCAACAAGTACAACATTATGTACTAACAAAGGCTTAGAGTTGCAATGCCAACAAACACAACATTCTTACTCAACTATTCAAATATCTCCCTATTTACAAAGAAACTCTTAACAAATTTGGTGTAATACTTTCGTAAAAGTATGATCAAAAAACAAAATGTTAAACAAATCACACAGATGCATCACAGCCGACAATTCTCGTCCTAAGAACCTTAAATGTTATTAACAGGTGTCTTAGAAAGACATGTACCATTATACAAACTAATCGTATGATACAGTTTTAAACTTACTTTTAAAAACTGTTTATGTTAACATTGGAATAATCGTGTACACACATGGGCAAAATGTGAACTGTAGAGTTAGCACAAGACTGTTATGTTACAAGAGATGAAATAACAGCGTCCAGTCAGTGGACGTGGTTGTAAAGAGTGCTTCAATTGAAATATTAACAGATAATTGTTAATAAATTAACATATCGCAAGTACAGTTAAAAGCACGGGGTGTATTAACAAAGAATCGATGCAAAGAAACAACTTGAGAAGGAAGGAGGGAGAGGTCAGCCGAGTGCTTGACCCTTCTACAGACCACATGTTTATAAAGTTCGATCCAGTTCCCCTAACAAGCTAGCTGAACCAAACGTGGCACACATCTCATGTCCTAGCGTGATTGTTAAGATTTTATAGTATACAGTTGAGGTATCTATAAAAGTAGTTGGGTGCACTGTGGCCTCTGTGAATCATTTTGAAATCTGAAGTGCATGAAAGTTAGTTGTTGAAAGTCTTGGTTATTCCACGAACTCTTCAAGGTTTGGGTTTTCCAGTCAGGTTACGTATAAAACTGTTGAATCTTTTCACCGCGTGAGGTTCTCACTTTGTAAATATAAAATCAGGCATTCTCACACAGTCTGTAAAGGTAATATCACGCAGTGTTACACAGTCTGTTAAGGTAATATCACGCAGTGTTACACAATCTGTTAAGGTAATATCACGCAGTGTTACACAGTCTGTAAAGGTAAAATCATGCACTATTACACAGTCTGTTAAGGTAATATCACGCAGTGTTACACAGTCTGTTAAGGTAATATCACGCAGTGTTACACAGTCTGTTAAGGTAATATCATGCACTATTACACAGTCTGTTAAGGTAATATCACGCAGTGTTACACAGTCTGTAAAGGTAATATCACGCAGTGTTACACAGTCTGTTAAGGTAATATCACGCAGCGTTACACAGTCTGTTAAGGTAATATCACGCAGTGTTACACAGTCTGTTAAGGTAATATCACGCAGCGTTACACAGTCTGTTAAGGTAATATCACGCAGCGTTACACAGTCTGTTAAGGTAATATCACGCAGTGTTACACAGTCTGTTAAGGTAATATCACGCAGCGTTACACAGTCTGTTAAGGTAATATCACGCAGTGTTACACAGTCTGTTAAGGTAATATCACGCAGTGTTACACAGTCTGTTAAGGTAAT
The DNA here is from genome assembly GCA_011833715.1 of Carcinoscorpius rotundicauda. Lineage (NCBI taxonomy): Eukaryota > Metazoa > Arthropoda > Merostomata > Xiphosura > Limulidae > Carcinoscorpius > Carcinoscorpius rotundicauda. Next base: position 148,433,278 of record CM022393.1, read on the forward strand.
ATCACGCAGTGTTACACAGTCTGTAAAGGTAATAAATAGCACGCACTGCTACACAGTCTGTAAAGATAAAAATACACAGTTACATAATCTATGAAGATAAAATAAGTCACAGATATTTAACACTTGAAAATAATATTATCTACAAGCACTTAGTCTGTGAAGATAAAAATTGTTACTGGTACTTAATCTAGAAAAATAAAATCGTGACTGAATTAAGTACTTAGTTTATACAGTTGAAGTGAATTAACTCTGGAACAAAATGAAATAAACAGCCGTCTACAATTCTTCCTTCCGAATCAACCAAAGCCTGATTAGGATAACGGGTGAGAAAAATTGATTTGTTTTTTTAATTTTCAAAATTATTTTACATTCCTACATACAGACGTGAATTCTTAGAAAACAGTTCATTACCGTAGTGTGTTTTTTTATTACGATGACTTTCATAATAAAAAATTGTTTACGATGCGTTAATTATCATGTCCTTCATCGCTTTTGTTTTGTGTGTCAGCGTTCGAATTCTAGTAAAAAACGAAACAGACTATACTAACAAATAAATGCTTTACGTAATTGGTTTTAGCTCCTCAAAGCCCATTATCCAGTTTGATTTCACGTAATTAATCGGAACTGTCTGCGTTCGAGATACGAGATAATTTACAAAAACTAACACAAATTATAACTTCTTTTTCGGTTTCTTGTATCACCTAATTACTGAGCATTGGAGTAAAAAATCATATGGATGAATGTTCTCCATATTGTAGAAAAGCTGTACGTTTTCGAACTTCTAATGTAGAAATTCGAGGTTTATTCCTCACGGTAGAGAGAGTGCAGGATGTTACTTAGAGTTAAACGCATCTGTCCATAGAACTTAACAAATATGATCTTACTGGGTCATCACCAAACATGTTAAAGAAACGAACACATAATGATATTTTCAGAGTAATTACTGACAAACTTAGATTTCTTGAATTAGGCCAATGCAAAGTTTTTATAACCTGAATATTTCTTGGAATTAAATACGACGTCAATAATAATATACCTGAACCTTAATATATTTAATAAAAAACACAGTTTAATATTTTTGAATCAAAACCGTATAATTCCCATTTTCACTAGCCTAATAAGCATTTCGGTTATTAAATGCCTTTCACTCGATGAAATATTTTTAAGGCTCCATTATGATGAAAATATGATAAAATATAAAATATAACAATCTACAAATAAAACGTAGAACACTAAATGTGTTAATATTAGCAGATGCACAAACTAAAAACACAAACAAAAATGTTTTTAAGTTCTACAAACGAACCACGACTTACCGCAAATTGGAAATGAAAGAGTGACATGACACGGTGACAAACGATTCTCTGATGGAACTGGTTTCTCGGAAAGTTTTACCATTTCGAAAGTGTCTTCTATGATCTCTGGACACACGAGTTTGTCCATTTTATCGGCAGTAATGTTTATTTTGATCAATGAGTTTACAGTTAAGGTGAAACTGTGACGATAGACTCTTCCTTATCTCGCATGGTCACATCAACTCCGTGATCTCGATGTTCTATGGCAGAGAACACTATTTAGTTTCTAATTATTTAACATACTTCATTATTATTTATAACTGAATAACGTAAAAGTCACAAAATGACTACAGTACAGTTGTTATGTAATGGGCTTGTAATGATAACTTCCAATTTATTTCTTTTATGATAGTATTAGCATTTTTAATGTATTATGTTTTCCCCATATATTTGTAAAGTAAAAGTAATAATAACAAATACAAAGGCAGATTTCTTTTCACTCCTTTTAACTAAGTCATCACTAATTTCAAGTCAAAGGTGTGTTAAACTATAATTTAAGGTATATCCTTCATTTTTATTGCTCATGAAGCCACCCATACAATATTAGAACTCGTCTGCTTAACTGAACGACAAGACATAAAAGTATCATTTGAAACAATATCAATATATATAGAACGAATTTTCTAATTTGATATCCGAGATGGGAAATTTAAGAGGTGTGTGTGTGTGTGTAACATAATAATAATAGTTTGTTGTCTGTGTGATCTCCATTAGAAGCGTTTGACCTACTGGTTTACATTGTTTTCCCAGGTGAATGTGTTTAAATTGTAGCATTTAACCAAACCATATAACTTGTTACTTCAGAATTAAAACTATAGAACTCAAGTTTAGTTGTCTAATACAATGACACACAAATCACTTCTTTCTTGGGTAGTTTTGCTGAGCTTCATCCATGAAGGTGAATTTAGAAATGTCTTTTTCAAGCTTTTAGTGTTAAGTTTAAAAGATCGTTTTGCTCAAAACAAACTGAAATAAAAAGAATGCCTTTAAGCTCATAATGCAGATATTAAATGACTAAGAGAGACTTGCGAAACGTTTGCACCAATACGTATTTAAATACAAGATTTCTGGAATAATGTAAAAAAAATGCTACTTCAAGAAACCGAAATCTTCAAGTCCGCTTGCCTTAGGCCTAATATTAGATAAGCTTTTATTTCGTACGGCCTATGTTCGATAAGAAGATAAATTAACATTGCAATTTGTATACACTTTTATAGTTTTAATTTAGCTAGGGCTAAACTTTTTTGCACTTGATACAATGAATAAATAAACTTATAACGTATCCAACGAACCCAGGGTTAGACCTTTTTAGATAACTTTGTTAAGTTTTTAATAAGTTTTTTACAAAATGCATCACTCTAAATGAAGTGGCGCACTTTCAAATTTACGCACGAAATTCAAAGACACAAATGGAGTATTGTTATAATAGCATGTACGACTTTTGGGTTTTTTGAAGAGAGAAGGAGAGATACAAGACGTGTTTTGTCCGGCTCTTGATTAAAGGATTTAGGCCTAATAGTTCTTACTTGAAAATTTAAGAAGAAGTATTAGAACTACTTAACAACTGTTCAAGACAGCAAATCATTTTGAGAAAACTTCTGAAATCAGGAACAGAAGAGCGGGAAACCGCAATAAACAACAACAACGGGTCCTACAAGACCAAACAAAGAAATGGCGGGAAAAGCCGTTACAACTAACGGAAAAACTATTGCAGGTAAGTCAAGCACTACTGGTGGCAATTTTATCACTAATTCCCCATTGCTAACTCTCTGTAGTTTAGCAAAAAGAGAGTTAAATACGGCTAAGAAAACAAAAACTGTAATTAAGAAAAAAAGTAAAGCTAAGAGAAAATTAATAAAAGAGGTAAATTCTTCGGAAAACTCCGAATGTGAAGAAGAAGCAGTGATGGCTACCAATACTGAGGTAGAGGTAGCTATTCCTGCATCTAAAGTAGGGTTAAGTACAAATAATGTAACGGTAAAAGAAAATAACACTAAGGATGTTGATAAACATGATAGTGAAGAAAAGAATGACAGTGATAAAGAATTGGAAGACCAAGATTTTATCACTGTTATTTCTAAAAGAAATATGAAAAAAAACAACAAACAAACAACAAGTAATAGTAATATAACAAAAACAAGACCACCACAGTATGCAATTATCATAGAAGGCATTCCAGGTCAATACAACCAACCCCTGCTTGCCACTGAAGTGAAGAGATGCAAACCAAATGTTAACATAGTTAACATTAAGCGTTTGCCTAGAGGCGGAGTACTGGTGCAAGGGCACGATGTAGTCGACTTTAACCGACTACTGAAAGAATGGCCAACAGATGCCTTTAATTCAGGAAATATTAAAATCCATCTACCGGGAAGTAAGCCGCAACCAAAATCAATAGTGGTAAGAGGGGTACATCAGACTATTGACCTGGACCTTATAAAGCAGGCACTTGATGAACAAAACATTCCACACACCAAAACAGAAAGAATAATATCAAAAAAAACACAAACACCAACTAACTTAATAAGAATAGACATTGATGATAGTTACAACACACAAAATTTAATAAATAATGGAATATTGCTCTGGTATCAAAGATATCAAGTTGAGCTATTGAAAACACCGGCAATTGTTGTAACACAGTGTTACAACTGCCAAAGATATGGACATGTTTCGGCAGCCTGCTTAGCATCACCGAGGTGTTGCGGATGTGGCGGGGAACACCATATCAATCAATGCAAGAAAGATAAAGAAACTCCCAAATGTTGTAACTGTGGTCAAACCCACACAGCCAATTATAAAGGATGCGAGAAATACAAACAAATTAAGCAACGCATTTTTGAAATCAGAACACCAACAGTACAAAATCAATTGAAAACAAGTAGCTTACCTAAAACAGACACACCAACAGAACAGAATCAACAAAAACAAGCAGCCAACCTGAAGTAAGCACATCAACAGAACATACAAAAACAACAAAAACCACATATGCAGAAATGGTAAAAGGAAAAGAAACACATAAACAACAAGTACAGAAAACTAATACACAAAACAAGAACACATTAACACAAAAACCAAAAGAAAACAACACTACAATACAAGAAACCAATAGTAACACAACAGATAAAACAAGCCTGTTCTCAACAGTGTTTAAAAACGTAATAACAGAGTTTATAACAGAATACACCAAACCAAATCAAACAACTAATTTTATAGAACTACTGATCACAATTACGATAAAACACGTCACACCTCATATACCATACATAATAACTACACTAACAGGTTACATGCTCACAGCTCAATGTTCACAGTAGTGTATATCAACATCCAAGGTGCAATAGCTTCCAAGAAACATGAGATTGAAGACCTAATAGAAGAATTAAACCCCCAGATTATAATAATAAGTGAAACTTTAACATATAATAATAATAGATTTAAAATACCTTATTACTCAATAATTAGAAAAGACAGGAAAAATAAAAACGATGAAAACAGAGGCATTATGCTACTTCATAAAGTAGATTTATCTGTAGAAGAAATAGAATTAAACAGTAACAATGAACATGTTACTGTAGATATCCTCCAATCAAATAATACTAAAATAACAGTAGCAGGAATTTACTGCTCACCCAATAAGCAACTAGATACAACTTTACTAAATAACATCTTTTCCCATAATCTAAACACCATAGTCATAGGAGATCTAAATAGTAAAAATGTTTCATTTGGATGCCGAAGCTCTAACTCAAATGGTAGAAAATTAATAAAATTTATTGATGATAATAATATAGCTCTATTAAACGATACTACCCCAACACATACATCCTATTCTACTAACTCTAGTGACATACTAGATCTGTGTATGTGTACATATAATTTAAGCCAGAAATTAGTAAAATTTCAAGTGGGAAAAGATGTAGATAGTGATCATCTCCCAATTTTTTGTGTCTTCGATCTCACCCCCTATAAAAATATAACATACAGGAAAGAAAAATTTAATTACAGAAAAGCAAATTGGCAATGCTATAAACAAGAATTAGATAATCTATTACCTAATGAAATTATTAAAGAAGTTAAAACGCAAGTCGAAATGGACAACTATTGTCAAACAATTACGGATTGCCTACAGAAAGCAGCCAAAGAAACAATACCAAAACACCACAAAACAACAATCAACACATGGAAACCTACCACAGAAATAATCAACCTAATTAAAAAGCGCAGACAACTAAGAAGACAGTACATGATTACAAGAAACAGAGAAACTAAAACACAAATAAACAACATTAGAAATCACATCAGAACTCAAATAAAACAACAAAAGCAAAATAAATGGGACAATTACTGTAATAAAATAAACGACATAACTGACCCGAAAAAATTCTGGTCACATCTTAAAAGATTCACAAGTGAAAACACAAACACAAAGAAATATCCTCCACTTGAACATAATAACACCATTGCACGTACAAATAAAGAAATAGCCGAAGCTTTCAAGGATCAACTCCAAAATACATTTAAAACTCACACAGATCCAGAAATGAATACACACTTCTACAATAAAGTCACTAATCACATAGCAAACAATAAACATCAATATGAACCAATATTTCCAGTAAACATAACTGATACAAATACAAGTTCTAACACTGATTTTGAAAACACATTACTAACAAAGAAAATATCCCTACATGAAATACTAGAAGCAATAAAAAACACCAAAAACAAAGCGCCAGGAGAAGACGAAATACAAGCTATTCTCCTAAAAAACGGCACTCCGAAATTGTTTGACCATCTAAATTCTCTATTTAACTTATCGCTATCCTCAGGATATATCCCAGTTTCTTGGAAGCTAGCAAATATTTTAATGTTCCATAAGGAAGGAAAACCAGCGAATAAACCAAATAGCTATCGACCAATCAGTCTGACCAGCTGTGTAGGCAAAATTCTCGAAAGAATAATAAGTAATAGACTCTCCACATTCCTGGAGGTAACATCAAAATTACCAGAAGAACAGAATGGATTCAGAAAATTTAGACAAACGACAGATCATTTAATAAGATTAACCGAAACCATCTTAGATAGTTTCAACAAAAAAGAATGTACAGTCGCTTGTTTCCTCGATATCGAGAAAGCATTCGACACCGTTTGGCACGACGGTCTAAGGTTCCGAATGAATGAAATGGAACTACCGCGAGGAATTATTCGCTGGTTATCTAACTTTCTGGAAAACAGAAAATGTAGAGTAAATGTAGAAGGAACTTTTTCCGAATACTTTACTCCACTAGCTGGTGTCCCGCAGGGAGGGGTGGTTAGCCCTATACTCTTCATCATGTATGTTAACAATATGCCATTGAAGGATCCAAATCATGGATTCTCATCACAGTTCGCAGATGATGTGGCAATCTGGAAAAGTGCTGCAACACCCACGATAGCAGCTACAAACATACAACCACAATTAAATAGAATTAGTGAATACTGTGAAAAATATAGAATCAAAATAAACACAGCAAAAACTCAGCTCGTACTCTTTACGAAATCGCCAAAACATAGAAAACAACAGTTAGAAATATATATGAATGGCACGCTGCTCCAGATTGCCCAATCAGCAAAATTTTTAGGTCTGACTTATGATTCAAAATTAACTTGGATCAAACATGTCAACGAAATTAAAAATAAAATTTGGCGAAGAACCAACTATGTTAGGAGTCTAACTGGTAAACACAGTGGAGCATCCACAGAAAATATTTTGAAAATATACAAAACATATATTAGACCAGTAATAGACTATGCAGCTCCAGCATGGGTAACTGTAAGTAATGTAACAATCAAAACCAAACTACAAAAAATACAAAATGCACTTCTCACAACAGCATACAGAGTTCCGAGAGCAACATCATCTAAATTCATCCATAATTACTCCAACATACCAATAATATCAGATAGACTCCTAAATATTACAATTAGGTATTTTAACAAAAATTGGAAGAAAAATGATTTGTTATGCGAACTAGATAGGTACCTTATACATGATGAAGATATTCCTAAATACCTCTCCCCAATTAACATATATATTAAATATAAAGAAAAAAAATAAATTAAATTAGAATATGTATGTGTATAAATTTTAAATCTTGTATTTATAATTTGCATACTTATATATTTTAAAATAGTAATAAGATTAAAAAAAAAAAAAAAAAATGCCACCAGCAAGCTTGACTACTGTGAATAAGAGACTATAAATGGACATTGCCCTGAAAAGGACCTAACATAACATCACGAGTTAGGGAAAATATGTTAAGGAAGGAGGAAGAGGTCAAAGTGAACCTGACCCTCCAGGGCAAATACCCAAACACCATCGGAAAGAAAAAATAATAGCATGTACGGAAACTCAGCTGGAAAATCTACACGATATATAACTTTGTCTTTTTACACAACATTTCAACTAAATTACTTGAGACTTAGAGAACATAAGTCCAGTAACAGTTTGAAATGTTAACTGCATAGCAACAACAACAGCAGAAAAGAGAAGCTATTTACAGTTAAACAGTTTATTAAGCCTATTTAACTGTTAAACATTTCCAACTAAACCAAATAATAACGTAGTAGATATGTAATCGTGCATATATATATATAAGCATGTAGTTCAAATAATATAAATCATATCAGCTGTGGACAAGCGTTCAGTTGGTTTGTTTTGAATTTCGCGCACATTTACACGAGAGCTATATGATTGTAATTAAACGATTCATATGTTCACATTACTGGTCGCAAATATACGGCATCCCCAAACCTCATAAACCAGATTGTCCATTACGTTCAATAATGTCAACGTATGAATCGTTTAATTACAATCTTGGTAAATACATAGCATGGGCATTCTCCAAATATGCAACATCAGCCAGCTCATTCATCAAAGACTCTTTTAATTTCAAGTCTAATCTAAATCAACTTAATCATAAAGCCTTAATGGCCAGTTTCGATGTTATATCCCTCTTTACAGAAGTTCCAACAACAGAAGCCTGCAAGATAGCCTTAGAACTCTATATTCGAGACCCTAACCCAATTATAGACATTCCCAGTAACCAGTTAGCAACCCTCATAGAATTCACCACAATAAAGACAAACTTCATGTTCAACAACCAAAACTATATACAAACAAATGGCCTAAGCATGGGCAACCCAGTATCACCAGTTCTAGCCAATATTTTTATGACACAAATTGAAACACTAGCAATTAATACAGCATTACATCCACCACTATACTGGTACAGATATGTAGATGACACGGTTGCGGGATTCAAATCTACAGAACACATACTTAATTTTTTCACTCACATTAACTCTATACATCCCAACATTAACTTCACATGTGAACAGGAAGAAAGCAATCAAATATCATTTCTTAACCTCAAAATTATAGGAACCGACACACAATTCAAAACAGAAATCCACCGAAAAATCACCCATACTGGACTATACATTCCTTGGGACTCAGCACATGAAACAAAACAAAAACTCAACATACTAAGAAACCAGATAAACACAGCCATAAAACTATGCTCACCAGATAAAATTAACGATGAATTAGACAAAATAAAACAATACTTCATCAACATCAATAAGTTTCCTCCACAAACCGTAGAAAACATTATACGCACACACCTAGACAGAAAGCAAAATCAACCAACAAAAGTAAATATATCTCACGAATCAAAAAATCACGAAACCATATACTGCTGTATACCATATATTCCTGACATCAGCAAACAAATAACCAACATTTGGCAAAAACTAGTAACAAAATATAACATTCCAGTTAAAACTAAATTTATTCAAAAACCAGGCACAAAACTAAGGTCTATACTATGTAAGAACTACACTGACAAACACCACACCAACATTATTTATAAAATACGATGTGATAACTGCCACGACTTCTATATTGGAGAAACAAGTAGAAAAATGGAAACCAGATTCAAAGAACATAAAAAGTCACCTTCACACGTTTTCGAACACTACAAGTCAAATGGACACAACATAACCATAGATAACACTAAAATACTAAATAAAGAAACAAACATAAACAAACGCAAAATTAAAGAAGCCTTACTTATACAACAACTTAAACCCAAAATAAACCAATATAAAGGAACGCCATTATACCTATATTAATATTATAGATAAAATTATATATTCAAACATCTAAACCCGCCCTCTACATTGCGACACTCAGTAACACAACCCCTTCTAAACATGTGGTCAGCTTCCGGTCAGTTACCTCTTTCTTTGTGAACCTGACGATGACCGAAGAAGGTCGAAACGTTGTTCGCTCTTCTATTTAAAATATTTTCTGAACCCAAACGAGCCGCTTTTGCATATAAAAAAAAATGTAACGGGACAGTCACATTTATTTTTTTTTATCTTAAAATATCATAATACACATCTCGGATTTGGGTTATATATTCATTCGTTCATTTACTTATTTACTGTCGTCTCAGAGTCTCTTTTCTGCTTCACGAAACATCAGTGAAGCCAGCTGTTTTTAAGTAATAGCTTTGCATCTAGAGAGGTTGGTTATGGCATCCATTTATAATGGATGTTCAAAAAACGTGTAAAACATGTTTTACATACTTAACATACAAGTTTCTGTTTTCTATCGACTTACTCAGTTCATCTCGACGTTCAATTATGTTGACATATCCATTTCAAAAACTCGAGAGCTGCTTATAAATAATTGATTAAGGCTTTAAAAAAACACGTATAAACTGTTTACTTAGATAAAGATGGGTTTATAAGTTTCGGATAAATGTCTTTCAAAGAAAAGAAAAGGCTGATCTCGGGGCTGAAAAGGTAGAATAACAAAACATTTGATTTCAGACATAAATATATAATATGGTCAAGAAAGACCTGTAGGGCGAAAAAGAAAAAGAAACATTTGTTCTGTTTTTCTTGTTATCTGCTGAGTGTATTTCCTCATGTCATCTTTGGATTCCCTTGTAACTGTAGGAAACAAATATTATGTACGTATTCTGGTAGCAGTTCTACAAAAGAATTTGTCCAAAAACAGGAAAGCCAGAACCACAGGACAAAGGATTCTCCAAGTACATGGGTGATACCGTATATCAGAATTAATTTGTAGATCATGTTTCAATAGTTTCGTATTTAGAATCGTACAGAAACCAGGAAATACTTTAAACCAGACTATTACAACATTTGATTTCTTGCCCAAAGCCCTGCATGGCCAAGTGGGTTAAAGCGTTCGAGGTTCGCGGGTTCGAATCTCCGTCACACCAAACATACTCGTTATTTCAGCCGTGAGGCCGTCATTAGCTGACGGTCAATCCAACTATTTGTTGATAAAAGAGTAGCCCAAGAGTTGGCGGTGGGTGGTTATGACTAGCTGCCTTATATCTAGTCTTGCACTGCTAAATTATGGACGGCTAACGTCCTATTATAATACATTACAGATGAACGGGATTCGAACCTTGGACGTGAATATTCTGAATCAAATGTTCTAACTACCAGGCCATACCAGGCCTAAATGGCAGGTGAATATTACATTTCAAACCGTGGTATATCACAAACCGGATTTCCGAATTTTGTTTAGATTTCTCACAATATCCAACAACTTCGTGGATCGGAAAACTGAGAAATATTTTTGTATATACAAAAGTATAAACCAATAGTGAAGAAATAAAATGGACGGCCCATCTCTTACCCAAATTTCTTGTAGTTAAGTTTCTCTAATTTTATCAAACGTTTCAGTTTAAGATTTATTTTTATATTTAACAATTTTTCGTTTCTTCGTCAATAACGTTTACAGAAAAATATGTTTGTTTTTTAATTTCGCGCAAAGCTACCCGAGGGCTATCTGCGATAGCTGTCACTAATTTAGCAGTGTAAGACTAGAGGGAAAGCAACTAGTCATACCACCCACCGCCAACTCTTGGGCTTCTCTTTTACCAACAAATAATGGGATTGACCGTCCCTAATAACGCCCTCATGACTAAAAGGACAAGCATGTTTGGTGAGACGGGGATTCGAATCCGTGACCCTCAGATTACGAATCGAACACCTTAACGCTCCTGACCATGACAGGCCTAGAAAAATTTAATTCAATAATGAGCAAACATAATGGAAGATTGCATTATATTGTTGTTGTGTGTACGTCTTTTCCAGACTGACGAATAATAAAAATTACAATTAAAATTTTCACAAGATATTAATCTCAGGCCTATTATACTTATTAGTTTATTGTCTTATTCCCAACAGTAATATATCTGTTGTATTCTATCTGACCTGGAAAACTCGAAACTTAGCGAAATGTGTCGTCGGCAACGGATATAGCAAATATGGTGTGGTTGAGTTACTATTATTACAAACTATTCCAATTACTGAAAGTCTTTAATAAAGTAGATAAAATATATGGGGCTTACAAATGTATTAGCTCTAAAACTAATGTCTTATGACAAGTATTATTGTTTATTTATGTAATAGAAAGATCACGTAAAATTACATTTGTTACAGGGTTAGTTCTTAAAATACAATGGTTTAAACTTGATGATACATAACTGAAAGGCCCAGCATGGCCAGATGGTTAAGGCACTCGTCTCTTAATCTGGGAGTCGCGCGTTCGAATCTCGATCATACCAAACATGCTCGCTCTTTTAGCCGCGAGGGCGTCATTATGTGACGGTCAATCCCACTATTCTTTGGTAACAGAGTAGCTCAAGAGTTGGTGGTGGGTGGTGATGACTAGTTGCCTTACCTCTAGTCTTACACTGCAAAATTAGGGACGGCTAGAGCAGATAGCCCTCGTCTAGCTTTGCGCGAAATTCAAAACAAACCAAACCATAACGAAAACGTATCTTTTGCCCTGAAAAGGGCCCGAATTATGTTCATCACTCTGGCCCTCATGTATTAACTTTAAATATACTAACAAGTCCACTCTAACAATGAAAAGGAAAGATGAAGAGGTCTAGTGCACCTGACCCTCCCGGGTATACAAATTTATGTACCCAAACAACTAAAGAAAGAGAAACCTACCTTCGTCATGTAGGCCTAAAGCCTAAACGTTGAGCAAACGAAACTTATGGAGAGTTCGTGGTCATTTGATTTATTCATAACTATGTGCACAATACACCAACCAGTAATAATTAAGTAATTAAAAAAAACAATATAAGAGAAAAACTCTGATCATTACGAGTTTCATTATTATGACGTTATTTGCTTCCCATTATACCAAATTACCTATATTAAATGACTTAATTAGCGTCCTTTGATCAGAGTTAATGATAATTAGGATTCTCACAAGTCCTGAATCTTCCGTTGTGATATAAAGCCGAAGAATCTGAATGTACAAAGCAATATAACCAAACAACACAAGAAAATTCATTCAAAAAGCACAATGTTATTTTAAGAATAGAACTGAAAAATACACCTTTGTAACAGACAATTTTTTACACCCGATGAGGGAGATGACCTTTACAACCACTTGTGTGGACTGTTCAATTTCCAAATTGGTAATCTCTGATTACGTGAACGTGAAAGCTGTAAACATGCAGTCACAGAGTAATCTTGTTGCCACAATACTTGGATCTATACTTAGGCCTACTGACTGATACTTACGAACTATCGCTTAGATCGAAAAGCTCAGAAGCACGCCTATATTAAAGATGTACATTTCGGCTACTGAAAAGCCTACATCTAGGCCTAATTATGTAATTCGATTGGTAAGAGCACGAGAATTTATAGGCCTGTGATGCAATAAAACAATTCAACAGACCAAACTGTAGGGGGATAATTGTATGTACCATACCGAGCACCTAAAATGAAGGAGAGGATGTAAACCCCATCCCCCCAGGATCTATGCCCCTGGACTAACAGAAATAAATAAACGAGTGTCCCATTGAACGTTATGTTTGTAGAATTATTGTCTTTCCATTTACCTCTCAACTTTCTGTCACTCCTAAATATTATAACAATGTTCTAATAATGGCAAATCGAGAGAAAATTTATATTTATGGTAAAGCTACTAATTATATTTTTCTCAGTCTCTAATTTTGAACGACTGTACAGCGGAAAGTGAGCAAGATCCTACTAATAACGTAACTGACTGTCACACACATGATGTACCCACAGCTGTTGTTGTTTTAAATTAAACACAAAGCTACACAATGGGCTATCTATGCTCTGCCCACCACGGGTATCGAAACCCGGATTTTAGCGTGTAAGTCCGCAGACATACCGCTGAGCCACTGGGGGGGATACCCATAGCTATAAATGTGGAGAATATTTAATGTAATGGTATGGATTCGAATCCGGCTTGCTATCTTCGAAATACGGAGCTGTAGCACAGGGTCAACCTGTGCCCTAGACGAAGAGTGTCTCAGCCCCAATCCTGTTTCACAGGAATGTTTATATAAAAATACGAAATTCACCCAATCATGGTGTGCGTTCATTGGCCATTTCGTTATTTGAAAGCACCTTTTCCATTTTTTTTTTAGCATATCCTGCAATTTTAACGTTTTTGAATTTGTCACCTGTTCTGACAAGGTGTTTAAGGCCAGTAGCACACATATCATTATTATCCACTTAATTTAAGTAATATTTATTTTGCGACACTTCGGTCGATGCTCAAAGTTAGAACACTTTAGGCCTAGATAAATACATGGGTATTTACTGTCAATATTACGTTATTATTGCTTACACGTATGGACCAAAGAAAAATATTAATTAGTAAATATATTCTATCTGAACTAATAATACGTTACGATTAATAATTACGCAAACAAGTCCTTACGTAAATTGAAATAATGTACTTCATTCAGTAGGAAATAATAATACATTACAAACAATACTTTTTTTTTAAAATTTAAATGAAATAATATGTATTCTATTTGAATAGACTAACAATACATGAAACCAAAATAATTCCTTAAGTAAAAACTGAATCAAAGTGTTGTTGTGTTGCACTTCCGTTAAACAGGTTATTTTAAATTATCTGGTGCAAATTCTTCGTTGTCCAGTCCAGATAAAAAAAAATATTTTATTTATTCCACAAACGCTTCGTACAAGCTTGAACACCGTGGAGCTTGTAGGTCAGTTTACAAAAGACGCTTGGCCCCGGCATGGTCAGGTGGTTAAGGCACTTGACTCGTAAACAGAGATTCGGCGATCAAGTCCTCGTCACACCAAACATCCTCGCCCTTTCAGCTGGGGGGGCGTTATAATGTGACGGTCATTCCCACTATTCGTTGGTAAAAGAGTTGCTCAAGAGTTGGCGGTGGGTGGTGATGACTAGCTACCTTCCCTCTAGTCTTACACTGCTAAATTAGGGACGGCTAGTGCAGATACCCCTCGAGTAGTTTTGCGCGAAATTCAAACAAAACCAAGTTTTAAGGATATGACGTTAAGGCTTACCTCACATCCGTAGTTAGATTATACATACAAGACAGTAAAATGTGTATATTTTTCAAGAGTACTGCAAAAGAAGAATAAGTTGAAACATAATCAAGGAGACAATGTGACGTCTGTCTGTTTGTCTACAGAGTTTTGCTTTATGGTAATCCAGATCTACCTGCAGTAGCCATCTTTGATTTTGAAGTAACAGATTAATGAGAAAGCAGTGAGTCAACATCCCTTATTGCTTACAAACAAAAGACGCTAACTACACAACACTTATGTAAATAATAAAATAAGGTGGACCACATAGATTAACCGAATGACTCTGCCTGTTGAAAACAACTGTCTCATTAGTTGTGTTCTTTACTATCTTGGTGATACTTCTCTAATAACCGTGTGTCTATCTATCTATTTATTTATATATATATATAATTCACAATCGAATTTACAAGAAACTCAGATGTGAAACTTTCTAGCCATTCTACACCTATCTTATTACACTCCTTGTTCACGTGATCACTATGAGCCGCAGCGCCCCCAAATTTAACTCCTAAATTAAACAAATTAAAAATTTAGCTTACAATAACATATTCTGTAAAGCAAGATTAAAAATATACTATAAATAACAACTGGTAGGAGTTCACATGACAAATTTAGATTGTTTTTTTTTTACGGTTTCGCTGATTTGTATTTGTAGTTCATATTTTAGAAATCGGTTCTACCCTTAGTGGGAAGGCAGCTCCACCAACCGCCAACTCTTGTGCTTCTCCTTTAGCAAAGAATAGTGGGATTGACTGTCACATTATAACGCCCCCACGGCTGAAAGGGCGAGCATGTGTGGTGTGATGGGTAATTTGAACTCGTAACCCTAATATTACAAGTCGAGTACCTTAACCACCTGACCATGCCGGACTATGTAAACTGGACTCTGCGATTATCAAAGATATAATGCAGTATCAGTAAGAAATTATTAGTACCACCTTCTGACATCAGTCGAGTTGTAGCGACTCGGAAAAAAAAAAACCACAATAAACATCAAGACCCAACAGCGTGTCAACACAAAACCTACTCAAACGGTCAGGGAAATTTTCAATTTACGATGTCTAAAATAATTTAAGTAATATTTAAACTGACAATATTTTATACTACTCAAATAAACAGGAAGGCTTTATCTTACACAGACTGTTTTTGTTTTTGAATTTCACGCAAAGCTACACGATGACTATCGCTGGCCGTCTCTAGTTTAGTATTTCAACACTAGAGGCAAGGCAGTTAGTCATCACCATCCATCGCTAAATCTTTTGCTACTCTTTTACCAAGAAATAGTAGGATTGACAGTTACATTATAACGCCCCCACGGCTGAAATGGTGAGCATGTTTGGTGCGACGGAGATTCGAACCCGCGACCTTCAGATTAAAAAAAAGTCGAAATATCACTGACTCAGACAAATTAACTAGTTTCTGAAACTAACAAAAACTAGAATATAGCAATCATTGTGGTCTACAAATACGCCCATCCTTTAATGCATAAGGTCTTTGAAGAAATGTTAACTATTTCTAGACCCCCCCCGTGGCATATTCATATTGATAAAAGCAGGGTTTCGATACTCGTAGTGGGCTTAGTAGAGATAGCCCATTTCGTAACTTACTGCTCGAGAAGAAGGAAAAAACACGAACAGACTTACGTTATAAACATATATCTTGTTGGTCTCCAATCAGAAATAAACGAGAAAAAAACCCGAATAACCTGGCTTCCAGAGTACACGCAACGACAGACTGCAAACTACTGATAGATAAAAATAACTGCCCATCTGGAAGCAAAACCTGAAGCAGTGAAATCGCACTGAAAGCTACGTTACTTGCGAAATAACTAAACAAATTAACTGAATTTGTAGAATATAGATGGCCTAATTTATACACATAAATATAAGTTGTCAACCGTATTGACAAAAGAAGAAATTTCCTTGCCTCGTGTTATAAGTGCACACGTTGAAAGAATAAAATTACAGTTTGTAAAACACTTTAGTCTTGGTGGACGATGAAAGTTTACATAAACCACAGATAAAACATAATTACTTCTTTTATTCACCATGGAAACCTGGTCTTTTACGTTTACACTTAGCTCACACGAATTAGAGCTGAAAGGTACTTTTTTCATGTAGTCCTGCTTATGGCCATGGAAACCTATTCATAAGCATGCACGCTAATTTCACCAGAAATAAGATTAACAGATACTTTTTCGCGTATGCCTGTTTGTTGCCCAAATCAACTGTGTAAAGCGCTCAGATAAACAAAACATTAGCGCCTGACACCAAAGAAATTGTTCTATAAACAGTTGTTTGTTATTAAGCACAAAGCTACACCATAATGTTGTTGTTGTTGTTGTTTTGAATTATGCACAAAGCTACACAATGGGCTGTCTGTGTTCTGCCCACCACGGGTATCGAAACCCGGATTTTAGCGTGTAAGTCCGCAGACATACCGCTGAGCCACTGGGGGATCAAAGCCACACAATGAGCTAGCGGTGCTTTGCCCACCACGGGTATCGAAATCTGGTTTTCAGCGGTATAAGTCTGCCACTAGGGGGCCTCTAGAAACAGTTAACAACATTTGTTACTGAAATCAAAGCTGTGCAATGGGATCTCTACAATGAGTATCGGACCCCAATTTTTAGCGCCATAAGTCCACATAAATGATGTTGAGCCACTGAGGGAAGTCTCTCCAAGTGAACAGATTTTGCGCGTTTTGCCCCAGTGACAATCACCGGCAGGTTATTTAGACGCCCTCGAGTGGTCACAATTCTCAGTGTGTTCTTTATACGAAGTTCGAAGTTAGATGCAAAGAAGAAAAATACATCTTGTATGTTTTGATGGTAAAGGCAATAAAAGTTGATGAAGAAATGAAAATATTCGGATAAAATTAACCATATTTCATAGTCCAAGATCTGTGAAACGTTCAAACATGCCAAAGATAAAACAGGTGACCATTGTCCCGAACAGTATTCGATTTTGTTGTTTTCGGTTTGACGTAAGCAATGAAAGCAGGTCTGTAAGAGTAATACACTGTTATGGCCACGTGTTCTATTCACAATCTGCGGGACGCGGATTAGAATCCTTGTCTCACCAAAACATGCTAGCCATCTTAGCAGTGGAAACTTTATAATGGGACGGTCAATCCCACTATTCTTTGGTAAAAGAGTAGCTCAAGAGATAATGGCGATAGGTGGTGATGACTAGCTGCCTTCTCTCTGGTCTTACACTGCTAAATTAGGGACGGCTAGCGCAAATATCCTTCCTGTAGCTTTGCGTGAACTTCCAAATAAACCAAATTGTAGTAAACTGAACTTTGAAAGCGCCAGCACCACATTCACTGTATAATTAAAAATGGTAACAGTTGTATCGAGCTTGACAAAAATGCTTCAGTAAGACCAGAAACTTTCCTTGTTTGTAGTCTGCATTCTGAGTAACCAAAATGTGTACCAGCTGCCATCTGTTAAGCTCTGTTTCAGCACTTGTTTGTTTTTTAATTTCGCGCAAGGCTACCCGAGGGCTATCTGCGCTAGTCGTCCCTAACTTAGCAGTGTAAGACTAGAAAGAAGGCAGCTAGTTACCACCACCCACCGCCAACTCTTGGGCTACTCTTTTACCAGGGAATAGTGGGATTGACCGTGAAATTATAACGTCCTCACGGCTAAAAGGGGCGAGCATGTTTGGCGCGACGGGGATGCGAACCTGCGACCCTCGGATAACGAGTCGCACGTCTTAACACGCTTGGCCATGCCGAGTCCTGTTCCAGTAGTCCCCTAAATACGAGTTATTCCACTTGTAGTAAGGAGAGTAGTTTATCAATTTGGGAGGCACAGATTCGAATCCCATTTCCAATTATGCTCACCTTTTCATCAGTGGGAGCGTTATGATGTTGCGGTCAATTCTAGTGGTCGTTAGTACCCTTCCCCCTAGTTTATCAGTTTTAAAATATGAATGGGATGCGCAATAAGCCCGCCCTCTAGTGGCATTGTCCAGAAGTTACAAGCAACAGAGATACGTTCTCATCTATCAACGTCTCGACTTGAACAAAAGAAGCGTTCCTACATACACACAAAATGGAGAACGTGGTTTTCGAATATTCAAAATTAAGGAACCATTGTTTTCAGTAACGCGATCACTTCCTCAACGGATTGATTTATGTTGTCAAAACTTTCAATGAAGGGAACGAGCAGCGTGAAATTGACTGTCCTTCTGTTGTTACTTCAATAGATTTTTTCATCGGAACCACTTTGGTTACTGCTATATTGTTTAGTTCAGACGTAGAACAATAATAATACGTCGTCTCGCATAACTGGAGAGTCGCACAGTCACTGTTATTGACAAGTAGTGAATATTGATTGTGAAATCGTTTCTAATATAATTAAACTTCATCACCACTTCCTTCTCCAGCCTACAATGGGTCAGGGGTAAGTCTTGATAAGTTTGAAGGCTATTAACGCAAAAACAACATTTCGATATCCGTGGTGGCCACAACGTAGATAGTCTGTTGGGTGGCTTTGCACTGAGCAACAAGAAGAAGCTGAATTTAAACTCAAATAGATCAATCGTTTGTATATTTATAAATATTTGTTTGCTTGTAGTTAAGGTCAATGATACAGAGTGGGCTATCTGTGCTCTGCCACCAAGGGTATCGAAACACAGTTTGTAGCGTTGTAAGTTCAAAGACGTACCGCTGCGCCGACAATCAGAAAATTGGACCGTGTCAAAGTATTAATTAAAAATGGACCGTGTCAAAGTAGTAATTAAAAATCGACCGTGTCAAAGTAGTAATTAAAAATCGACCGTGTTTAAGTAGTAATTAAAAATGGACCGTGTCAAAGTAGTAATTAAAAATGGACCGTGTCAAAGTAGTAATTAAAAATGGACCGTGTCAAAGTAGTAATTAAAAACGGGCCGTGTCAAAGTTGTAATTAAAAACGGGCCGTGTCAAAGTATTAATTAAAAATGGACCGTGTCAAAGTAGTAATTAAAAATCGACCGTGTCAAAGTAGTAATTAAAAATCGACCGTGTCAAAGTAGTAATTAAAAATGGACCGTGTCAAAGTAGTAATTAAAAATGGACCGTGTCAAAGTAGTAATTAAAAATCGACCGTATTTAAGTATTAATTAAAAATGGACCGTGTCAAAGTAGTAATTAAAAATGGACCGTGTCAAAGTAGTAATTAAAATACTGAGTTAGGGTTAGTCGTTACATACTTTGCCATACAACTAGAACTGAGAAAAAAAGTTTTAAATCTATTACTATTCCAAAAGTTTCAAATAAAAGTAATTTACATATTTCTTCAACCGTTATGCTTTTACAGTATATTCCTAAACTGAAACATTTTTGTTTGTTTTTAAATTATTTGCTCCAAACTACAAGAGGTGTGTTGGCTAAATCCGTCTCCAACTTAGTTGTTGTTTTGAATTAAGCACAAAACTACACAATGGGCTATCTGTGCTCTGTTCACCATGAGTATTGAAACCCGAATTCTTCCGTTGTTAGTCCGCAGACATACAGCTGAGCCACTTGGGGAACTCCAACTTGGATAAGATAAAAACAATATCAAATAGTAGGACTTGACAGTTACTCTTATTACCGCGCACCTACTGACTCCAAGGTGCAGAGCGTGGTTTTACGTCAAGAGAACACGAACTCTGAATCTCTGGAGTTAAATTCCTAGACCTCTAACCACAATTATCACAAGAACTCACGTGAAAACAACAACAACAATAATAACGACTCGTTTTTGTTTTTGAGCGGAACACTAGATCTGTCCATACTTAACCTACAGGACTGTCTTTACTGAATACTAGGACTCTCTACACTAAACTTACAAGTCTGTCTATACTGAAGACTAGACCTGTCCATACTTAACCTACAGAACTGTCTTTACTGAATACTAGGACTCTCTACACTAAACTTACAAGTCTGTCTATACTGAAGACTAGACCTGTCCATACTTAACCTACAGGACTGTCTTTACTGAATACTAGGACTCTCTACACTAAACTTACAAGTCTATCTATACTGAAAACTAGACCTGTCCATACTTAACCTACAGGACTGTCTTTACTGAATACTAGGACTCTCTACACTAAACTTACAAGTCTGTCTATACTGAAGACTAGACCTGTCCATACTTAACCTACAGGACTGTCTTTACTGAATACTAGGACTCTCTACACTAAACTTACAAGACTGTCTATACTGAAGACTAGACCTGTCCATACTTAACCTACAGAACTGTCTTTACTGAATACTAGGACTCTCTACACTAAACTTACAAGTCTGTCTATACTGAAGACTAGACCTGTCCATACTTAACCTACAGGACTGTCTTTACTGAATACTAGGACTCTCTACACTAAACTTACAAGACTGTCTATACTGAAGACTAGACTTGTCCATACTTAACCTACAGGACTGTCTTTACTGAATACTAGGACTCTCTACACTAAACTTACAAGTCTGTCTATACTGAAGACTAGACCTGTCCATACTTAACCTACAGGACTGTCTTTACTGAATACTAGGACTCTCTACACTAAACTTACAAGACTGTCTATACTGAAAACTAGACCTGTCCATACTTAACCTACAGGACTGTATTTACTGAATACTATGGCTCTCTACACTAAACTTACAAGTCTGTCTTTTCTGAAGACTAGATCTGTCCATACTTAACTTACAAGAGTGTCTACACTCAACTTATAGTACTGTCACAAGTCAATCTTTGACACAAGCACGTGTGACACGTAGCGGTCAAGACTACTTCTCTTCACCCTTACTAATCTGTTTAATTTTTAGTAGCCAAATCTTTTCGGCCATTACTGTAACCAGGCAGGTGGCTGAAATTGTTCACCGAAATGGTACCGTATTTTCCGGTTAATAAGCCGAAGCCAATTTTCAGCTCTGAAAATGAGGGTTTTTGCTTATTACCGCCCAATAAGCCGAGGCTTTAAAGAAGGCTCCGTCAATGCTGGAATGAGTGAATGGTTTCTGGCAATCAAACTTTTACTCCTGCCGGAAATATACGCGCTGCATCACTCGCTACCGTCTGTTTGTGGGTCGTGAAATCGTGGGACGATATTAGTGTTGAAACTGTAGAGAAGTCATTTAAAAAATGCAGCATCTCAAATACAATGGATGGAACGGAAGATGATATGTCGTGGTTGGACGACGACGAAGAAGACAACATTCCACTCACTCAGCTAATAACACCAGAGAATGACCCGTACGACGACCAGGTCTCTGCCGAGGATTGGAATCTATTATTTGGTGCTTCTGACGATGAAGATGATGAATTTGATGGGTTTTATTAAATTTCTGAGATTAAAGTGTGTATTTTTCATGAATTTTGTTATTTCTATGAATACATGTCATTCGTAATGTATAGACCTTTTTATATTAATAAATAAAGTTTATTCAACTGAAATAACTCTGACGTAACTGTGAGATCAAAGGTATGATTTTGGGGCCGATTTTGGTCTTCGTTATTTTTTGGTCCAAAGCTGGTGATCGGCCAATAAGCCGACCCCAAAAAATCAGGTCCAAAATTTAGGGCCAGAAATTCGGCTTATTAGGCGGAAAATACGGTATATTAAATATACCCTAAACGGGTCATCAGAACTTTACAATACTATACAGTGTTACCTTAATAGCACATGCAGGAAGTAACATGTAGCAAAGTTGATATAACTATTCAGTCACAGTTGAGTTTAATTTATCCTCTTTGTGTCTATTACACTGTGTGTAGGATTCATGGTTCGTGTGCCATTAACATTGGTTATTCCCTTTACCCAACACGAAGCTGTGAGTGCGTTAGAAAAGACAAAGGTATATATTAAAATTCTGTGAGAAGAGTTGGCGGTGGGTGGTGTTCTCTCTAATATATAGGCCAGGCTAACAGCACACAACCCTTTGCGTAGCAATGGGTGAAACTTCTGAAACAAATTCAGTACATGTAACAACAGCGTCTACTTTCTGTTTCCTAAATTTCAAAGTTTCATTGTATTCCTTGTCTCTCTATTATTTCAAGTTACTCTTGTACAGGGTTACTGGTGAGGGGTGGAATACACCTACGCGAAAAATTTTCAATTGAGGGACAAGTTAATGTTGATTATTATCGTATTTTAAACGTTGTCTAATTCACAAACATTAATTAACAGCATTAATGATTTATATTATATAGATTATTATGTGAACACACGATTACTGTGCAAGTGAAAAACATCTCCAAACTTCATACATTCAACTTTGGTAACAGTTACAAAGAAACAATTCTACAGCTCATACAACAATTAAAAAGTCTTCTCTTTATTAACCTCTCGAGTTTATATAACAATTAAACAAAGAACAGTTTTCTGAACAGTTTAAATAGTAAGTTTTACCGTAGTATTTCTTTACCATAGTAAGTTTTACCGTAGTATTTCTTTACCATAGTAAGTTTTACCGTAGTATTTCTTTACCATAGTAAGTTTTACCGTAGTATTTCTTTACCATAGTAAGTTTTACCGTAGTATTTCTTTACCATCATGCTGCAACAGCTTAACAAATAATAAAGTCTTCAAGATTAGGAATATATACTAAGAATTTGATGACAAAATAATGTTTGCCGAAATCTACCCAGTCTCAGAAACATGTTATTAAAATTCACACCTTTTCGCTGTTACACTACGTTGTTGTTGTTTTTCATGTACAATGCAAATCTTACTGCACTCGGTTTACGATCATATATAAAATAACAGCAAAACTTCATCTGTATTTCAAAAGTTAGTTATAATTCACGCATGAGTGGTTGTTCTTTACTCCGTGCAAAACCACACAACGAGCTCTCTCTATATCAACACAAATATACATCTAGCGAATACATTTAATATTTTGCATCATTGATTTGGTTAAGATGGGAAGAGCTGAAGTGGTTCGCCACTTTGTGTCATCTATTTTGATTGGACGAGAAGAGTTGATGCAGCTCGACATTTTGTGTCATTCGTTTTGATTGGATGAGAAGAGATGAGGTAGCTCGACATTTTGTGTAATTGGTTTTGATTGGACGAGAAGAGCTGATGTTGCTCGATATTTTGTATCATTGATTTTGATTGGACGAGAAGAGCTGATATAGCTCGACATTTTATACGACTTGTTTTGATTGGACGAGAAAAACTGATGCATCTCGACATTTTGTGCTATTATTTTCTTCGGTGAGGTTGAAAGAGATCATGTAATTCAAAGGTAAACCACAGTGTGAAATGTGTCACATTTGTTGCGATTTCAATTTAACGATTTTAAATAAATACTTGACACACACTCGTTACGTTTTTTATGTTTTATGCAAACTGAACGCAACAGAAAGACACAGATAACAGCTTGTACAATTTATTAATCTAAACTATTATATATATGACAGATATAACATAAATTATGTAATAACAATGACAGATATTCAGTTTCAACATCCAAAATTAATTACAATACAAAATAGTACTGGTTTCAACCTTCAAAGTTAATTACAATGCAAAATGGTACTATTTTCAACCTTCAAAGTTAATTACGATACAAAATGGTACTGGCCTGTGTCCAATATAATGATCTAGAATGAAAGTCCAAAAGTTCAGATCAGAAATCCAAAATTCCGGTCTAGGGTGTGAATTTGGTCCCACGAAGAAATACCGAAGTTTGAATGGAGAAGTCCAGAAACAATTCACAGTTCAATAAATTCGACGAAGTTCTCTTCACGATGCCTCCGATGAACGTTTCAAACTTATCGCCTTCCAATTTTCCCGGTCTCCCCTAAACAGTTCCACACGTGTTGACCTTCAGTATAACTAGTAATTCGAACGAATCGTAGAGATTGACGAAATAAAATCACAGCTTCTGTATATCTAGCTTCAGTCACAAATCCAAGTTGAATAAACACACAGCAAACGTTTAAAATTTCTCGAACAAAGACAATATCTCTTGAATCAAATACAAACAAATGACTGACTCTTTTTCTCTCTCACATTTTTGTCTGTTTATATATTAGTAGGCCTACATTCTCGAGCCATCGCGTAACTTTCACAGAGTTTCAGAGTAATCTGCGCATGTCTGTTTTTGCACGAGACTTGTCGTCTAGACACTAGGCCGCCAACATTCCATTTATAGTCAATTGATTGAGCTACCTAATTCTAGAAATTTCTAAATCTTATTTTAAATGAATAACAACATATTTTATTGGTTTAAACTTTGAAACAGTAATATAAATATGGAAATATAAATAATAGATATGAAAATCCAAACACAACACGACATGTTGTCGTTTACAAAACATTTACACGACATTTACATAACACTCTCCCCCTTAAAAGTAAAAAAAAATTGAACTTGTGAAAACCTTTTTTTTGTTGTTGTTTTTGTTTTTTTTAAAACCAACTCAAAAGGTTTAAATCCAGTAGGTTCTTGAACAACCTCACGAACTGCAAACAATAACAAGGGAACACCCTCATCCCAGTTCTTTGAGTGTTCGTGGTAGTAATTTGGTGGAAACGATCAAGAACACCTTGTGACTCAGGATGGTATGCACTGGATGAAACTTGATGGATGTTTAGTTCATGCATAGCTTGTTGAAATAGCTTGGACATAAAATTTAAGCCTTGATCTGATTGCACAACTTTTGGAATCCCGAACATGGTAAAGAATTTGACAAGGGCCTTGACTATGTTAGGAGCAGTGATTTTTCTCAAAGGGATAGCCTCAGGGAAACGTGTATAAGCACACATTATTGTCAAGAGGTTTTCATTTCCTACTTTGCTTTTTGGCATTGGGCCAACACAGTCGATAATGACTCTTGAGAACAGTTCTTCAAATGCAGGAATAGGCTGCAGTGGTGCTTTTGGAATTCCTTGATTTGGTTTTCCTGTCATTTGGCAAGAATGACATGTCTTACAATAGTCAACAACATCTTGGCGCATCTTTGGCCAATAAAAATATGTCGTCAAATACGATCTAAGGTCTTTCTTACACCTAAGTGTCCTGACAACACATGATCATGAGCAAGACTAAGAATATCATTCCGATAGCATTTTGGAATGACGATTTTGTGAATAACATTCCACTCTTCATCAGCAGCAACGTCAGGAGGTCTGTATTTTCTCATTAACACACCTGACTTCTGGTAGTAACAAACAGGGACAGTTCCTATTTCATTTTCATTAACGGCCAGTTGTAGAAGAGAACGAGTTTCAGGATCATTGTTCTGTTCCTCAACAAGTTTGTTTCGGTGAAGAGAGTTGAAAAATGACTTGGAGTGATCAGTAGAACTCGAAGTTGAGTCAGAAATCTCATCGATGTGAGACATGAACGTATCGGATAAAGGGAAATCCTCTTTGGACTCCTGTGGACGTGTTTGAGAACGAGTAACAGCACAGTACAGTTGCTCTGTACTGGGACTAACAACAGGTGCTTCAACAACACGAACCTCTGATACCACCTTACTACCAGCCAAATTATTCCCCAAAAGCATAGACACACCTTCAACAGGCAATGAGGCTTTAATACCCACAGTGACTGGGCCTGAAACTAAGTCCGAATGTAAATTTAATCTATGAAGAGGAATAGAAACGACGCCACCTTCTACACCAGAAATGAGCACATTGGCCCCAACGGATGACTTTTCAGAAAACGGAAGTACACTTTCCAAAATCAAACTCTGAAAAGCTCCAGTGTCCCGCAGGATTTTAATTGGTTGTAGATGTGAATCGCCAACAAAAGAAACAAAACCTTCAGTGATGAAAGGCTTAAATTTGTCCTCAACAAGATTTTCAGGTACATCAATAATATTGGGCTTAGAATCTACAGTGGACAGGACAGGGTCAAAATCATTGGGAACCAATGATGTATCCAACGAGGGTGAAATGAAACTATGGGGTGATGGCTTGTTTTTGAGCTTATAGCACTCAGAAATCAGATGGCCAGGTTTCTTACAATAAGCACATGTTTTGGATGAGAATGACACGTTTTGGGTAGATGATGAGCTTTGAGAATAAGATGAAGTCTTTGTTTGAGAATCAGAAGTTTGCTCTTTTTTGTCTTTGTCGACATTTGCATAATGTTTGAATGAGTCATTGAATTTTTTTGCTGTGTGATTTTTTTTCTTTTGTACGAGAAATCTTTGTGAGTCAAAGCATACTCGTCTGCCAAGACAGCAGCACCATGAATTTTGGAAGCTTTTTGTTCATCAATGTAAGTTTTGAGCTCTACGGGAATACATCTTTTAAACTCTTCAACTAACATAAGTTCTCTGGGTTTTGTAAAATCATCTTTGATTTCTTTGGAATCATACCACCTGTCGAACAGAGTTTCTTTTTCACAAGCAAATTCGACATAAGTTTGGCTGTCAAACTTTTTGTAACCACGAAATTTTTGTCTATACGCCTCTGGCACCAATTCAAAAGCATTCAAAATGCATTTTTTGACGTGCTCGTAATCATAACTTTGCTCGGCCGTGAGTTTGGAAAATACATCCTGAGCTTTACCCTTGAGAACACTCTGAAGTAATACTGTCCAATATCCGGTAGGCCATTTAAGCCTAAGGGCCAATTTTTCAAATTGCTGAAAATATTTATCAACAGCCTTCTCATTGAATGGAGGCACTAAACGAATTTGTTTGGAAGCATCAAAATTATCCAACCGCATTTGGACAACCTTTTCTTCTGTCCGTGCCTTTCTCATACTGATTTCCTTATCAGCTTTAATGCGTTCTATTTGTATTTTGGCATCAAGGCGTTTGTTTTCTTGTTCTGCCTCAATACGTTTTTGCTCTGCCTCAAGAACAAGGCGTCTGTTTTCCTGTTCTGCCTCAAGTCGTTTGGTTTCTTTTTCTGCCTCAAGACGTTTGCTTTCAATTTCTAAACGAAATTTCATTTCCATTTCCATTCTTTTTAATTCAAAATCTGGGTCAAAATAAGCGGCAGGCAATTGTTGTGCAACTTTTTGAGGTAAAACTTTTTGGCTGACCAAATGTTCAACAATAATTCGTTTGATATCTGCTTTCTTCATTGCTTGCTTCACTTCTAAATTGAAATGTTTTCCAACATCAAGCAATTCAGATTTTTTTAATTCACTGATCAATTCGAAAGAGGGATTCTGATTAAATTTGTCTATAAAATCTTCGAGTTGGTATGCCATTTTGAATATACAAGCTGTCAATCTGTATAGAATATAAATCTAATTTTAGAATATAATTAAATTGTTTGTTCGATATCCCGGACGAGCCCCCAAGTTTTCTGTTACGTTTTTTATGTTTTATGAACGCAACAGAAAGACACAGATAACAGCTTGTATAATTTATTACACTAAACTATTATATATGTGACAGATATGACATAAACTATGTAATAACAATGACAGATATTCAGTTTCAACATCCAAAATTAATTACAATACAAAATAGTACTGGTTTCAACCTTCAAAGTTAATTACAATACAAAATGGTACTATTTTCAACCTTCAAAGTTAATTACGATACAAAATGGTACTGGCCTGTGTCCAATATAATGATCTAGAATGAAAGTCCAAAAGTTCAGATCAGAACTCCAAAATTCCGGTCTAGGGTGTGAATTTGGTCCCACGAAGAAATACCGAAGTTTGAATGGAGAAGTCCAGAAACAATTCACAGTCCAATAAATTCGACGAAGTTCTCTTCACGGTGCCTCCGATGAACGTTTCAAACTTATCGCCTTCCAATTTTCCCGGTCTCCCCTAAACAGTTCCACACGTGTTGACCTTCAGTATAACTAGTAATTCGAACGAATCGTAGAGATTGACGAAATAAAATCACAGCTTCTGTATATCTAGCTTCAGTCACAAATCCAAGTTGAATAAACACACAGCAAACGTTTAAAATTTCTCGAACAAAGACAATATCTCTTGAATCAAATACAAACAAATGACTGACTCTTTTTCTCTCTCACATTTTCGTCTGTTTATATATTAGTAGGCCTACATTTTTCGAACCATCGCGTAACTTTCACAGAGTTCCAGAGTAATCCGCGCATGTCTGTTTTTGCACGAGACTTGTCGTCTAGACACTAGGCCGCCAACATTCCATTTATAGTCAATTGATTGAGCTACCTAATTCTAGAAATTTCTAAATCTTATTTTAAATGAATAACAACATATTTTATTGGTTTAAACTTTGAAACAGTAATATAAATATGGAAATATAAATAATAGATATGAAAATCCAAACACAACACGACATGTTGTCGTTTACAAAACATTTACACGACATTTAAATAACACACTCTTTAAAGAACCAGCCGCTTTGGTAAAAAAAAAAGGTGATGTAGGTTCTTATAAAGTAGTTTCTTTTGATCAGCTAAAATTCTTGGGGTTTGATAAAACAGTTTGTCTTCTGAACAGCTATAACTATTCAAGTTTATATCATAGCTTATATTTTGTAGTTAAATGGTCACGTTTGCAAAACTTTACGTATTAACGTGTCTGAACAGCTAAGGTTCATGGGTTCGAGATTAATAGCTAGTGTCACCTGAATCGCTGGATTCTTTATGTATGTAATGTTCTGTTCATATCTAGTTCCTTTGAACAGTTTTGTGCCTTTTCCACGAGTAGGTGCGGTATGTTTTTATGTGGTTAATGACCTTATGACCCCTGAATAACCATGTGATATTTGAGATGACAGTTTCTATTGATTCTACTGCAAGTAATGGTGGGGGGTTTTCCCATATGATAGTTTATGTTCTCTAAACATTTAATGCCTATCAGGTTTCATGTCTCGAATGTTTTCCTACCTAAACAATATAAAACTGTTATATACTAAAGAAAAACAACCTATTACGCAGGTCGTAGACTAGAAGTTTTGTTATTTGGCGATCCTGGGTTCGAACCTCTTCGCCAGTTACGTACTAATACTTTGATTTGCTTTAAAGAAATGAGAGCTGTACTATCCCATTGGATTACTTTGAATCTTGCGCAAATCTGCCCTTGTCGTCCCTAATATATTAGTAATACAATAGCCATTACCAACAACTCTTAGGCTGCAGTTTTACTAAAAAAACGTGGCACGTTTGATCGTCACAATATAATGCTTCATAGGCTAAAGGGTCCATTATGTTTTCGGTAACGTGGATTCGAACCCGCACTCTCAATTGCGAGTAAAACTCCTTCACCACTAGACCGCGTCAGGCCCATACCACTCTACATGATATTAAACATATTACAGAATGTTCCATGTCAGTTTAAAAACCACCAGCCGTGTCTGGTCCATAATGATATTAAACACATTACAGAATGTTCCATGTCAGTTTAAAAACCACCAGGATGTGCCAGGCCCATACCACTCCACATGATATTAAACATATTACAGAATGTTCCATGTCAGTTTAAAAACCACCAGCCGTGTCTGGTCCATAATGATATTAAACACATTACAGAATGTTCCATGTCAGTTTAAAAACCACCAGGATGTGCCAGCCCCATACTACTCTACATGATATTAAAAACATTACAGAATGTTCCATGTCAGTTTAAAAACCACCAGGATGTGCCAGCCCCATACTACTCGAGATATCATTGAACAAATAACATTATTTTCAATTTCAGTTTAGAAAACCACCTCTTTTATAATAAAAATATACGAACGGTTTGGACAGTAAGATACTGTTTTATATTACACTTACAAAAAAGACCATAAATTGACTTTGTTTTGAACTACGCTCAAAGCTGCACGAGAGTTATCTGCGCTCGCCGTTCCTAATTTAGCAGTGTAAGACTAGAGGGAAGGGAGCTAGTCATCGCCACCCACCGCCAACTATTGGGCTACTCTTTTACCATCAAATAGTGGGATTGATCGTACATTATAACGCCCCAACGGTTAAAATGGCGAACATGTGGTGTGATGAATATTCAAACCCGCGAACCACAAATTAGGAGTCCAATTCCTTAAGCACCTGGTCATGGTTCGCCTCACAAGTTGTGGTTTTTATTTACTTCACGGTTGCTTTAAACACTGGCTGAATTTTAGCAAGCCATATACTGTATACATCACATTCGCATTAAACCGCCAGAGGCGGACCTTACCTTATACGACTAATCAGCAGTCAATAATAAAAACCGACTTTTTTTTTATGAGCTATTGCAAATTCTGCATTCTCTTTCTCGACCATCATCGACGTGATTTATAGATTTTCCAGGAATGACAATGTTCTGTTTATTTTAACGACACGTTTTGTTTATAACTTCGTTTCATAACAAAATACAGGCGACAAAGAATGGAAAATTAGAAAAGTTAGCTGAAATTGTTTCTCGTCATGTCACAATATCTGTACGAACAAACAACCAAACCTCCTCGATCTCTCTACGTGATTCCCTTTACGACATGTAAACATCAGAAACTCCAAGGTGAAAATAAATACTTACCAGTTTACAGTCCCGCCGTACAACTGGTTCCTGACACATTCCAATGAAGACATGTCTAACTACGTTCGGAAGACCCTAGCGCGTGAATACTCTGCACGTGAAAACTGTTGTCGCTTGTTCAATAGTCGCTAGCAATCAATAAAACATCTCTTCACTAGACGGCGCTCCTTTTTAAGCACGTGGAAAATATAAACGAAATCTTAAATGGGTATCGACGGTCTGAGGCTGCATTAACTTCGTATCTAAATCGAAGGGTGTTCATGTCAAACTGTGGTGTGACCATTTGGATTAAATGTAATTTTTAACGTGAATTTCAACTTAAACTCTTCATTTTACATTTTATCACACCGAAAGGAGGAATGTATTCATCTTTAAATAGTATGATTCCAGCCATTGATCGTGGGAACTTACATGGAAGGCTTCAGAAATGTCAGCTCAAGGTTTTTAACACTTAGACGGGGGCGTCGAGAAACAGGTCGGGCCCAGGGGATAATTATGCCAATGGGCCCCTTTTAAAGATCAATATAAATTCATGGTACATTCATGGGCATATGAAGAAAGTTTCTAGTGAGAGGAAGACAAATATGTTGAGAATCTACATTTTTTGAGAAAAAAGCAGCGAATTTTTCTTAAGTCTATTATGAAAATGACAATACATGTTTTCTTTATCCCATATTGCCCGGACCCCTAATAGACCCCGGGACCGAAGAGTCCCTGACTCCCCTTCTCGGCAGGCTTGCACATAGGTGAAACTGTTGTTCTTGCTTGCACAGAAATGAGAAATGTTTTTAGAACAGGTCACGAAACTTCAAACAATGATAACAAAGTGTCGCACGTGGGATAAGTACGTGTACACGTCCACACGCAGTTTTTAGCATTTCATTGAAACATCAAAAGAATGTATTGTTTTATGATTGTTGCATATCATTGTGTGAGTGAAACATATTTTCATATATCGTCTTTGAATAAAGTTATAATATCAGAAGGACCAATACCATATTACACTCTCAAACTTAGCACGAATAACTTCACCACGGATATATATGTGTATACAGTCACTAGTAATGACACTAAAACACCAATACCGGCGTACGAAGAAATACTTCTTATGTATACAGAAAAATTTGTCACAATACATAGAAAAGAATTAACTACGAGCAGTAATAATAGCGTTGAAGTACCATAATGCATAGAAAAGAATTAATTATATCGAGTGATAATAACGTTAAGATATCGTAATAAATAGAGAAGAATTAGCTACGTCGAGTAATAATAGGTTCAAACACGATAATACATATAAAAGAATTAACTTTATCCAGTAATAATAAGGTAACAATATCATAATATATAGAAAAGAATTAACTACGTCCAGTGATAATAGCGCTAAAATATCATAACACATAGAAGAGAATTAACTACGACTTGTAATAATAGCGATGATGTATCATAATACACAGAAAAGATTTAACTAACTTCAGTAACTCCACTTGAAATGACGTAACACACAGATAACATTTAACTACGTCAAGTGATAATAAGGTTAAAATGTCATAATATATAGAAAAGAATTAACTACGTCCAGTGATAATACCTTAAAAATATCATAATATGTAGAAAAGAATTATTTAAATTCAGTAATAACAACGTTAGGTTATTGTGATACACATTAAAGAATTAATTACGTCGAGTATTAATAGTTTAAAATACCATAATACATAGAAAAGAATTAACTACTTGCAGTACAAATACCGTTAAAATATCATAACACATAAAAAAGAATTAATTACATACAGTGGTAATACCGCTGAAATACCACAATACATAGAAAAGAATTAACCACGTCCAGTACTAATACCGTTAAAATATCCTAATGCTTAGTTATAGTGTTGACACGAAAAACTTATTTACATCAAGTGGTAAGAGTGTTACTTCGGCCCCCAGTGGCTCAGCGGTATGTCTGCGGACTTACACGCTAAAATCCGGGTTTCTATACCCGTGGTGGGCAGCGCACAGATAGCCCATTGTGTAGCTTTGTGCTTAATTCAAAACAACAACAACAAGTGTTACTTTGAGTAATAAACAACAAAGAATTAGTCACTTGGAGTGATGTGAGAGATTCTTTCACCTGTTATTGTTTTTTGTTCTCATTTTAAACAGTTTTATGTGAAGAAGAGAGAACATTATATAGAAAGTTATAATTTTGGTTTAGGATCTGTACATTCAGACACATTTGTAAGAAAAAAACACACAAAAGAACAGCTTTTAAAGAGGATAAGTTATGTCTTAAAAGTTTGATATTATTTTGCCCAAAGTTAAGATAAATTCGATATTTAATCCACCCACAAAGACAGCGGAGCTTACAAAACAAGGTTTTACCTCGAAATATTTCAATAATTCCAAGAAGAAGGCTTGCTATTTGTTTTGCAGGTGGGCGTACAGTATCGATTCCTGTAACGAGAGTTCTTCACGTACTCAAAGGCAAACCTTTGAGGCACGCGAAGTTCCTTGATTCACGTGTTTATTTAGTTATTTTTTCCACCTACAGAATAATTTTTCTCCGATCTTCAAATGTGACGAAATATATTCTTATCGTAACACTTTCTTTCATCTTTATATAATCGACGGAAAAGCTTTTTGCGTTAGCCTTTACTTATTTTGAACTGACACACCAGCTGGTCAGTAACACCCGTCATCCACTCTTGGATTTCAGAAACTGAATGAGAAAATTTTGTTCTTACTCATAAGACGCATCCACACCATGAATTTCGGAACGTAGTTTTACGGAAAAGTTTCTTTGGTTTGTTTTATATTTCGTGCAAAGCTATATGTGGCAGCCGTCCCTAATTTTGCAATGTAAAACTAGAGGAAAGTCAGCTAGTCATCACAATTCATCGCCAACTATTGGGCTGCTATTTTAACAACAAATAGAGGGATTGACCGTATTACAACACCCCCACAGCTGAAAAAACGAGTATGTTTGATATAACGGGGATTCGAACTCGCGACCCTAAGATTATGAGTCAAGTGCCTTAACCACCTGGCCATGCCGGGCCTTAGGAAACGTTCGGCGAACCGTAGCCTCTCAGGTTGAAGATTCGACACGTTAATAACGAGGCCACACATAATCAATTTGATTATGTAAAGTAAGTTTTATATATGTTTAGGTATTGTTCCTTGTATGTGCGCCTAAAATTTCCTATATTGTGAAGTATATACAACGTATAGAATGTATTCTGGATTACAGTTCATTTTATGTAACAATTTTCTTATACATTATTCGATTTTTGTTTGTCTATTGATGAGCAAAAAAAAACACACAAAAAAGTGTTTTTTCAACGGATATCAAAACCCAAGTTATAGCATAATAAACCCTCAAATGTATCTCTGACCTATCGAAGGTAACGAGCGAAATTCACTATCATAAGGTTTATCTACTCATAATTATATTTTCAGTTGATTATTCTGTTATGTATCTTAAAGAACAGGATATCTGTATCGTTTTATCCAATAAAAGGTCGTTCATTTCCCAATTACCTTTGCATAGATGCGCAAGACGAAACGAACAACATAATTCGATTATCTGACAAGGTATGACGAAACTGAATGTATAACTTTAGAATCTTAACAGTACTACGTTATCAAAACAACTGTGATTGTTACTTCTGTCAGTGGTAAACAGACAAAAACTTAGGTGATCAAAACAACTGTGATTGTTACTTCTGTCAGTGGTAAACAGACAAAAACTTAGGTTATCAAAACAACTGTGATTGTTACTTCTGTCAGTGGTGAACAGACAGAAACTTAGGTTATCGAAACAACTGTGATTCTTACTTCTGTCAGTGGTAAACAGACAGAAACTTAGGTTATCGAAACAACTGTGATTGTTACTTCTGTCAGTGGTAAACACACAAAAACTTAGGTTATCAAAAGAACTGTGATTGTTACTTCTGTCAGTGGTAAACAGACAAAAACTTAGGTTATCAAAACAACTGTGATTCTTACTTCTGTCAGTGGTAAACAGACAGAAACTTAGGTTATCAAAACAACTGTGATTGTTACTTCTGTCAGTGGTAAACAGACAGAAACTTAGGTTATCGAAACAACTGTGATTCTTATTTCTGTCAGTGGTAAACAGACAGAAACTTAGGTTATCAAAACAACTGTGATTGTTACTTCTGTCAGTGGTAAACAGACAAAAACTTAGGTTATCAAAACAACTGTGATTCTTACTTCTGTCAGTGGTAAACAGACAGAAACTTAGGTTATCGAAACAACTGTGATTGTTACTTCTGTCAGTGGTGAACAGACAGAAACTTAGGTTATCGAAACAACTGTGATTCTTACTTCTGTCAGTGGTAAACAGACAGAAACTTAGGTTATCGAAACAACTGTGATTGTTACTTCTGTCAGTGGTAAACAGACAGAAACTTAGGTTATCAAAAGAACTGTGATTGTTACTTCTGTCAGTGGTAAACAGACAAAAACTTAGGTTATCAAAACAACTGTGATTCTTACTTCTGTCAGTGGTAAACAGACAAAAACTTAGGTTATCAAAACAACTGTGATTCTTACTTCTGTCAGTGGTAAACAGACAGAAACTTATTTTATCGAAACAACTGTGATTCTTACTTCTGTCAGTGGTAAACAGACAGAAACTTAGGTTATCAAAACAACTGTGATTCTTACTTCTGTCAGTGGTAAACAGACAGAAACTTAGGTTATCAAAACAACTGTGATTGTTACTTCTGTCAGTGGTAAACAGACAAAAACTTAGGTTATCAAAACAACTGTGATTCTTACTTCTGTCAGTGGTAAACAGACAGAAACTTAGGTTATCGAAACAACTGTGATTCTTACTTCTGTCAGTGGTAAACAGACAAAAACTTAAGTTATCAAAACAACTGTGATTGTTACTTCTGTCAGTGGTAAACAGACAGAAACTTAGGTTATCGAAACAACTGTGATTCTTAATTCTGTCAGTGGTAAACAGACAAAAACTTAGGTTATCAAAACAACTGTAATTGTTACTTCTGTCAGTGGTAAACAGACAAAAACTTAGGTTATCAAAACAACTGTGATTGTTACTTCTGTCAGTGGTAAACAGACAGAAACTTAGGTTATCAAAACAACTGTGATTCTTACTTTAGTCAGTGGTAAACAGACAGAAACTTGGGTTTCGAAACAACTGTGATTGTTACTTCTGTCAGTGGTAAACAGACAAAAACTTAGGTTATCAAAACAACTGTGATTCTTACTTCTGTCAGTGGTAAACAGACAAAAACTTAGGTTATCAAAACAACTGTGATTCTTACTTCTGTCAGTGGTAAACAGACAGAAACTTAGGTTATCGAAACAACTGTGATTGTTACTTCTGTCAGTGGTAAACAGACAAAAACTTAGGTTATCAAAAGAACTGTGATTGTTACTTCTGTCAGTGGTAAACAGACAGAAACTTAGGTTATCAAAACAACTGTGATTCTTACTTCTGTCAGTGGTAAACAGACAGAAACTTAGGTTATCAAAACAACTGTGATTCTTACTTCTGTCAGTGGTAAACAGACAGAAACTTAGGTTATCGAAACAACTGTGATTGTTACTTCTGTCAGTGGTAAACAGACAAAAACTTAGGTTATCAAAACAACTGTGATTCTTACTTCTGTCAGTGGTAAACAGACAAAACTTAGGTTATCAAAACAACTGTGATTGTTACTTCTGTCAGTGGTAAACAGACAGAAACTTAGGTTATCGAAACAACTGTGATTCTTACTTCTGTCAGTGGTAAACAGACAGAAACTTAGGTTATCAAAACAACTGTGATTGTTACTTCTGTCAGTGGTAAACAGACAGAAACTTAGGTTATCAAAACAACTGTGATTCTTACTTCTGTCAGTGGTAAACAGACAGAAACTTAGGTTATCAAAACAACTGTGATTCTTACTTCTGTCAGTGGTAAACAGACAAAAACTTAGGTTATCAAAACAACTGTGATTCTTACTTCTGTCAGTGGTAAACAGACAGAAACTTAGGTTATCAAAACAACTGTGATTCTTACTTCTGTCAGTGGTAAACAGACAAAAACTTAGGTTATCAAAACAACTGTGATTCTTACTTCTGTCAGTGGTAAACAGACAAAAACTTAGGTTATCGAAACAACTGTGATTCTTACTTCTGTCAGTGGTAAACAGACAAAAACTTAGGTTATCAAAACAACTGTGATTCTTACTTCTGTCAGTGGTAAACAGACAAAAACTTAGGTTATCAAAACAACTGTGATTCTTACTTCTGTCAGTGGTAAACAGACAGAAACTTAGGTTATCAAAACAACTGTGTTTCTTAATTCTGTCAGTGGTAAACAGACAGAAACTTAGGTTATCAAAACAACTGTGATTCTTACTTCTGTCAGTGGTAAACAGACAAAAACTTAGGTTATCAAAACAACTGTGATTCTTACTTCTGTCAGTGGTAAACAGACAAAAACTTAGGTTATCAAAACAACTGTGATTGTTACTTCTGTCAGTGGTAAACAGACAGAAACTTAGGTTATCAAAACAACTGTGTTTCTTAATTCTGTCAGTGGTAAACAGACAGAAACTTAGGTTATCAAAACAACTGTGATTGTTACTTCTGTCAGTGTTAAACAGACAGAAACTTAGGTTATCAAAACAACTGTGATTCTTACTTCTGTCAGTGGCAAACAGACAAAAACTTAGGTTATCAAAACAACTGTGATTCTTACTTCTGTCAGTGGTAAACAGACAAAAACTTAGGTTATCAAAACAACTGTGATAGTTACTTCTGTCAGTACTCTGTGGTAAACAGACAAAAACAGAAGTTATGAAACAGGTTTATCTTTCATATTTTTTTTACCTTGAGGATTTGAAATCTGCCAGAACTCTCCTTGATCATGTGTGCTTTACCAGTGGCCCCCCACTAGTACAGCGGTATGTCTCCGGATTTAGAACGCTAAAATCAGAGGTTCGATTCCCCTCGGTGGGCTGAGCAAATAGCCCGATGTGGCTTTGCTATAAGAAAAACACACACACACACACTTATAACCACCAACTTCATTTATTTATTCTCACCAGATAGGCTTAGTAATAGGTTTTATTTCTTACTGAGAACATATTTGTTTTTCCCTTCCCATCTCTCGGTTTGTTTTTTATCTCTCATGTCTTCCACTTATTTAGTTTCTTTTCGTTGATTTTGTGTCGTTTATATTGTCTTTCCAAATACAAATCGAACCGTTCCTTTACTTTCTCACCTAGAATTTACTTTACACGTATCGGATTATAGTGTTTCATAACCATAGAGGGTCTTGTAATCTCCATACCAGGTGAACTTAAGAACACGGCCCTTTAATACTCTCCTACTGATTTTAGAGAACTTTAATCCCTTAATAATTCCTTAGAAAATGGCCAGAAGTCAGCTACTTTCTCATTTCTCACAAGTCGCAATATCAACTCATGTGTTCTTAAACCTAACTTCATAACAGACGATAAAAAGTTAGGCATGCAAGTTTACAATTTTAACAATTATGGAACGACAAACGATCTCAGTCTGGTGACACGTTCTTGTAAGAACGTGAGGTTTTATTTTAAAATGCTTTTCTCTTCGCTGTTATAACAATTGTACTATATTTTATTTTAGAAGATTATGCGGATAACATTAGAATGCAATGCAATAACAACACCATTGAGAACGTGTCAGAAGTAGTCTGGTGGTAAGCATATAAGATTGTGGAATTAAGGATTCGTGGTTCGAGCTCCGTTACTTCCTCATTCCCCACCCCCAAATCGAACTCACAGATTTTAAAATCCCACTATTGGGCTTAATAATATCCCTAATGGTGGCGGCAGATGGCGCTGAATAATTATTTCTACCCTTTAGTGTATCATTTAAAAATTACGAACGGCTAGCGCAGATACCTTTCAGTGAAATAAAAAAGAAAAACAAACTCCGAATTGCGTTTTGAATTAGAGAGAAATCATATAGAACTTTTTTTTTTTTTTTGCAAAGTCTATCTATACCCTACACATCAAGATTTCGCGTTTGTTTCTCTAATTTGTTTCTAGTTGTCATATGCAGGACTGTTTGTGGACAGATTTGGTTCAATTATAAATACTGTACTTGCATTGAATGACGTTGACAAGTTCCTAGCGGAACTAGGAACTGACATTCGCGTGCAGTTCTTCCCCAAGACTGAAACATAAACTAAGAGACAACCTTTCTAACCCAGATGACATTCATATCAGATAGGACATTTTTCCGATGTTCGAGGAATTTCAAAACTGTATATTCTGTTGTATTTTTATCGTTTTTATCGTTGTATTTTTAGAGTCTGTCGTTGACGTAAGTCAGTTTGTTATATTGATACAATAAATCGATAGCTACGTGTTTTTCTGTGGCAGACATTTCTTTGAATCTCACAAATAAAACTACAATTCCAGCACACTTCTGTTTTTCCCAGTGGAGGCTAAAAAAACGAGATTATTTTGTGATATAAACAAACTTTACAGAAAACCCGACCATCCAAGTCTACTTATGTGTTAAATGGTACAAATAGACAGCTATTGTAAGAATATCTTCGATGTCCTATTTCTACGTAACGTGTGTGCTCTGTCGATCTATCAAGGCCTACCTTATTCATTCTCTCGTCTTCTGGACTATTACGTATGACTTTACGTCATGTGATAAGCACCCAATCACTGAAAACGTTTCACTGTCGTAACGAAAAGTTAAAAGTCAATCTTCTTCATTCGCCAGAGAGTTTCTTTATGACTAAGATTACAAGTTTTAAGCCTCGTGTTGTTTTATTTGTTGTTGTTGCCGTTTCGATCAAAAACAAGAAAATTATAAATTCGTCCGCCTTTTCTGTATTTCAACGTAAGCTTCATATGTACCGTGTGATATCCTTATGGTCGCTTAAACTAGTTTCTTGACCTCAGAGTCAATGTTACCAATATCTTCATACTAAAGTCATTAAAAACTGTTTCATTAACTAGACGTCTTTCTGAACAGTTTCGTCATCTTGCAGTCGGTCCGATCGGTTTCGTGATCTGAGAGTCACTCCAGTTATTTTCGTCATATTAAAGTCATTCTTAATGTTTTGCTGATTTTACGGTAATTTATGACCGGTTTTATGATCTGAGAGTCACTATTGCCATTTTTACAGTTTCTTTATCTCGAAGTCTCCAGATACAGCATGCAAAATATAACTAAAACTGTTGGATCTCACACAGACTTGATCGAATAAAGATGAGTCGCCTACGATTAGAAAGCTGAGACTTGACCGATCAGATTAACACCGCTGTTTTCTTTGAGAAAGCTGTTTTAGGTTAAGATCCCAGCTCTGGGTTGATCAAAGATCAAACGTAAACTATATTTAACTAACCTAATTTAAAACTAAAGTTAGCTACTTTAAGTTAAAATAATCTAACTTCACCTAACCGAAGCTAATTTGTAGTAAATGGAAGTTACATATCACGTGTTTCCTATAATACTTTTGACATAATTTGTAGCAAATGGAAGTTACATATCACGTGTTTCCTATAATACTCTTGACATAATTGGTAGGAAATGGAAGTTACATATCACGTGTTTCCTATAATACTTTTTACATAATTCGTAGGAAATGGAAGTTATATATCACGTGTTTCCTATAATACTTTTGACATAATTCGTAGGAAATGGAAGTTATATATCACGTGTTTCCTATAATACTTTTGACATAATTGGTAGCAAATGGAAGTTATATATCACGTGTTTCCTATAATACTTTTGACATAATTCGTAGGAAATGGAAGTTATATATTACGTGTTTCCTATAATATTTTTGACATAATTCGTAGGAAATGGAAGTTATATATCACGTGTTTCCTATCATATTTTTGACATAATTCGTAGGAAATGGAAGTTATATATCACGTGTTTCCTATAATATTTTTGACATAATTCGTAGGAAATGGAAGTTATTTATCACGTGTTTCCTATAATACTTTTGACATAATTTGTAGCAAATGGAAGTTACATATCACGTGTTTCCTATAATACTTTTGACATAATTGGTAGCAAATGGAAGTTATATATCACGTGTTTCCTATAATACTTTTGACATAATTCGTAGGAAATGGAAGTTATATATTACGTGTTTCCTATAATATTTTTGACATAATTCGTAGGAAATGGAAGTTATATATCACGTGTTTCCTATAATACTTTTGACATAATTTGTAGCAAATGGAAGTTACATATCACGTGTTTCCTATAATACTTTTGACATAATTGGTAGCAAATGGAAGTTATATATCACGTGTTTCCTATAATATTTTTGACATAATTGGTAGCAAATGAAAGTTATATATCACGTGTTTCCTATAATACTTTTGACATAATTGGTAGCAAATGGAAGTTATATATCACGTGTTTCCTATAATACTTTTGACATAATTGGTAGGAAATGGAAGTTATATATCACGTGTTTCCTATAATACTTTTGACATAATTGGTAGGAAATGGAAGTTATTTATCACGTGTTTCCTATAACACTTTTGACATACAACGATAATCTTAAAAAAAACAAAACACGATACGATTTGTTAGCTGGACGTAAGATAACGAAAATTCACGATTAATAAAAGTTTATTTTACGACATGAAAGCTGCTTTTCTTGCACGTAATTGTATAAACGTCCATAAAAACTGCGAAACATAAAATGCGAAACTGCAAACTTATATGTATCTCTCCATACTAAAAGTCGTGAAGATTCATCTGTAGGGTGGTGACAAAAAAAATGGAAAAACGAAAAGTTACATGAATCTCCACA
Source organism: Carcinoscorpius rotundicauda (assembly GCA_011833715.1). NCBI lineage: Eukaryota > Metazoa > Arthropoda > Merostomata > Xiphosura > Limulidae > Carcinoscorpius > Carcinoscorpius rotundicauda. The sequence goes on from CM022393.1 coordinate 148,475,311, forward strand.
CCACATTTTATGAAGACCCATCCATAATCCTGTGACACGATTACATGGATATAGAACAGACTGTGCAATTATGTTTATTAGATTTTTTTTTCTATCTTAAACGTGAATTTCCATGTTAAAAGGATGACGTAGAAGTCTAATACACAGTTTGATTCGTTACTTCTGGTACCCCGATGGGACGGTGGTAACTCTACAAATTTACAATGCTGGACACAGCAGATAGTCCAATACGGTTTTGCCCTAAACTGAATGAATGAACCGTAATCTCGCTGCAACAGACTATATTCCCCAGAAAAATGTTACTTCGAATTTACATTTAGGTAAGAAAAAAAATCACAAATGAATATATAACCAGTTCACCCGTTAAATGTTGATGTTTAACAGGTTATGATGAGATGTCTGGTGCTATCGAAATACGTAAAGTATTATAGAACTACAGGGTGGTCGCTAGAAAAGCGGAAAATTTGTCAAACAGCTATTTATTTTTACAAAGAATAACTTTTACAAAGTTTTTTAAAGGCATATGTTATATTACACTCATAGATGCTCAAAATGCATTTTACGATATTAAAATCATGCATTTTATTAACGATGTAAAGAAATCAAAATAGAAATGAGTAAGCACGCATTTTATTCACGATCTCATCTGACCCTCAAATTTTCCGCTTTTCTAGCGACCACCCTGTATTTACCAAAACCAAACAACAAGAGCGTATTTAACATGAAATGTGATTTTAAAATAAACAGCCAGGAGACCAAGTAGAAACCAATTTATTAAAAATAAAATAAATCTTCGAATCTGGGATCTTTCATCAGTTACCAGAAGGAGCCTTCGTAACCCTTTGTCACCGAAAGAAGTGTGTTCGTGATTAAATGTTGTCTTTCAAAAAACGTCTGCTCCTTTAATCAGTTTCAAATTTTGATTATAATACGTTTAGATTTGAGAACCATCGTGTTAAAGACGTTTCAATGGGTACTAATAACATATTTTAATAAGAGTAAATGAGTATTTCTAAGTCATCTTATCAGCAGCTAGAAGGCGGTCTCGAAAGTTGTCATGTTTTATCAGTTAGCAGTTCTGACACTGTAAATATTTATTAGTAGCGCCGTCTGTCGAGATCAGAAATAATTAAGAATTTAGGATCTCCGTTAATTCAATTTATCAAAATCTAGTTACACCTCACATTACAGTTTTTTTAAACAAGAAAACATTAGATGGCAGTAAGTTCGTTAAATTATTTTGCTCTAATAATCTAATAACTAAAACTGTCGTTACTGCTTCATAAATTTGACAATAAAGATATACGCGATAAACAAAATTCCAATAAACGTATTTCTTTGAAGTCAATTAATTCGATTATCAATGTTCTATTGTCACCAACAGATGGTATTTATTAATTCAAGTATCAATAGTCTGTTTGTCGGTTTTTGAATTTCGCACAAAGCTACTCGAGGGCTATCTCGAATGAGTGTAAGACTAGAGAGAAGGTAGCCAATCATCACCACCCACTGCCAACTCTTGGGCTACTCTTTTACCAACGAATAGTGGGATTGACCGTCACATTATAATGCGCCCACGGCTAAATGAGCGAATACGTTTGGTGCGACCGGGATTCGAACACGCGACCCTCAGATTACAAGTCGAACGCCTTAACCCACCGATAATCCACCATCAGCAAAAACCTCTTTTGTTATTTTACTGTTAGCCTTTTATCCTCAGCAAAAACCTTCTACTATCAGTAAAAACCTCACTCACTGTTTTACTATTAGCACCGTCAATATTCAACTTTCTGTGAAACAGTAATGCGTTTGTTTTCAACGTTCTGTTATCTATAAAAAAAATCATTGATTAGTTTAGCTGTCAGTATTCTATGGTAAATACAATTTGCTAGTTTGTTTGTCAGTGTTAAACAATTAGAGTTAAAAAATATCACCATGTTAATGTCGGTCAAGTGTGATTTTAGTTTTTCGTATTACATTAACAGTAAAAGGCTGACGTTGTTTTAATTGTCAGTTAAAAACCAACTCTTTGTTTCACTTGTTAACATTTTGCGGCTGGTAAAAGACTGATTTATTTAATATTACCTTTAGGTTGAAGGTAATCTATGTACTTAGAGTGAAACTAAAAATAAGTCTAGCCATCAGTATAGACAGTAAACTACACATTACTTTTCTACTTAAGCTCAACATGGCCAGATGGTTAAGACACTCGAATCGTAATCTGAGGGTCGCGGGTTTGAATCCCCGTCGCATCAAACATGTTTGCCCTTTCAGCCGTAGGGGCGTTATAATGTGATGGTCAATTCCACTGTTCGTTGGTAAAAAAAGTAACCCAATAGTTGGCGGTGGGTGGAAATGATTAGTTGCCTTCCCTCTTACTCTGCTAAATTGGGGACGGCTAGCGCAGATTGCCCTCGAGTAGCTTTGTGTGAAATTCAAGAGAAACCAAAACTTCTCTACTTATAAAAATTATAATGCATCGTTTTGTCAACTTGGTACCCTGTTTTAATTTGAATATTTTGAGTTTAAATCTGAATTATTATCTGGACTGTTGATGTTTTATTTACAATAAAAACTAAGGTTTATTTTGTGCGATTGCAGACAAACTAATTGCAGTAAAAGCTTGATTTATTCATTTCTATTAATTTTCTCCCTTATTGATTTGTTAGCTGTGCAGGTTTTACTGTCAGGAAAATAGTGATTTATTATTTTGACTGTCAATTAACGATAAGTCGTCTTCACTAATGATTATATGAGAATTCGTGTAGGATAAGTTTAGTCATTATTTAGGTAACTGACCTGCCTCTAACATCTACCTGTTTGTTACATAACTCACAACTAGACTCAAACACCCACGTGCTTCTTAGGTACCAGATAAAAGGCTTATAACACCGTGGTGTTTTTTTTTTAAGTTCCGCATAGCTAGATTGCAACACCTATGTGTTTCTTACGTGACGGATAACCAGCTCATAACACCCGTGTGTTATTATGTAACGCATAACTAACCCCTAACACCAATATGTTGGTTCCGTAACTGGTGACTAGCTTATAACATCATGATGTTTATCATCCTATTTTTAAACAGGTTGTGCGTTTAAAAAAACGAACATCCAAGACGCATCGAAAATGCTCGACTTTTCTGTCTGTGCACGACGAAAATTCACATCAAACTATTACGTTCTTAAACTCTCCGAGAATGTGGTTCAGAAACGTTCAGCTGAGTTCACTTGAAATTTATTTGTAAGTTACTTATCGGCTGAAGAAAATGCTTTTAAAGTTGGCAACTCTTTTCACTTTGAAATCAAAATCCATTATAGAAAAAAATTTCGTGTTTTAGTGTGTTCTTATGTACGTTCATTTGTCTTCTTGGTCGCTAAAATGTCACGCGAAAGTGTTGTTTTCTTTTCATACTAAGGATGTGCGATCGAACAGAGACAAGAAAGAAAATCTACTGCTGAGAAGCCGCCTCTCGGGGGTATTAAGGCGATTATGATTACCATCCAATAGTTATTACTAAATCAATCCTGCTAAACTACGCAACACGTTATGTATACTATGTCTACCGCAAGGAATCGAACTTCGGATTTTATTTCATTCTCCTAAAATATTTCTATACATTATGAGCGATTTTTTTATTTTCTTCCCATTTATTTGGATCCTACCGACTGCGCCATATCACGGCCAAAGACATTTATTTTGGCCCGGCATAGCCAAGCGTGTTAAGGCACTCGGCTCGTAATCTGGGAGTCGTGGATTCGAATCTCGATCACACCAAACAGGCCCGCTCTTTCAGGCGTGAGAGCGTTCTAATGTGACGGTCAATCACACTATTCGTTGGTGAAAGAGTAGCCCAAGAGTTGGCGGTGGGTGGCATTGACTAGCTGTCTTCCCTCTAGTCTTACACTGCTAAATTAGGAACGGCTAGCACAGATAGCCCTCGAGTAGCTTTGTGTGAAATTAAAAAAACAACAACAAACAAACCGTTTATTTATTATACGCATTTTTTGACATTTTCAAATAAATAAAAAATAAAATCAAAATAAATATACAATATACAATGTGTTCCCACAGCATTATTGGTCTCACATCTTCATATACCTCTGATACTAAGATACCTTTCACCTTTTACATACGGTGGATTGTAATTTCGTTGTGGATGACTATCTTTAGCTAGATTTACGTCTGTCACACAACGTATTTTTTATATACATAAGTTAGGTCAAACATTTACTATTAGATCCACTACAAAACACGTAATTACTCAAAATATTCACATTTCTGAGAAAATAGAATACATTTCCAAGAGAAACGACAGCATTTTAATATTAAATGATCACATTAAAAAGTTCACGTTTCACATTTAAAAAAAACATGTCAGTGAAAACAAATCGGATTTCTTTGTGTGAAATTTTACACCGAAACAGTTTCTTTCCAGTTTTTTCCTTGTGCCAAAACAAAAACAGGGAAGGAAGAATGTCTGATAAGGATGGACAAGCAGAATTCGAACGACAAAATATATTACGGCTAAACCAATCCAATGACGTACAAAAACGTGTCTAATCTTGGCCAGACGGCTAAACCAATTAAATGACGTACAAGAAACGTGTCTAATCTCGGCCAGACGGCTAAACCAATCAAATGACGTACAAGAAACGTGTCTAACATCGGCCAGACAGCTAAACCAATCAAATGACGTAGAAAAAACGTGTCTAATCTCAGCCAGACGGCTAAACCAATCAAATGACGTACAAGAAACGTGTCTAATCTCGGCCAGACGGCTAAACCAATCAAATGACGAACAAGAAACGTGTCTGATCTCGGCCAAATGTACAGCGAAAATCCTAAACATCCTGTCCTTTTCATTATTTTACAACAGTTAGCGCTCCTGAAGTCTCGTATATGGTGTTTCGAACATATGTCAGTTTTGCACGTGCAACTACATTTTGCTCTTATTTTTAGTGGACTCATTAGCACAATAATCCAGCGTTCCACAATCTCATGATTAATTTTTTTGGAATCTCTAATGCTGTTCGATGTTTATTACAATTAAAAAATATTGTATTAAACAAGCTGTCGGTTCTAGTGTAAAGTTTAGCATACGTTTTATGCCTGTGAAGTTTCTCTGATTATAGTTTTTTTGTGTGAAAACTAATTAGATAGAAACTTCACTGCAACTTTAATTACTGTAAACTAAACAGTTTTCTAATGTGGTGATGCATAATAAAACGATTGCTGGTTTTTGAATTTCTCGCAAAGCTTCACGAAGGCTATTTGTGCTCGCGGTTCCTAATTTGGCAGGGTAAGACTAGAGGGAAGGCAGCGACTCACCACCACCCACCGCCAACTCTTAGGTTATTTTTTACCTTTGAATAGTGGGATTGACTGCACATCACATTATAACGTCTCCAAGGCTGAAAGGACGAGCAATTTTAGGTAGCATTTCATTGTTATCTATACAGTAGATATTCAATTTTAGGTAGCATTTCATTGTTATATATACAGTAGATATTCAGTTTTAGGTAGCATTTCATTGTTACCTATACAGTAGATATTCAGTTTTAGGTAGCATTTCATTGTTATCTATACAGTAGATATTCAGTTTTAGGTAGCATTTCATTGCTATCTATACAGTAGATATTCAGTTTTAGGTAGCATTTCATTGTTATCTATACAGTAGATATTCAGTTTTAGGTAGCATTTCATTGTTATCTATACAGTAGATATTCAATATTTCATTTCTTGACTTAGCTGTCATTATTCAAATGTTAGTAATATTTAATTTGTTAGTTTAACTTTTAATATCAATAAAAATCATTTAATTCTTTGAACTGATGTGAAATAAGCCACTTTAGTGTAAATGTGTCCCCCTATGGGACAGCGTTAGATCTTCTGATTTACACCGCTTAACTTGAAGGTTCGATAACCTTCGGTGGACACAGTAGATATCCCGATGTTGCTTTTGTGGCTTTGCTGAAAGAACATAAACAGACACACACACACACGCATGCACTCAGCAAACATGTGGTCATCGGGTTAACGGTAATTGTTATAGATAGTTGTTGTTGTTTTGAACTAAGCACAAAGCTGCTACACAATGTACTATCTGTGCTCTGCCTACCGCGGGTATCGAAACCCTGTTTTTAGCGTTGTACGACTGCAGACAAACCGTTGAGCCACTGGGGGGCATTTTGTAGATAGTAAACTAATAATATTAAATTATTTTCCAAGTTCATACGAAGCTGTCAAAGCGGTTGTTTTTTGCCCGTCATAATAATGTCGTCACAATTATCTGCCAAACAAAAACGCACTCAGCTTTATTTTATTTGACTTATATAGCATTAGCAGCGCCTGAACATACTGTTATTATCAAGATACATCACCACTCTTACATATTTAACAAATGACCTGGAAACGGAGGGCGCCATGACAGGTAGAAGTTATCTGGAGGACATGTCGCCAGAGCTAAGAAGTGTCATCAGCAGGCCGGTGATAGGCCGCCCTGGTAATCTCGTCACAGAGTGTTTCACATGTCATCAATGTCTATATTTAATTATGTGACTTACAAATAAATTCTTATTCTATTTCTCTATCCATATAACCTTATCTTTACTCTTCTTCCCAGTATATTTTAGTGACGTCAGAACCGGGGATACTGTAGTACCACCCTTCTTTTAGAGCAGGTGTTACTTACGTTGTTTTAATTTCTGGGGACATGCCCTCAGAGCCCTCTAAACTAAGTTGCTTCTATCAACTCTTTAAACTTTCAACCTGTCATTGTATAACCACGTGTCTAGCCACTTTAAAATCCCTTCCTACCTCACTGTAATATCATTTCACACATTTTACTTTGTAGTTTTTACTCACATATATCTTACAAAAGCTGACAGTAATTATATATCTGATATAAAACTATTATTTTTGTTGCTTTAGTACAATAAAATTGTTCATGTCAAAATAATGTAGTTTTCATTTATATATGTAATTGTATTACACATGTTTCTATAGGAGAATAGTGTTACTGAGGTTTTATAGGCGGATGGTCTTACAAGAAGCATTGTGTGTGTTTAACCAGGGTAACGAAACACTTCCATGGGATTACTTGCAAATTTCAACATGCCTAGGCTTGGCATGGCAAGGTGATTAGGGAGCACAACTCGCAAACTGCAGGATGCAGGTTCGAATTCCAAACGCACCACAAATGTTCGTCCTTTGAGCCGTGAGTGAATTATCATGTGACAGCCAATTCTACTAGTTGTTGGAAAAAGAACAACCCAAGTATTGGTGGTGGATAGTGTTGACTAGCTATCCTTCCTCTAGTCTATGCTGCTAAGACAGGGACGGCAGATGACCCTCGAATAGATTTTTTTTAGCGTAGTAAGTCCGCAGACATACTGCTAAGCCACCGAGGGGCTTATAAATTAATCATTCATAATATAAACAGAAACAATTTTCTATATTACCATCAAATGCATCATATTATGTAAACACCAAGAATAGATAAATATATTTTTATTGTTAGCTAAATGCAGTGACATACAAAATACGTTGTCATTGTTAGGCTTAAAGGAAAGAGAACATAGTTTATTTTGTTTGTAAAGCACGTTATGTAATCAGAGACACTGTACGTTAGACATAAAGGATTTAGCAATGTGTTATGGCTCGATCGTACTTATGTTACGATAATGGACGCTACTACATCTTATAACAATTTAGTTGACGCTCATGGTGAAAAACTAAACATTTATTATTATGTTGTACTCTAGGAATAAAACTAACTCAATTATAACAAGGATGCTCTTCGAATTAGAGATGAAGCTGATCTCGGTGTTGACTGCCTGGCATAACTTTATGTCTTTTAAGTTCTATGTATCTTCCTCAACGAAACCAGCTTTGTTAACATGTTGACGTATATGAGTTTTCAAGAAAACCTGGATAAATATCAATATTGTGCACAGTAAATGTTTTAGTAGCTTTCTCAAATGTTCATCCATTTGTTTTGTCTCCCAAGTTTACCGTAAAACGTTAAGCTAAACGCGTAACTATCTAACATATTTTTTTTTATCTCTGTTACATTTGAGATTGAACAATGATTGTAACTGAAAAAAACGACGATAAAAGTCAATATTCTCTGTGTAAGTGTAAAATATAATGCATTACCTATTGCTCTAAAATTGTTTCCAAATCTTTGTAAAAATTTCTCGTAATAAATTCGATGTTCGCTTACACAAGTGTTTTTTTGTTTTTTTTAATTTTGCACAAAGCTACTCGAGGGCTATCTGTGCTAACCGTCCCTAATTTAGCAGTGTAAGACTAGAGAAAGGCAGCTAGTCATCACCCCCCACCGCCAACGAATAAAGGGATTGATCGGGACATTATAACATTATAACGGCTGAAAGGGCGAGCATGTTTGGTGCGCCGGGGATGCGAACCCGTTACCCTCAGATTAACACGCTTGGCCATGCCGGGCCACTTACACAAATGAAGAACTTTAACTGAAATATTAATATAAGTATAATTTGTAAGAAAACTAAGTGGTTTTTAAGTAATTGTTTATATAGTTTATTAATGTATCTTGAAGCTTACTTGTTGAATCACCAAATGTTACTTCACTTTTTAAGGTATTTAACTTTAGATATTACCTTCCTATATTCTATTTAACAATATTATTCATATCTATTTGAGATTGTCAGGGTTTTAAATATAAAAATAGGTTCCTGTGCCTTGCTGGCGATAAATTTGAACAATAAACGGACAGTACACAGTCCACTTGATTTAAAATGATTAATATTCAAAATAAGTGAAATGTTACTTAATAGTGGCCACACAAGTGAACGGAACTTTGTAAAAAAGTTAAATAATTTTTTTTTAAATCCACTCAAACCTGTGGGTTTATTCTTTTATTTAAATTCAGTGTTTGTTTACAAGAGTTATAAATATAAACTCTACAAAATTTTTAATACCAGCATAACGTACACAAACTGTATGAAAACTGATCCTGTATTTTATGAGTTAAGGTAAAACGTTTATAGTATTGTTCTTTAAGACAAAAAACGTGAGTAAACTAAAATGTAAAATTGTACAGGGATTTTTTTCTGTGTTAAGATACTTTTATGGGCTTTATGTGCTCCCTTTAGGGAGCCATCATCGTGCAAAATCGTATTGAACGATAAATATTGTTTTAAAATGCTTAACTAGGTAACAGTCATAAGAATATAATAATTGCCACCTAGTACTAAAGTTATTAATCATATAGACTTATGATTAATATAGAATATAAATCGATTGCTTCAATATAATAAACAAAACAAAATTAATTATAGGTACTAAACAAATAAATACAAAATGGTCTGTCATGGCCAGATGGTTAAGGAACTCGAGTCGTAATCTGAGGGTCGCGGCTTCCAAATCACTGTCCCATCAAATATGCTCACACTTTCAGCCGTGGGGGCGTTATAATGTAATGATCAATCCCACTATTCGTTGGTAAAAGAGAAGCCCATGAGTTGGCGGTGGATGGTGATGACTAGCTGCCTTCTCTCTAGTCTTACAATGCTAAATTAGGAACGGCTAGCCCAGATAGCCCTCGAGTAGCTTTGTGCGAAATTAAAAAAAACCAAAAACAATTAATATAGTTAATACCTACCAGCGATCCGCTGTCTTCTGCCTGAATATAAATAGCTCTCCTGTTTTCTCTGTCTGTTATTTTTAGGCCTAACACGTCGTTTGCCTAAACGTGAAAAGCTACAGATAACGTGTTTATACTATTTGTAATTTGTAAACATCGTCTACATCGGGGGTTTGTGTTTCCACAGCGTATTATTTATTACACTAATCCAAAAGTATGTATTATGTGAAGTTAAAAAAAATCCTTTATTTTATATTTCTCAATATAATACCTGTAAATTTATTTGTTTATATTTGTTATATCGAAGCAACTGATTTATATTCATCATAATATTTAATAACTTATATACCAGGTGCCAGGTATTGTTACTACTATTTCCTGGTTACACAATTTTAAAGCAGCTTTATGGAATGTGAGTGTATATTAATGTTTTGTTATGAAATGTTTCAGTATGTCCAAAATTTAAGTAAGTGTGATTTCACTTACAGATACTAATTGTAGTACTGTGATAAAACACGAGTTTTATAAGTCGAATGTAAATAGAGACTTCTTGGAATCTGATATTATTCATAAACGTAATTTATCGTAAAAGACAGCTGGACATGTATAGGTCAGTACTCTATCAACTAAGATGCTTACATAAATAGTATATAAGTGTTTTGATGCTCTCTTAACAAATGTTACAGTATATTCTATGTTTAAGTCTGAAAATGGTATGTGTGACAATTGCATTATTTAGAGTTTTCTGATTGAAATTCATCAATGAAAAACTATAATATGTAATTAGGAGCTTCTTAGAAGCAGACTGTTGTAGACTGCGCACGTGACTGAAATTATCAAGCAGACTGTTGTAGACTGCACATGTGACTGAAATTGTCAAGCAGACTGTTGTAGACTGCACGTGACTGAAATTGTCAACCAGACTGTTGTAGACTGCACATGTGACTGAAATTATCAAGCAGACTGTTGTAGACTGCGCACGTGACAGAAATTGTCAACCAGACTGTTGTAGACTGCGCACGTGACTGAAATTATCAAGCAGACTGTTGTAGACTGCACATGTGACTGAAATTATCAAGCAGACTGTTGTAGACTGCACATGTGACAGAAATTGTCAACCGGACTGTTGTAGACTGCGCACGTGACTGAAATTATCAAGCAGACTGTTGTAGACTGCACATGTGACAGAAATTGTCAACCAGACTGTTGTAGACTGCACATGTGACTGAAATTATCAAGCAGACTGTTGTAGACTGCGCACGTGACAGAAATTGTCAACCAGACTGTTGTAGACTGCGCACGTGACTGAAATTATCAAGCAGACTGTTGTAGACTGCACATGTGACTGAAATTATCAAGCAGACTGTTGTAGACTGCACATGTGACAGAAATTGTCAACCAGACTGTTGTAGACTGCGCACGTGACTGAAATTATCAAGCAGACTGTTGTAGACTGCACATGTGACAGAAATTGTCAACCAGACTGTTGTAGACTGCACATGTGACTGAAATTATCAAGCAGACTGTTGTAGACTGCACATGTGACAGAAATTGTCAACCAGACTGTTGTAGACTGCGCACGTGACTGAAATTATCAAGCAGACTGTTGTAGACTGCACATGTGACAGAAATTGTCAACCAGACTGTTGTAGACTGCACATGTGACTGAAATTATCAAGCAGACTGTTGTAGACTGCGCACGTGACTGAAATTATCAAGCAGACTGTTGTAGACTGCACATGTGACTGAAATTGTCAACCAGACTGTTGTAGACTGCGCACGTGACTGAAATTATCAAGCAGACTGTTGTAGACTGCGCACGTGACTGAAATTATCAAGCAGACTGTTGTAGACTGCACATGTGACTGAAATTATCAAGCAGACTGTTGTAGACTGCACATGTGACAGAAATTGTCAACCAGACTGTTGTAGACTGCGCACGTGACTGAAATTATCAAGCAGACTGTTGTAGACTGCACATGTGACAGAAATTGTCAACCAGACTGTTGTAGACTGCACATGTGACTGAAATTATCAAGCAGACTGTTGTAGACTGCACATGTGACAGAAATTGTCAACCAGACTGTTGTAGACTGCGCACGTGACTGAAATTATCAAGCAGACTGTTGTAGACTGCACATGTGACAGAAATTGTCAACCAGACTGTTGTAGACTGCACATGTGACTGAAATTATCAAGCAGACTGTTGTAGACTGCGCACGTGACTGAAATTATCAAGCAGACTGTTGTAGACTGCACATGTGACTGAAATTGTCAACCAGACTGTTGTAGACTGCGCACGTGACTGAAATTATCAAGCAGACTGTTGTAGACTGCGCACGTGACTGAAATTATCAAGCAGACTGTTGTAGACTGCGCACGTGACTGAAATTATGAACACTATCTATAAACAGCTAATTCTACAATCAACTATTATTGTTTAATGAAATCTCATGTATTTTACGTGTTTATATCTAAGTATAATATAAAAATAGAATTTAAGTAATATTTCATTTTCAGAAATTATTTTAAATCGATTAATGCAGTCTAAAGTACTAAAATTTTGATCGATTGCATTATTTAAGGCACAATATTGAGCAAGTAGAAAGAATATAAAAATTGTGTGCTGTTCCGTTATAATTTATCTCGAACGAATCTCGAATTTATTATGTTATGCGTGTTACGTGCAATCATTTCAAATAGCCGAAGATTTTAATTTTAATTTAAAAGGTAATTAAATGTTAGTATGTTTTAAATTTATGATATTTTCCAACAAGATTAATACACACGATTTTCTTTCTAAACACGAATATATTTTAATATAAAATACAGTTTGTAATAACGGTTATTATAAACAGTTATTACAAATAATTACTTGCATACAAAACGGTTTACAAATTCACAAAGTGTATTCAGTCTTTTATCTGGTGTGTAACTGAATTCTTTATCAAGAGTTCAGAACCACTTATCTGGTGTGTAACTGAATACTTTATCAAGAGTTCAGAACCACTTATCTGGTGTGTAACTGAATTCTTTATCAAGAGTTCAGAACCACTTATCTGGTGTGTAACTGAATTCTTTATCAAGAGTTCAGAACCACTTATCTGGTGTGTAACTGAATTCTTTATCAAGAGTTCAGGACCACTTATCTGGTGTGTAAATGAATTCTTTACCAAGAGTTCAGGACCACTTATCTGGTGTGTAACTGAATTCTTTATCAAGAGTTCAGAACCACTTATCTGGTGTGTAACTGAATTCTTTATCAAGAGTTCAGGACCACTTATCTGGTGTGTAACTGAATTCTTTATCAAGAGTTCAGAACCACTTATCTGGTGTGTAACTGAATTCTTTATCAAGAGTTCAGAACCACTTATCTGGTGTGTAACTGAATTCTTTATCAAGAGTTCAGAACCACTTATCTGGTGTGTAACTGAATTCTTTATCAAGAGTTCAGAACCACTTATCTGGTGTGTAACTGAATTCTTTATCAAGAGTTCAGAACCACTTATCTGGTGTGTAACTGAATTCTTTATCGAGAGTTCAGGACCACTTATCTGGTGTGTAACTGAATTCTTTATCAAGAGTTCAGAACCATTTATCTGGTGTGTAACTGAATTCTTTATCAAGAGTTCAGGACCACTTATCTGGTGTGTAACTGAATTCTTTATCAAGAGTTCAGAACCACTTATCTGGTGTGTAACTGAATTCTTTATCAAGAGTTCAGAACCACTTATCTGGTGTGTAACTGAATTCTTTATCAAGAGTTCAGAACCACTTATCTGGTGTGTAACTGAATTCTTTATCAAGAGTTCAGGACCACTTATCTGGTGTGTAACTGAATTCTTTATCAAGAGTTCAGAACCACTTATCTGGTGTGTAAATGAATTCTTTATCAAGAGTTCAGAACCACTTATCTGGTGTGTAACTGAATTCTTTATCAAGAGTTCAGAACCACGTATCTGGTGTGTAATTGAATTCTTTATCAAGAGTTGAGAACCACTTATCTGGTGTGTAACTGAATTCTTTATCAAGAGTTCAGAACCACTTATCTCGTTTGTAACTGAATTCTTTATCAAGAGTTCAGAACCACTTATCTGGTGTGTAACTGAATTTTTTATCAAGAGTTCAGAACCACTTATCTGGTGTGTAACTGAATTCTTTATCAAGAGTTCAGGACCACTTATCTGGTGTGTAACTGAATTCTTTATCAAGAGTTCAGAACCACTTATCTGGTGTGTAACTGAATTCTTTATCAAGAGTTCAGAACCACTTATCTCGTTTGTAACTGAATTCTTTATCAAGAGTTCAGAACCACTTATCTCGTGTGTAACTGAATTCTTTATCAAGAGTTCAGGACCACTTATCTGGTGTGTAACTGAATTTTTTATCAAAAGTTCAGAACCACTTATCTGGTGTGTAACTGAATACTTTATCAAGAGTTCAGAACCACTTATCTGGTGTGTAACTGAATTCTTTATCAAGAGTTCAGAACCACGAGGCACAAATTAATTTTATTTTGGTCCTTTGTTTTTTTTTCAGAATTTCGCGCAAAACAACTCGAGGGCTATCTGGGCTAGTCGTCCCTAATTTCACAGTGTAAGACTAGAAGGAGGGCAGCTAGTCACCACCACCCACCGCAAACTCTTGGCCAACGAATAGTGGGATTGATCGTAATATTATAACAACCCCACGATTGAAAGGGCGATTATGTGTGGTGCGACCGGGATTCGAACGCCTTAACCCACCTGGCCATATGTTGATACACAGATATATAGGGTGGTCGCTAGAAAAGCGGAAAATTTGTCAAACAGCTATTTATTTTTACAAAGAATAACTTTTACAAAGTTTTTTTAAAGGCATATGTTATATTACACTCATAGATGCTCAAAATGCATTTTATGATATTAAAATCATGCATTTTATTCACGATGTAAAGAAATCAAAATAGAAATGAGTAAGCACGCATTTTATTCATGATCTCATCTGACCCTCAAATTTTCCGCTTTTCTAGCGACCACCCTGTATTTTACCTGACGGGAATGTTAGCTACCCCTACTTTTGTTTGGCCTAACACAATTACTAGGTTACTTTTCACAGCTTTTAAAAAATATAAGTAAATCTAGACACTGATGACATGTTAAGACACGTTATGATACCCTATATTATAAAGATATCATCACAGCCTTCTGATTCCACTTTGTGGAACTATAGTGTCATCGACTCTGGCTCATGAAACTTTGACATCATCGTGTTTACCCCAATCCCTCTAGTGGTGTACCACTTAACAGTCCTCCTAATTACTGACAGTTTTGTTCAACTAACTCTTTATTTACCTTTGTGCGAATATTTGAAAAATCAACAAAATAAAAATTTAAAAATATAATACGAACTTTCAGCCACACTCAAAAGAAGAGAAGTAAGCTGAAAATTGGGTTTGTAATTTTAAAACTGATATATAAAGCTTAAGACTGTGTATATCGTTGTATTTAATTTTAAATTAGTACTACACAAATGTGTAAAAATAACATCATGTTCCACATTGTGAAATGATAGCGCTCATTAAACTAATTTCTCTATATCTTCAATAGTTTTAACGTTTATCAAGCTCATTTTCAGTCATATTCGACTGTTTAACTGTTTACGTGTTTAAAAAACTCATTCCTTCTAATTTTTAACCGTCTTCTGGAAAAAACCTGTCAGTGTTTCATCAGGTTATTACCTCAGATATCATGAATTTATACCAATGAAACTCATTCTATTTTTCTCTTGTGAAAATAAATAGAAAAAAGTAACTTTAAATTATGGAAAATAAATATGGTTTAATAACCTCTTTTCTCTCAAAAGTGATATTGAGGACAATATAACACCTGGGTTTTGATTGGCCATCCTCAGGCTTTACGTTAAAGAACAGCAAAAGAAAAGTTAACGAAATAAAAGTGAAATTGGTGAAAAATATAAGAAACGAGTATTAATGTGGTGAAGGAGATTCAACTAAAGGATAGATGAAGGTTTACCAATAATGAATTAATCTTGAATTATCATATAAACTTAGTGGTTTAGTGGAGGTTTATCTGGAATTTGTTCGTTTTAAATAATCGTGTGAAGTTTGTGGTTTAATTGAGAACATATGAAGAAATACTGTATTGTGTTCTGCGGCCAAAACAACCTAAAGAACACATTGTGTATTAACAGGAATAATAGTTGAGCGACTTTTCACTGGTAATAAACCAAACTGAAACATATTTTCAGTGGATGTGCTCTACAGAATTCTTATATTACCTACATGTATTAAGAAATACACCAGATATGAAATTTTCATTTTTATTGAGGTTTATCTTCTTTTTTTTCAAATTTTGCACAAAGTTATACAAAAGTTATCTGTTCTAACCATTCCTAACTTAGCATTAAACATTAAGAGGGAAGATAGCTAGTTATCAACACCCATTGCCATTTCTTGGGACGCTCTTTTACTAAAGAATAGTGGGATTGTCCATCACATTATAATGCCCCTAAGGTTGAAAGGGCGACAATGTTTGGTGTGATGAAGATTCCTTTTACGACTCTGAGAGACTCATATTACGAGTCGAGCGCCCTAACCACGTGACCATGGTGTGCATTATTGAATTTGTTTTTGCATTGAAGTGTGTGTGTGTGTGTATTTTCTTACAGCAAAGCTACTTCAGGCTATTTGCTGCGTCCACTGAAGGGAATCTAACCCTTAACTTTAGCGTTGCAAATCCGAAGACTTACCGCTATTTCACCGGGAAATGCATCAAATCTACAGAAACTCAATTTGAGAGAAAACCTTACTTATTTATTATAGATATTTAAAATCAAATTAGGCATACTGATAGACCTATATAACTAACAATTATGTGTCGGACTTGATGTAGAAATAAGTTTCATGTTATTTCACAAAACTCCTCCATTTTTCCAACTATTTGTGCACGTGTACCCAAAAAAGCAGACGATATATTGTCTAAAAAAAATTTTATACAATTTTATCCGAGAGTGAAAGTAAACTTTTAAAATATTTTTTTTCATTCGGATTACAGACGACTAATTTTTAGCAGCAAAACTATAGCGTTAAAGGATGTTTTGATACATGAGTATTGGTTAAGTTAAACAACGCCCCCCGCTAGTACAGCGGTATGTCTCCGGATTTACAACGCTAAAATCAGGGGTTCGATTCCCCTCGGTTGGCTTTGCTATAAGAAAAACACACACATAAATTAAACAAACTACATTAGCAGTTGAAAACCAAAGTGTTTAAAATAATCATACAGGTGAACAGTTATTATTGGCTATTCATGGCCGACTTTTAAGTAAAAGTATGCTAAATTTTATGAATTTCTCCTAATTAAAGATAGTTTAGCGTGACATGGTATTAGTTTAAGCAATTAACGTAATTAATGATGCATGATATGGCTGATCGAGTACATTCGGGTGATGACAAAAAACTGTTAATCTAGTGTCCGCAGCGTTACTATAAAAGACGTTATTAACGCTGTATTAAAGAGATAAAAAATTTACCAAATATTTTAAAGAGTCTAGTTGCTTTTGTAAAGTATAGGTTTATTTCAAATGATAGAGTTTTAATCCTAAAGCTAATGTTAGTTGTTATCGAGTGTCACTTTCTTTCTTGGTGTGGTTCGTTTCATGTGTATTGACATAAAGACATGATATCTAATGCGAAACGGATTGAGCGTGCGACTAAAGAAATGAAATCAAAATTGACGTACAAACTGGTAGCCACACTGACAGCATTATAAGAACTTTATAACAAATATTAATTAATGAGTTAGCCATGCCACGCGTTTTATTTTACCCACCATCTTGTCCCAAGATGAACAAAAAACACGACAAATCAACTAATGAATGAATATCGTCTGTAAAAGTTTTATCAGTTTTATAAATGTAGCTACTTGTTTGGCCGCCATTTTGAATTTTATCCCTTTGAGTCCCACGCTCAATCATTTTGTGGCCGCACATTTTATTTTTCACAGCTAAGGTGTTTTGGATTAGATATGTATTGATAATTCATCCTAAACAAAAGAAAGGTTCTCGTAAAACATTTTTTTACTCCTAATAAATCAAGAAAAATTTATTTTCCGACAGAGAAAACAAATAGCAATACTGTCTGGTTTGTTTTTTAACGTACTAGGTCTATTTTAGTTGGCCCGGCAAGGCCAAGCGTGTTAAGGCGTGCGACTCGTAATCTGAGGGTCGCGGGTTCACATCCCTGTCGCGCCAAACATGCTCGCCCTTTTCAGCCGTGGGGGCGTTATAATGTGACGGTCAATTCCACTATTCGTTGGTAAAAGAGTAGCCCAAGAGTTGGCGGTGGGTGGTGGTGACTAGCTGCCTTCTCTCTAGTCTTACACTGCTAAATTAGGGAGCTAGCAAAGATAGCCCTCGTGCAGCTTTGTGCGAAATTCTAAAATCAAACAAACAAACAATTTTAGTTTTTATAAATTAAATGTATTGTGTGTTGATAGGTTGTTGTTTTTCGGCACTTTTATTCATGGGCAAGCTACAGGAAGGAAAATGTATTAAGTCAAATCTTGAAGTACAATCGAAGGATGAGTGAGTCCTCTGGTGGGTAACTTTCACTGAAATATCTTAATGTGTCCATTGGATTTTATTTACTTTTCAAATGGCTTACGAATCTTATCTCCAAGTGAAGCTCATATTCCAAGTTTCATTATGTTCTAAAAAAATTATTTACTTCAAGAAGTAATGATCAAGGTATGACCAGGTGGATTAAGGTACTCGGTTCGTAATCCGAGAGTCGCGGGTTCGAATCCCTGTCACTCCAAACATGCTCGCCCTTTCAGCCGTAATGTAACGGTTAATCCAACTATTCGTTGATAAAAGAAGAGCCCAAGAGTTAGTGGTGAGTGTTGACGACTAGCTGCCTTCCCTCTTGTCTCACAATGCTAAATTAGGGACGGCTAGCGTAGATAGCTCTCGTGTAGCTTTCTGCGGCATTCGAAACAAACCAAACAAAAATAGTATTGATCAAACACCCCACCATCACATGACGATTATTGTGTTCACGTGACTTGCATGCAACTTTACCCGTGACAAGCACAAAATATGAAATGTATGCTGTATTTGCAAAACATTTTTTTAAAAAATAATAAAGCTATCAAATTATCAGAAAAAACGTCAGGGAGAAATATTTTAACTCTGTGATTACAAACTAACAGTTATAAATTCACGTCAGTTTTATGTAGTCAGGTGATTGTATAGTATCTGAATGAACTTATATTGTGAAAAACTGGTATATCTAACCTTCATAAACGACTAATCAATGGAATTATTTCGTTTCGCAGACAGGGCTTCAGTATGACATCTAGAAATAAACTCGTGCACTAGTCCACAGAGATACTTAAAGAATATATTGAAGTGTTTATTAGTTCAAGAATATTGATATAATTATTCACACTAACTTGGAGCTATTGTTAATTGGTACACCAGAATAGGTTAGTGTATTAGCTGACGTAATACAAGCTAGAATATTTTAGACACAAAAATAACTACAATAAATTACTCGTCAAGTTGTAAAAACATTAAGGAACACAATATCTGACTGGATACATTCACACAGAATATCAGTTTTTTTTTAATATATTTGTTCACAATTCACTTCATGCTTCCCTGTTTTACCCATCTTAAAATCTTACATTACTGAAGTAACAGGTTTGACAAAATATAACTACTTTTCTCTATAGTAAAGGTGCACCTTTTTATTGCTCTACTGGTAGAATTTTAAAGCTCTCTGTGCTTGCCTTCTTCTTACGGTATAAAATAATTGTTTTGTGTTTTTAAGAAATAACAGAAACTAAACAGTTGTTGTTGTTTTGAATTAAGCACAAAGCTATACAATGGGCTATCTGTGCTCTGCCCACCACGGGTATCGAAACCCGGACTTTAGCGTGTAAGTCCGCAGACATACCACTGAGCCACTGGGTGGCAAACTAAACACACTAAAACAAAAAACAAACTACATCCTCAGAATAGATTTTCTTAATATAACTTGATCAACATAATAAAACTTTCCTAGTTGAATAGAATCAACAGGATAAATTTTACTGGTGAAACAGAATCAACAGGATAAACTTTTGTAGTGGAGAAGAATCAATAAAATAAACTTTTGTAGAGGAGAAGAATCAACAGGATAAACTTTTGTAGTGGAGAAGAATCAACAGGATAAACTTTTGTAGTGGAGAAGAATCAACAGGATAAATTTTTGTAGTGGAAAAGAATCAACAGGATAAATTTTTGTAGTGGAAAAGAATCAACAGGATAAACTTTTGTAGTGGAGAAGAATCAACAGGATAAACTTTTGTAGTGGAGAAGAATCAACAGGATAAATTTTACTGGTGAAACAGAATCAACAGGATAAACTTTTGTAGTGGAGAAGAATCAATAAAATAAACTTTTGTAGAGGAGAAGAATCAACAGGATAAACTTTTGTAGTGGAGAAGAATCAACAGGATAAACTTTTGTCGTGGAGAAGAATCAGCAGGATAAACTTTTGTAGTGGAAGAGAATTAATGGAATAAGTCTTTCTAGTGGAATAGAACTAACAGAATAAGCCTTTCTAGTGGAATAGAACTAACAGAATAAGCCTTTCTAGTGGAATAGAACTAACAGAATAAGCCTTTCTAGTGGAATAGAACTAACAGAATGAGCCTTTCTAGTGGAATAGAACTAACAGAATAAGCCTTTCTAGTGAAATAGAATTAACAGAATAAACCTTTCTTGTGGAATAGGATAAGCACAATAACTGTTATATTGGAACTGAATCAACAAAATAACATTACTTAGCAGAACTGAATCAATAAATTGAATATTCCTAAAGAAATTGAATCAATAAATTGGACATTTCTAAAGAAACTAGATGAACAAAACAAACCTTCCTAGTAAAATTGAATCAATAAAATGAACTTTCTGAGTAGAAACAACATCTGTAAACATAATGTACAACCATTAAATGACATTTGACTTCTTAAGTTGTCACGGAAAATGCCACTGTCGTACCAAGCAAAAGCAAATACGTTAAAAGTTTTTTCTCTAAAGCGACATCTAGCTTCCGAAATATTTAGTCATAAATTATATAAATATAGATTTTTTTTTACACTTTGATTATAGGTTTACAGCATGCTTTTTATTTCATCGGTAAATCAATATAAAGACGCACAACAAAACTATACAGCTTTAACATTCCACAAGTTCACATGGTATGAATGAAACATTACTGTATAATTTACTTCGATTCCGTGGCCTTATTATCAAACAGATGGTGGAGCAAGTTATTAGTTAATGCTTTATGTTTTTATTATGAAGGCAGGACAAAGTTACATGTCTGTAGAATAACACTACACGAAAGACATGTATTAAAAGCTACCAGTTGCTCGTTTATAGAAGTACAACTGAAACTAGCGCTTAATACGTGGAGATATTGATAGTTTATTAAACTTGTGAGAACAAAGTTAAATATAAAATTATTTCAAGCAGGTGGTAAGGCAAACAAGTTAATTTTATTTGTTTTCTTACTTATTGGTCACGTTCAAATAAACTTCTAGTAAGTGTCAAAGTGTGAGTTGTGTATGTTCTGTTGAGAACAGAGAACATGTGCTGCCAACTTATTATGTTCCCTTGAGAACAAAGTGCATGTCCGGTCAAAATATTATGTTATGTTGGGAACAAAATATATGTCGGGAAAAATGTAATGTTCTGTTGAGAACAAACTAAATGTCTAGAGAAGTGTAAGCATTTTTTGTTTGTTTTTGTTTTTTTGTTGTTTAGAACAAAGTTCATGTCCGGACAAAATGGAAGCAATGTTCTATTGAGAACAAAGTACATGTCCGGACAAAATGGAAGCTATGTTCTACTAAGAACAAAGTACATGTCCGAACAAAATGTAAGCTATGTTCTATTAAGAACAAAGTACATGTTCAGACCTACTTTTTGCTTATTTCATCTGTCTCAAAGTAATTCTTTAATCGCCACATTCAATTACACTAAGCAAAAAAAATGAAATGTTATCGTGATCGTAAATACGTGTGCACTCTGAAAGAGGCTTAAACAGCACTCGTAAGCCTATTTACTGTGTTCAACGTCAGAAACTAAAAAATATAGTGCAAATATTCCGGCGCAGATGTTCAAATCTTTCAACTTTACAAAGAAAATAAAAGATATTTGGTATAAATAAATGTTTATTTTTCTTTATGTTTTAAGACCAAGTAGGAAATATATGTGTTAAAATACCAAAAGAATATTTATTAGTTAAAATTCATTCACCATTTTTTTAAAACATTGACTATATAACATTAGTAATAGTAGGACTGTTTGTAATCTAATTTAATGCATAAACGCAATGTAAGGCTTAGCTGAAACACTACTTTATAAATTGTACATTGCTTTTGGCAACAACTCAGTATCATAAAACTTCTGAAATAAACCAGTTTGATGTTACATCGCCGAACTTACCAAAGATAACAAACCTTTCTGTCCAATTAACATGAACATTCAACATTCAACATTAATATAATTGTTGACCCAAGAACAAACAAGTGAGAGTTTTGTTACTAAATTAACTATAGTTAATGAATCATAATTCTACACAGGAACGTAAGCATAGTTTTTGGAAGAATTACATTTGGAGGAAAAATATGCCCCGTTAAAGAAATTTGATAATTTTTACTGACGTATGAATCTGTATTTACATCTTTTAAATATGTTTTGTACACATCTCTGGATACAATTTGTCTATGGGCCTATAATATATATATACGTATATATAAGACAACTATAAGACAGTTTACCTTGAAACGACCTTAAATATATGTTAAAGGCAATCAAAAAGTACAATGGAAAATAACATTTCTGTGCTTTATCGTACAAGTAACTTGTTTTACAACTGCTACCCTTTGATCCTACACATATATTACGTAAAAAAGAAACTAAAACCAAAAATAGAAAAATTAAGTAAAATGAGAAATTCAAGTTGAAATACAATCGTAGAATAAACGTGTGAATTATAACGTCATAAAACATAAAAATATCACATTATTTATAATAACAAGTCGATTTAAGGTCTGTGAAACTTAAAGTATTTATGACCAATCAGATAAGAGCTTGTGAATAATTCGAATATTTACAACCAATAAGTTAACAGCCTAGGAACAAGTTAAACAGCGTTTATAAGGCGTGCACTCTCCAGAGCTGATTCTCTGGCTGCTTGCTCTTCATTCTTGGTTAGGGTCACCAGAATTTTCTTTTTCACCAGTTCTTCGCGCAGTGTCTTTACCTCACTCTGGGCTTGCACCCTCAACTAGAAAATTGTACCAAAAAAAACAACAAACGTCTCAAACCAAATGTATCGTATGTACCAGTAGTTTGTTTTTTTGATTACCAAGTAGAAACTGAGGTCTTAGAGATGTACATTTTAATTTCAATTGAGCTATGTTTGGTTGCTTTCTGGTTTTTAATTCTTTAATAATGTTTGATGCTGTGTCCATCTTCTGGTTGGTAAAATCACAGACAATGTATCTAAAGAGGGCTGGTATGTATTAAAGTAAAGTAGAGAACAACGTTTTGACCTTCTTAGGATATCTTCAGGCTAACCTGACCGTAAATTCTTGGAAAAAGAACAACCCAAAAGTTGGCGGTTGGTAGTTTTGACTACTTATCTTCCCTCTAGTCTATTACTTCTGTGGTAGGGACGGCTTGCGCAGATGGCAATTTTCTGTAAGTTAGATTGTACTCGTTTCTAAGTAAGATCCAAACCGAAACCATATCGATACAAGTCGAAGTTGAAATCAGTAACATTAGAAATCTAAGAGAATGAGAAAAATCTTCAAATGAGGTTTTACCCCTCGAAACGATTGTAGCTCGTTGTCCATAGTGAGTGAATCTCGTGTTATTGTTAGTGGAGTTAAATAAACATACTGTTGCCAGGTTACCAAATAACATACGGTATCCTACGGCAGAAAAACTTACTTATAAAACTTTCGATAGATGAGGCTATAAATGTTCTATCCGAAACGTTAGGTTAATTTTTTTACTCTACCTATAATAAGAGACGAATGTTTGTTAATTATGCGCCTACCCAGAGTATATTTCAGCAATTCGTATTTGCAATTTAATGTGGAGTTTTTTTTTGTTTCAACACGGGCAGTTCGCTGTCTACCTTTCCGTAAGATGCCTTCAAGGATGACTTTGAAACGAAGTTTTTGTATGGATTGGATGGTAAACCTAACTTGTACGCATCATAATATGTTAATCTCACTTGTTATTGATAACAATTACATCAAAGAAGTTCATGAAAAACTAAACATAGAATTAACTTATTAACTATAAAGTAATAACCAGATAACTTTATTCGATGTTTTAATTACACAGTATTGACAAGATAATGCCATTCGGTGTTTTAATTACGTACTGCTGACCAGAAAGCGATACTCGATGTCTCACTGGCGTGGTGTCTAAATGTCACAAACGTCTATCAGAAAGTTTGTTTGTTTTTTGAATTTCGCACAAAGCTACTCGATGGCTATCTGTGCTAGTCGTCCCTAATTTAGCAGTGCAAGACTAAAGGGAAGGCAACTAGTTATCACCACCCACCGCCAACACTTGGGTTACTCTTTTACCAACGAATAGTAGGATTGACCATATCAATATAACGCCCCAATGGCTGAAAGGGCGAGCATGTTTGGCGCGACGGGTATGCGAACCCACCACTCTCAGATTACGAGTCTCACGCCTTAACACGCTTGCCCATGCCGGACCCTATCAGAAAGCATGAGTCTATTTCTTCATAATAAATCTAAATATCTTTTATTGTCAGAACATCGGTGTGCACAAAACTCTTATTTGGGGAATGTTGAATATTTATTCCTTCCGAAAGGTCGTTCATGACGGAAAAAAGTAGTCCAAATAACCGTTTCCAGATGATTTAAAGAGAACTTAATGGAGAAATGTTTAAGAAAAAACCAACAAAGTTGACCAAATAACTGCAGACAGGTTGATAAATGATTCATTACTAAAAGTAACATACTGTCTCCTATTATCAAACAAAAGGAAAATTGTTTTAAAACGGAATAAAACTTAACCAGTAAACAAACTGAAATATATTTGAGAAATGGAAAGATAGAATAGAAACGTCAAACATGACATTTATTCCTTTTTTTTTTGCTCTTGTAATTACATCCATATTAATCAAACAAAACGACTTCTTTTAATTAGAATAAAGGAATATGTAGGATATTGTAGTCGGAAAGAATTTGAAAAATAGGCTTAGCATTGTGTGTTAACTCAATCAACCACAAAATTAATTGCGATTATTCCAGAGCCGAAAGTTTTCCATTAATGTAGAATCGGTGGAAATATATATAAAAATAGAGAAAAACATAATGAGATTTTAATTTAATCCTATCCAGAAGCTTTTTTAAAAAAACAACTAGTTTTTCTATTATACGATCGTTTGTATACGTTGACCTTTGTAGAACGTTTTGCATCTGAGCATACACGAAACAAACAGAACAACGGTGTTGAGAATAGTTTTATTCTATTAATTCAGA
This sequence comes from Carcinoscorpius rotundicauda, assembly GCA_011833715.1. Lineage (NCBI taxonomy): Eukaryota > Metazoa > Arthropoda > Merostomata > Xiphosura > Limulidae > Carcinoscorpius > Carcinoscorpius rotundicauda. The sequence continues at coordinate 148,500,529 of CM022393.1, forward strand.
ATGTCAATTATTGAAACTAGTCGAATATTTTGTGTTTTATTAATCATTCAGCCATCTGTTCATTATTTTGCTGATGTGTTATTTCAATCTATATATTTTTAAGCATTAATGTGTAATTATTTAACGTAGACACAACAATATATCACGGTTTTGTAGCGGCATCTATTAGTCAAAAAAGGAAACTAGTATTTGTGGCGATATCTAAAGAAAATATTATTGAAAATTAATAGTTTCATTGGTGATTAACTTACTTTGGTTTCGGCCGTTAGTCTGATTTTGGTCGATTCCACTCGTCGTTTTATGTCTTCAATTTCTTGTAGCAGTCGCGCTGTGATGATCTTCAAACTTAACTAAAAGAGAAATGGATGTGTTGTTAGAAACATGGTGCGCATCTTAGCATTAAAATAAAGAAACGAGTTTCGTTGTTTATTTTTGTAGAATATCATAAAGACGTTGCGTTGAGAGTTATAATAATGAAGTTATTGATGAATAATAGAAAAGTGTGTTAGTTTATATCTGGTTACATGAGGGATGTTATAAAGTTACGGACAATCCTACTATTCGTTGGTAAAGAGTAGCTGCCTCTAGTCTATTACTTGAAAATTTGGGACAGCTAGCACAGACAGATATCGGGTGTCTATACGCGAAATACGACAAAACAAATATTTCAAGTGGCGTATTTTTGTCTCATGTTTCACCATCCTAACAATTTATGGATTCTTTTTATTAAGAATAAGTATACGTTTAAGGCTCATTTTCATCATATTTTAGTTAGTTCTTCCATCTAACTGTTTGTTTTTAATTCTCCAATAATACAGCCTAGTTTCATAAAGAATTACGATACATTACTTTCACTATTTTACGTATTCTTCTTAGGTTTTTGTACTCATTACGATATGTAGTCAATAAAAGGAAAACAAGGGCATCAAACAGACTGTCTGCCATTATATTGCTCTAGTCCTTATTATTACCTTATTGGACGGTCGTTTAGACTTCCCTGTAGAGACGACTACTTGAAACTCGTCGTCTAATTTGGTCAATAACTCACGGTGATGTTGGTCCAGTTCATCACGAAGCTTAGCACTCTCTTCTTCGAGAAGATGTGTCTCCTTTCTTTTCTCCAGGTAGCGCTTTCTCCAAATCTCTCTCGCTGGGATGACAACAAGCACGGTAATATGTTACTACAGAACTCAGTAAGATAACAAGGGTGGATAACTACAAAGACAAAAATTTTGGATAAATAGAGAAACGGTTAAAAGACAATCGGGCAGACACAAAATAGATAGGGTGAACTACACAAATAACGAGATAAATAACAATAAACAGATAAGATGTAAGCAAAGCATGGAAATGAATCAGATAAACAGATTACATAAATGAGTAAGATAGTGAGTGCTTAGAACGATAAGTTAAGTTAACACGTAAATGTGAAATTAAGAGAGTGAATAATAATAGAATACAGATAGTTGAGTATTTAAATTAGCAGGTCATGAGACAAATACAGACGATATAAAGTGAATCGGTGTGTATGAGAACTATATTTTTGCATTGTTTGGTATTTTCATATGTAGTGTAACGTCACCGAAAACTGATGTACGAGACCTTTTTTATAAAATACAATAATAAATTCACATCATAAAAAAATTCTGAGATTTAGGATGTTACGAGACGGCAGTATTCCTTGTACCTAATGGCATTGGAAAATAAATGAATAGGGATTATCCTGGGGTACCAGAACCATTAAGAGAGAGACTTGCGATAAGTTACATCATAGCTGTGAGGAAATTGTCAAGAGTTTTGAAAGAGATAAATATTCACGAACAAGTAGGTTATTGGGAAAAGGTGACCTCGTGCCACGGACAACATTATTCAACATTCTTTGATACATTGTTTAGGCAGAGTATTTATAATGAAACTTTGTAGAATGGACAGCAACTGCCTGTTGTGGAGTTGTGAAGACACAAGTGTAGAGCACGACACTTCGAAAGTCTTCCACCCACAGACAGTTGTGTGCTTGAGAACCCACATCTCGTCCTCCTAATTTCTATTTCTTTATCTAATGCTACTCTTTTATTTCTTATGTGAAACTGATGAATGAAAGTTAAGACTGATAGACGCTGTATCCCCACCGCAATGTGGGTCCTACTTCTTCAGTTACCTCCAAAACATAAAGTACATTTTACACTCCCACATTATAGCTTAAATTCTGAAATCTTTTAAATTAGTGCAGCGTTTGCTGTTTATTTTTGTTTCGGCTCCTTTTTTTTAAAGTTATAACTAATATAATTAGTGAAAAGTTTGGATTTACTGTTTTAAACGCAGTCCTTCCTTCTGATTTTGTACATTCAACTTCACTGAAATAAATGTTTTCTTTTTATCTTGTCAGGTTTATGTAAGTAAAGAGTAATTTAACGTGTTTCTCTCCATTTGGTAAGATGCTAAGCAAGAAAAATTCTGGAAATAAATGTACGTCTTTTTAACATTTTTAAGCAAAAGAAGATTACATAACTAAATGTGCGTCTGTATATCTAAGTTAGGGGAAGTTGTACAAACAAATGAATATCGTTAGAGCTTCATGTAAGAGGTGACCTTGTAGATAAAGGTTTTCTCTCGGCCTTTTCTAAATTTTAAGCAATGAAAATTTTCTCATTAAACATTCTCTGTTCTCATCAGAGTTTAAATAAAGGAAAAATTCTGTAACTTAGCAAGTCTTATATTTTGTAAGTTTTAAGTAAGGGAAGTTTCGTAACTACATACCTCTTTGTTAATTTTCTCGGGTTTGAGAAACATTCTACAACCAACTTTGTCCTTTTACTTATCTTGTTAAGTCTTAACCACGGGAGAATGTTCTAACTAAATATTTCCTACCCGTTGTGTCAGAGTTAAGGGCAAGCAAAGAATATGTAGGTAACTTAAGTCTGATTTATTAGTCAGTAAAGGTACATGACATCAAACACAATACCTTGATCTCTTTTCTGGTTAGCTCTAAAGTGCAGCTGTTTGACTCGTCTCACAAAGTCGTGTCGCTTCATTTCTATAAGTCGTCGTTTTATTCTTAGTTCTTGTAGCATTATCTTCAAACGGTCAACTATGACAACAGAAACCAATAGAATCAGGACACTTGTATATATCAGTTAACGAAAGATGTCTAGAGAACAAGAACAGTAATGACCAGTCGAGTTTAGATTTTAAAGAATGACGTTAGTAAAGACCAGTAAAGTTTAGATGTCTAAAGAATGACACTAGTAAAAACCAGTAGGGTTTAGATGTCTAAAGAATGAAACTAGTAAAGACCAGTAGTTTAAATGTCTATAGAATGGCATTAGTAAACACCAGTCAAGTTTATATGTCTAAAGAATGACATTAATAAAGACCAGTCGAGTTTAGATGTCTAAATTATGACACTAGTAAAGTCTAGTTGAGTTTAGATGTCAAAAGAATGACACTAGTAAAGACCAGTGTTTCAAATGTCTACACAATGACATTAGTAAAAACCAGCCAAGTTTAGATGTCTGAAAACTGACATTAATAAAGACCAGCAGGGTTTAGATGTCTAAAGTATGGCATTAGTAAAGAAGGCAAAGTTTACATGTTTAAAGAATGACACTAGTAATGACCATCGAGTTTAGTTGTCCAAATAATGATACTAGTGAGCACCAGTAGAGTTTAGATATCTAAAGAATGACATTAGTATTGACCAGTCGAATTTAGATGTGTAAAGAATGGCATTAGTAAAGACCAGTAATGTTTAAGTGTATAAAGAATGATATTAGTAAAGACTAATAGAATTTAGATGTCTAAAGAATGATACTAGTAAAGAGAGGTAGAGTTTAGATGTCTAAAGAATGGCATTAGTATAGACCAGTAGAGTTTAGATGTCAAAAGAATGGCACTAGAAAAGACCAGTAGTTTAAATGTCTACAGAATGGCATTAGTAAACACCAGTCAAGTTTAGATGTCTAAAGAATAACATTAATAAAGTCCAGTAGAGTTTAAATATTTAAATAATGACATTAGTAAAAACCAGTCGAGTTTAGATGTCTAAAGAATGATACTAGTAAGGACAGGTAGAGTTTAGATGTCTAAAGAATGGCATTAGTATAGACCAGTAGAGTTTAGATATCAAAAGAATGACACTAGTAAAGACCAGTAGTTTAAATGTCTACAGAATGACAATAGCAAAGACTGGAAGAGTTCAGATGTTTAACGAATGACACTAGTAAAGACCAGTCGAATTTAGATGCCATATAATGACATTAGTGAGGACCAGTAGAGTTTGGATATCTAAAGAATGACATAAGTAAAGATCAGTAGAGTTTAGATGTCAAATAATGGCGTTAGTATAGACCAATAGAGTTTATATGTTTAAAGAATGACATTAGTATAGACCAGTAGGGTTTAGATGTCCAAATAATGATATTAGTGAGGACAAGTAGAGTTTAGATATCTAAAGAATGATACTAGTAAAGACCAGTAGAGTTTACATGTCCAAATAATGACATTAGTAAAGACCAGTAGAGTTTAGATATCTAGAGAATGACATTAGTAAAGACCAGTTGAGTTTAGATGTCTAAAGAATGAGTTATATGTTTTGAAAAATTAAGGCGAATGAAATTTATTATTCTGTAAGTTAAATGAAGTAAAGATAGATTGTAGGTATTTCCAGTTCTAATACAATTACTGAAAACAACAAAAGAAATGGCACAAGTTGTCTATATGATAGCTGACCACTTTCGTAACTGGCTAGATAACAATAGTTAGGCCTTTCTTAATTTACAACCTCAAAGAAATGTGACAGTTAATTTTTGAAATGAACCCTTAAAACACGAGATGTTAAGATATAAACGTGTGTTTAAATCCATTTTCAAATTCAAAAACAACTTACTTGTACATTTTGGTAAAATTGTCCAGACTTATTATAATCCCACGAGTCGCCCTCCGTTAAGTCTAGAAGTTCATAATGCTAAGAATGTGCTTCGATACTATTGTGAGCACAGTATCGATAGCCCATTGTGTAACTTTGTGCTTAATATCAAAACAATTTAACATTCAATTGTTTTATATATGTGAGGTATAATACGTTTTGACTGTGATTAGTACGACACCAGCACTTCGCTTCCTAGTTATAATAAGGAAGTAATCCTATAAAGACTATTCCGATAAAATAACACAATTATGAAGAATTACTGACTTCACATATATCTTCATCTCCTATAATTCCATTGTTGAAGTAGCTGTACAAAACCCTTACAGTTGAACAATATATTTATCAACAGTAACTGACATTCTACGTACCCTCGTCTCCTCATTCTAGTATTTAAATAGCTACAAAACCCACCTATAATAAAAAACAATATATTTATGAGCACTTACTAAAATTGCTCGTCACTTCATCTCCTAGTTCTAAAGTTGAACTAGCCTTAACAATGTTCTTCCGATCTTTCATACTCTCTCTTCTGACTGCTTGAAGTCTTGACAATCCGAAACCATCGGACCATGTTCTTCTAATTCTAAATCCTCCGTCAGATACCCACGACTGCCGCCATCTTGTTCTTCCTCTCCCGGGCGTCCAGTTTGAAATTCCTTGTCTGAAACCAAAAGGTCTTTCGTAAGTATAATCCCACTGTCTTTTGGCTCTCTGAATATCTTCTCTTTCCCCCTGAAAATTCTGCAGTATTTCATAACAGGAATAATTTCCACATTTGGGCATTGGTCCTTCGTACTTATAGTACCACTTTTTTCCACTTCTCTCAACTGGCCATTTCCATTTCCATCCAGATACTTGTCCTGACTTGTTAGCATACTTACGTGTCACATATTTCCTAACACCAGCTTCACAAGTACCATCCCTACTATTTCTTGTGCCGTGTAGCCTTTCCATTTCAAGACCTCCATAACAGTCACCATAATAATCTTGACTTGCCAATACATTTTTTGTATTTAAATGTTTTCTATTTATATTTACTCTGTCTTCAGCCTGATCGACTTCTACAGTTTTTCTTTCATCAGTGATTTCACTGTTTCGTGCTTTTGACACAGTTTCCAAACATTTACCATAAACTTTTCTTCTCACAGTTCTGTTTCTTAAACTACCTTCAACTGCTTTCCCAGAATCATTGCAAGTATTGCTTGACTCTTTCGTAGTTTTTAATCCATCAGAAAAGAGATCACTAGTGTTTCTTATAGTTTGTAGCTCGTGATCCAAACAAGGCTGAATTGATCCGTCTATAGTTCCTGATTCATCACTAATATAACGATCTCTGTGGTCTGTTGTACTTTCTAATCTCTCTCCTGAACTCCTCTCACTGGTATTTCTTGTCATTTTTACCCCATTATGCAAAACCATTTGAACTTTTTCTTTCTTAGTTTCTGATGTATCATCACGTTTGCCTCGACTAGTGTTCTTAAAAGCTTTTAACCCATTATGCAAACCCATCTCAATTTTTCTTTTCTCGGGCTCTGATGCATCACCAAATCTGCCTTGACCAAGGTCTCTTATACCTTCTAACCCATCGTGTGAATCCCTTTGGATCTTTCCTTTCTTAAGTTCTGATTTACCATCGTATTTGTCTTGCCCAAAATCTTCTGTAGTTTCTAACCCATCGTGCAAATCCCTTTGAACCATTCCTTCCTTAGTTTCTGATCCATCATCAAACCTGCTACGACTAGTATCTTTTATAGCTTGTAATCCACCATGTAAGCCTCTTTTAACCTTTTCTTTTTTATTTCCTGATTCATCATTAAACATGCCTTTTCCGGGATCTCTTGTAACTTCTAAAGTGTTTTGCAAAACACTTTGAAATGTACTTTTCATAGATTCATATTCATTATCAATTCCTCTTCCACAAGAATCTCTTGTAACCTTTAATACATCACCTAAGCCATTTGTAGCAGCGGCTTTTGCAATTTCTAATCCACTACCAAACGTGTCTGTACTGGCATATCTTATACCTGTTAACTCAGAATTTAAATTACTTTGAACGATTGGTTTGGCGGTTTCAGACATATTACTAAACCAATAATCATCTGGATTCTTTGAAACTTCGAACCCACTTTGAAAAGTTCCTTTTACAATTTCTCCTCCATCATCATATAAATGTTTCGTAGAGTCTTTTATGAATTCTAACCCACACTCCAAACCACATTGAATTACTTCTACTGAGCATTCTTTTCCGTCACTATATAACCATGAAGGGTCTTTTGTAGCTTCTAGCTCATTATACAAAGGATCTTTAGGTTTTTCTTTTGGAACTTTTGATTCATGAATAAACACACCGTCGCCAGGAGTTTTTTTAATTTCTGAGCTATCTTTCAGAAAGGTTTGAAATCTCCATTTTGGAGTTTCTAATTTTTCAGCAGAATCTCTAGCATTTCGTAAACCACCCAAATCATTTCCCATCATCTTATTTGTAGTTTCTAATCTACTACCATTTTCTCCTTTATCAGGGTCTCTTGTGACTTTTAATTCGTCGTCTAAACTAATTTGAACGGTTTCTCTTGTGGTCTCTGATCCCAGCATAAATATACCTGTTGCTAATTCTCTTGTATCTTCAAATTTCTGATTTAAGTAACTTTGAGAAGCCCATTTTGCAATTTCTAATCCTTTAACAGGGCTGTTTGTAGCTTTTGAGTTATGATCTAAACCACTTTGAACTGTTTCTTTTATAACTTCTGAGTTTTCACTACACTTTCCTTCACTACTGTCTCTTGTCCCTTCTAATGCATTATCAAAATAATTTTGAATCGATCTTTTTGGGGATTGAACATTATCGCCAAACCCGTCTTTGTTAGGATCTTTTATATATTCTAATTCATCATTCAAGCTTCTTTCAACTATTCCTTTCGTGGATCTAGCTGCTTTTATCTCATTATCCAAATCACTTGTGCTCTCTTCTTTTATAGGTTCTGATGTATCACCAAACTTGTCTTCAGCAGCATTTTTCTCATTTTTCAAACCACTTTGGCTTTCATTTTTTGTGAGTTGTGATTTATCACCAATCTTATCTTTAGCAGAGCCTCTAGCTGCTTTTATCTCATTATCCAAACCACTTGTGCTCTCTTCTTTTGTGAGTTCTGATTTTTCACCAAACTTGTCTTTAGCAGAGCCTCTAGTAGCTATTATCTCATTATCCAAACCTCTTGAGCTTTCTCCTTTTATGGTTTCTGATTTATCACCAACCCTGTCTTTAGAAAAGCCTTTAACAGCTTTGATCTCATTTTCCAAATCACACGATACTGCTCTTTTTGTGGGTTCTAACTCAACATCAAACTTGTCTTCACTTTGGTCTTTAACAGCTTTTACCACATCATCTGAATCACTTGAAACTGTTTTTTTTGTGGTTTTTGAATTAACACTAAACTTGTATTTACTGGTATCTTTAGCAGCCTTTATCTCGTAATCCAATCCATAAGGACTTTCGTCTTTTCTGGATTCTGATTCATCACCAAACGTGTCTTTAGCAAAGCCTTTAGCAGCTTTTATCTCATTATCCAAATCTCTTGATACTGCTTTTTTTGTGGTTTTTAATTTATTATTCAACTTCTCTTTTCTGTGGTCTTTAGCTACTTTTATCTCATTATACAAATCACTCGGGCTTTTTTCTTTTGTGAGTTCTGTTTTACCAGCAAATTTGTCTTTAACAGTTTTTCTCTCATTATCTAAACCACTTTGGCTTTCTCCTTTTGTAGGTTCTGACGTATCACCAAACTTTTTTTCAGCAGCATTTTTCTTATTTTCCAAACCATTTTGGATTTCATCTTTTGTGGGTTCTGATTTATCACCAATCTTGTTTTCAGCAGAGCTTCTATCTGCTTTTATCTCATTATCCAAACCTCTTGGACTTTCTCCTTTTGTGATTTTTAATTTATCTCCAAATCTTTCTTTGCCAGTTTTTATCTGATTATCCAAATCACTCGGGCTTTCTACTTTTGTGGGTTCTAATTTATCCCCAAACGTGTCTTTAGCAGGCCCATTAGTAGCTTTTATCCCATTATCTAAAACATTTGAAACTGCTTTTTTTGTAGTTTTTGACTTAAAACCAAACTTTTTTTTGCTGGGGTCTTTAGCAGTTGTTTTCTCATTATCCAAACGACTTTGGTTTTCTCCTTTAATGGTTTCCAACTTATTGCGAAACCTTTCTTCAGCAACTCTTATCTCATTATCCAAGGCACTTGGATTTCCATCTTTTCTGGATTCTGATTTATCACCAAACGTCTCTTCAACAGAGCCTTTAGCTTCTTTTATCTCATTGTCCAAATCACTTGGGCTTTCTCCTTTTGTGGTTTCTAATGTATAACTAAACTTATCTTTAGTAGCTTTTATCTCATTATCTAAATCACTTGAAATTGCTCTTTTTGTGGTTTGTGATTTAACATTAAGCTTCTCTTTACTCGTATCTTTAGTAGCTCTTATCCCATTATCCAAGCCACTTGGACTTTCATCTTTGCTGGATTCTGATTTATCACCAAATGTGTCTTCAACACAGCCTTTGGCTTCTTTTATCTCACTGTCTATATCACTTGGGCTTTCTCTTCTCGTGGTTTCTGATGTATAACCAAACTTGTCTTTAGCTTCTTTTACCTCATTATCCAAGGTACTTCGAATTTCTCCTTTTGTGGTTTCTGATGTATAACCAAACTTAATTTTAGCAGCTTTTATGTCATTATCCAAGCCACTTGAGATTTCTCCTTTTGTGGTTTCTAATGTATAGCTAAACTTATCTTTAGCAGCATTCATCTCATTATCTAAACTTGGAATTTCTCCTTTTACGGTTCCTAATTTATCACCAACTTTTTCTTTAGCAGGGCCTTTAGTACCTTTTATCTCATTATCTAAATCTCTAAAAACTGCTTTTTTAGTGATTTTTGATTTGACACTAAACTTGTCTTTACTCATATCTTTAGCAGCTTTTATCTCGTTATCTAAACCACTTGAATTTTCTCCTGTTATGGTTTCTGATTTATCACCAAATCTGTCTTTAACAGCTTTTATCTCATAATCCAAATCTCTTGATACTGCTTTTTTTGTAGTTTTTAACTTATTATTCAACTTCTCTTTTCTGTGATCTTTAGCTACTTTTATCTCATTGTACAAATCACTCGGGCTTTTATCTTTTGTGAGTTCTATTTTACCAATAAATTTGTCTTTAACAGTTTTTCTCTCATTATCTAAACCACTTTGGCTTTTTCCTTTTGTGGGTTCTGATTTATTACCAAATTTTTCTTCAGCAGCATTTTTCTCACTTTCCAAACCACTTTGGCTTTCATTTTTTGTGAGTTCTGATTTATCACCAATCTTGTCTTCAGCAGAGCCTCTAGCTGCTTTTATCGCATTATCCAAACCTCTTGAGCTTTCTCCTTTTATGGTTTCTGATTTATCACCAACCCTGTCTTTAGAAAAGCCTTTAACAGCTTTGATCTCATTATCCAAATCACTTGATACTGCTCTTTTTGTGGGTTCTGACTTAACATCAAACTTGTCTTCACTGTGGTCTTTAACAGCTTTTACCACATTATCTAAATCACTTAAAACTGGTCTTTTTGTGGTTTTTGATTTAACACTAAACTTGTATTTATTGGTATCTTTAGCAGCCTTTATCTCGTTATCCAATCCATATGTACTTTCGTCTTTTCTGGATTCTGATCCATCACCAAACGTGTTTTCAGCAAAGCCTGTAGACGCTTTCATCTCATTATCCAAACCTCTTGAGCTTTCTCCTATTATAATTTCTGATTTATCACCAAACTTGTCTTTAGCAAAGACTTTAGCAGCTTTTATCTCATTATCCAAATCTTTTGATACTGCTTTGTTTGTGGTTTTTGACTTATTATTGAACTTTTCTTTTCTGTGGTCTTTAGCTACTTTTATCTCATTATACAAATCATTCGGACTTTTATCTTTTTTGAGTTCTGATTTACCAGTAAATTTATCTTTAACAGTTTTTCTCTCATTACCTAAACCACTTTGACTTTTTCCTTTTGTGGGTTCTGATTTATTACCAAACTTTTCTTCAGCAGCATTTTTCTCATTTTCCAAACCACTTTGGCTTTCATTTTTTGTGAGTTCTGATTTATCACCAATCTTGTCTTCAGCAGAGCCTCTAGCTGCTTTTATCTCATTATCCAAACCACCTGTGTTCTCTTCTTTTGTGGGTTCTGATTTATCACCAATCTTGTCTTCAGCAGAGCCTCTAGCTGCTTTTATCTCATTATCCAAACCACCTGTGTTCTTTTTTTTTGTGGCTTCTGATTTATCACCAATCTTGTCTTCAGCAGAGCCTTTTGCTGCTTTTATCTCATTATCCAAACCACCTGTGTTCACTTCTTTTGTGAGTTCTGATTTATCACCAATCTTGTCTTCAGCAGAGCCTATAGCTGCTTTTATCTCATTATCCAAACCACCTGTGTTCTCTTTTTTTGTGGTTTCTGATTTATCCCCAATCTTGTCTTCAGCAGAGCCTCTAGCTGCTTTTATCTCATTATCCAAAGCACCTGTGTTCTCTTCTTTTGTGGGTTCTGATTTATCACCAATCTTGTCTTCAGCAGAGCCTTTTGCTGCTTTTATCTCATTATCCAAACCACCTGTGTTCACTTCTTTTGTGGGTTCTGATTTATCACCAATCTTGTCTTCAGCAGAGCCTATAGCTGCTTTTATCTCATTATTCAAACCACCTGTGTTCTCTTCTTTTGTGGGTTCTGATTTATCACCAATCTTGTCTTCAGCAGAGCCTATAGCTGCTTTTATCTCATTATTCAAACCACCTGTGTTCTCTTCTTTTGTGGGTTCTGATTTATCACCAATCTTGTCTTCAGCAGAGCCTTTTGCTGCTTTTATCTCATTATCCAAACCATCTGTGTTCACTTCTTTTGTGGGTTCTGATTTATCACCAATCTTGTCTTCAGCAGAGCCTTTTGCTGCTTTTATCTCATTATCCAAACCATCTGTGTTCACTTCTTTTGTGGGTTCTGATTTATCACCAATCTTGTCTTCAGCAGAGCCTATAGCTGCTTTTATCTCATTATCCAAACCGCCTGTGTTCTCTTCTTTTGTGGGTTCTGATTTATCACCAATCTTGTCTTCAGCAGAGCCTATAGCTGCTTTTATCTCATTATCCAAACCGCCTGTGTTCTCTTCTTTTGTGGGTTCTGATTTATCACCAATCTTGTCTTCAGCAGAGCCTATAGCTGCTTTTATCTCATTATTCAAACCACCTGTGTTCTCTTCTTTTGTGGGTTCTGATTTATCACCAATCTTGTCTTCAGCAGAGCTTCTAGCTGCTTTTATCTCATTATCAAAACCACCTGTGTTCTCTTTTTTTGTGGGTTCTGATTTATCACCAATCTTTTCTTCATCAGAGCCTTTTGCTGCTTTTATCTCATTATCCAAACCACCTGTGTTCTCTTTTTTTGTGGGTTCTGATTTATCACCAAACTTCTCTTTAGCAGGGCCTTTAGCAGCTCTTATCTCATTATCCAAACAACTTGGGCTTTCTCCTTTTATGGTTTCTAATTTATCGCGAAACATTTCTTCGGCAGGGCCTGCAATAACTTTTACCTTATTATTTAAATCACTTGAAACTGGTCTTTTTGTAGTTTTTGAATGAACAGTAAACTTGTATTTACTGGTATCTTTTGCAGCTTTTATCTCATTATCATTTAACTCATTTGAACATTCATCTTTTCTGGATTCTGATTTCTCACCAAACGTGTCTTTAGCAAAGCCTTTGGTATCATTTATCTCATTATGTAAATCACTTGGTACTGCTCTTTTTGTGGTTTTTAACTTAACATCAAACTTGTTTTCACTTTGGTCTTTAGCAGCTTTTATCTTATTATCTAAACGCTTTGGGCTTTCTCCTTTTGTTGTTTCTAATTTATAACCAAACTTGTTATCAGCTGTTATCTCCTTATGCAAATCACTTGAATGCGTTTTTTTTCTGGTTTGTGATTTAACACCAAACTTTATTTTACTGGGATATTTAGCAACTTTTATTTTCTTGTATAAATTACGTGAAACTTCTGTTTTTGTGGTTTTTGATTTATCACTCAACTTGTATTTACTGGAATCTTCAGCAGGTTTTATGTCATTACCTAAACGACTTAAGCTTTGTCCTCTTTTGATTTCTAATTTATCACCAAACTTGTTTTTAGCAGGACCTTTAGCAGCTTTTATTTCATTATCCAAACCAGTTAAAACTCCTCTTTTTATGGTTTTTGGTTTATCACCAAACTTTTCTTTACTGGGGTCTTTAGCTTGTTTTATCTCATTATCTACATCACTTACAACTGGCCCGTTTGCAGTTTGTAATTTATCACCAATCTTGTTTTCATCAGAATCTGTAAGAACTTTTACTTCATTATCTAAACCAATCGGAATTGGTTCTTTTGTGGCTTCTGAGTTATCGTTAAAACCAATTATAACTATACCATTTGTAGTTTTTGATCCATCACTAATACCATCTTGACTAACGGGGCTTGTTTGTTGTAACCCATGAGACAAACCACTTTGGACTGTTATCTTTATATTTTCCAATTCATTACTATCCAGCCACTTACTTGGGTTTCTCGTAGTTTTTAAACTATCAAACAAAGCATTTTGATTTGTTTCTTTCAGAGTTTCTGATCCACTACAAACCCTATTCATATCAGAATCTCTTACACTTTGTAACTCACGGTTAAGATCTCTTTGAACTGTTAATTTTGGAGTTTTCGGCTCATCACTGTAGAACAATTTATTATCCTCTTTTGTAAATTTTAACTCTTCTCGCAAATTACTTTGAGCTACTCCTCTTGTGCTTTTTGAATCATTTCCAGTTTCCCTCATAGTTTTTGATTCATCATTAAAACCGCATTGAACTTCTTTTGTAGTTTCTAATTCCTCATCAATATTATTAGTTCTTTTCTTAGTTTTTGATCTATCATTAAACTTGCTTTCACCAACACCTTTTGTAACTTCTAATATATTATCCAAACAACTTTGAACTGTTTCTTTTACAGGTTCAAATTTTACATTTTCACTTGAGTAACTTGTAGTTTTCAACCCAACATTCGAAACATTTTGAAACGCTCTTTTATCGTTTTGTAATTTATCGTCAAACCCTCTTTCACTATGGTGTCTTGTAATATTCAATTCATCATCCAAACCACTTTGAACTATCATTTTTGAAGTCTCTCTCATAATTTTTAATTCATTTTTTAAACCTCTTGGAACTGTTCTTTTTCTAGTTTTCAATTTACCACCAAACTTGCCTTCTGTAGCTTCTAACTTATTATCCAAGTCATTATTTACAGTTACTTTTAAGCCACAATCAAACTTGTCTTCATTGGTATACTTTGAATCTCCTAATTTATCATCCAAACAACTCTGAACTGTTTGTTCTGCATTTTCTGATTCGTCATCATACATCCATTCACTAAAGTCATTTGCAGTTAAACACCTATTATCTAAATAATTTTGAACTTTTCCTTTTACAGTTTCTAATCCTTCTCCTGTCTCTCTGTGGATCTGTAATTCATCACCCAAAAATATTTCAATAGCTTTTTTTGTATTTTCTGGTTTATTATCAAAGTTGTTTTCATGAAAGACTCCAGTAGCTCCTAATTCATCTACCAAATAATTTTCAACAGACAATTTCGTTGCTTTTGATCTGTCATCATACCTATCTTCACGAACATTATTTTTAGTTTCTAATTTAACATCCAAATACCCTTTAACTCTTTCGTTTTCTGTTTCTGATCCATCACCAAACCCATCTTCACCTATATATTTTACATGTTGTAACCCGTTATACAAATTATTTTGAAATGCTTCTTTTGTTGTTCCTAAGCCGTCATTAAACCTGCTCTCACTAGGGTATCTTGTGTCTATTAATTTATCATACAAACGACTTTGAACTGTTTCTCCAGTATATTCTGCTCCATCTCTAATCAATCGTTCACTTGCATCTGTTGCAACTTGTAATCCATGGTCTAAGATATTTGGATCTATTCCTTCCGTCATTTTTAACCCACAACCAAACCCACCTCCAGAATATTTCTCAGTTTTTAACTCATCATCTAAACCCCTTTGGATTGTTTGTTCCGTAGTGTGTAATTGGTTATTGAACTTGCTTTTGTCTGTAGATTCTAACCCGTCATCAAATTTACTCTGGATTGCTCCTCTTGCGGTTTCCGATCCATTTCCAAACAAACCTTTGCTAGAGTCTTTTGTGTTTTCTAATTCATGATCCAAACTACTTTGGAGTATTCCTTTTTTATTTTCTATTCTCTCACCAAACCTTACTTCATCAGAATTCGTTGTAATTTTTATCCTATTATTCAAACGATTTTGGATAATTCCTCTTGTGTTTTTTTCTAGTTTATTGCCAGACTCTTCTGCCATACGTCTAGTAATTTCTAGCTCACCATCCAAATCATTTTGATCTTTCGTTTTTGTAGCTTCTGATCTATCACCAAACCGACCGTCCGAAGATATTGTAGTTCCTGTCTCATCATCTAAATCATTTTGAACTGTTAATTTTGTGGTTTTTGGTTTGTCACCGTACTCGCCTTCAATTGTAGACTCTGATCCACCGTCAAAACTCCTTCGATTAGTTCCTCTTGTAATTTTTAATTCATCTGCAATCAACCCTTTGCTAGAGCTTGTTGTATTTTGTAATCTCTTCTCCGAGCTACTCAAACTAATGTGGGTAATTTCCTTTTTAGTTTCTGATCCATCACCAAACCCATGTTGAGAAAGCATCTTTGCTTCTATCTTATTTTGGACTGGTCCTTTTATAGTTTCCAATGCATCATACAAACTACTTTGAAACGTTTCTTTTTTAGATTTTGATTTGACACCAAACTTACCTTCTGTAACTTCTAACTTATTATCCATTCGTGTAACCTCCACGTTACCATCTAAACCATATTTAAATGTCCCCTTGCTACTTTTTGATCCATCATCAAACTTACCTTCACCAGAATCCTTTATAACTTTTGACCTGTTATTCAAACTACTTTGAAACGTTTCTGGTTTATTGCCAAACTCTCCTTCCTTTCTAGTCACTTTTGGCACGTAATTCCGACCACTTTGAACTTCCATTTTTTTATTTTCTGATTCCTTACCCAACAACCTTTCAGTAGACCCATTTGTAGTTTCTAGTTCACTTTCCAAGCCACTTTTAACTGTTATTTTTGCATTTAGTGGTTCGTAGCTAAATGAAGTTTTACTTATTTCTTTTACAGTTTCTAATCTACTGCTAATTTCGCTTTCATTCTCTCCTAGTGAAGCTTTAGATCTATCAGAAACAATACTTTTCCTGATGTCTCTAGCCATCTTATCACTACCAGTTGTATAATTTTTGTTAGTAATTAAATCATTCATATCGGTATTTGATGCTGCACTTTCTGTTTGTGTTGTTGTTTCATCGAGTTCTTTGACACACACTTCAATTTTTAATCGATTCTGATGACCCTTATTCCCACCGAGCTCAAACGTTTTGCCTAAACAGATATTATTTTCGTATTTATCTACCTTTCTCTTTTCCTCATCTCCAAGCTGGTATAAGTAACTTTCCTCGGAGTCATCATCTGTATCACAATCTTTTTGACATTCTCTAATAATATTTATAAACTCCACAACCCCATGTTTTCCGTTATTACTTTCATCATCTGAAACTTCTTCTCTGCGTTTTTTAAGATTGTTATATCCCTCTGCTTTTGCTTCTGTCGCCATGTTCCTTCTAATATATCTCGCTATTTCATTGTCACAGTACTTATCGCCCAAACTCCAAACAGATTCGTGCGTCTGTACCTTTAGAGCTTTTGTGTTTCTTTCTCCAGATGTATTTTCACAATATTCAGCTTTCGATTCT
The DNA here is from genome assembly GCA_011833715.1 of Carcinoscorpius rotundicauda. Classification (NCBI taxonomy): domain Eukaryota; kingdom Metazoa; phylum Arthropoda; class Merostomata; order Xiphosura; family Limulidae; genus Carcinoscorpius; species Carcinoscorpius rotundicauda. Next base: position 148,517,382 of record CM022393.1, read on the forward strand.
TTTTCACCGTATAGAACTTGGTCGTGGTGTCTTCTTCCTGAAGCAGCATTTTCAAGCTGTTCTTCCCAAAACCTAGTCACAACTGTTTCAGATCCATCAACTCCACTATTTATCCCATTATTTCCATCAGTTTCAATCCCATCATCTTTAGATGCAAGTATGTTACGACTCTCTTTCTGGGTTCCTACAATACCAGATACAGTTTCATCCCACACCAAAACATGTTTCTCAAACCCAAATATTCCACCATTCACATCGAGATCCGTTTTTTCCCAAGTATTATATTGAATGATCTTACCAACATCGTAATCTGGACCAAAGTTTCCGTCATCATCAAGGAGGGTAATACTATTCTTATCAGTTGAATGCTTATCTTCTTTATTATTTACAAATGATTTGTCTTTACTTTGGGTCATGGGATGTTCGTTGGAAAATTTGACCACAATGTTATGATTGACCATTCTATCTTGTTCTTTTTTACTTTCATCAAAAGCTTTCGTTTGTTGACGTTGCATCAAAGTTCCAATATCCGCTGTTTTGTTTTCATTAGGGTTACACCGCACCCCCACAGACTTGATAATTTTTGACATTTCTTTTCCGCTGGAAGAGGTGATTTGGTTTCTCGATCGAGATTTCAAAATGATATTTATTCTACCATTTGTTTCATGTTTTCCTTCTTCATTATCAAACATTTTACTTTCTTCCACCTCTTCGAAATCTGTGTCTTCGTCTTCTTTCCTTTCTTCAAAGTAATGTCTCTTATCCCTCCGTCTCTTGTTCAAAATCCCTCGCTCTTCTATTTGGTGATTCACCCACTTTTGTCTCTTGCTAAGGAGATTTATGGAAATGCTTAACACACATATCATACATAGACGTGACAAAAAGTTACATTTTACACTCCATTGTTTATACAGGAATATTTTATTTCATTAAAATATAGTACAGTTGCCCTATTTTCTAAATCCAGTCTTCAACATATGATTTCTTGGTAAAACAATTAAAATATATATATAAGTGAAACTTTTTGATAAAATAACTAAATACCGTTTGCTTTCCAACTTGCCATCTTCGGTCTCCACTGAACTGTCGCTAAACTCAAGCATCTTAGTTCTTTCGTCATCAATTACTGGATGATTTCTCATATTTCCTGGAACTTTTGTATCTACAGCAATGTTATTGCTAACGTAACTGCCAAAAGTCCCCGCTTTTTCAATTTTCGACGATATAGTAATATTAGAATTAGAAGGTGCTCTTTCGTTCTCACAGATCTCTTGACTACCAAAGGATGTAGTAGCTTTAAAAAAATCAAACAAAAAAATGTGCATTAACAGCAATAAATATCCAAATGTATATTGTAGCTCTAACCATGTTAATATGCATATTAAATAAACATATGCTACAACTGACATAGCAGATGTAGACCTACATGGAACCACTATCCTGTAACTAATAATGTCCTCTAGCAGACTGTAACTACTGGATAATAATGTACACTAGTAGACTGTAACTACGGGATAATAATGTACACTAATAGACTGTAACTACTGGATAATAATGTACACTAGTAGACTGTAACTACTGGATAATAATGTCCACCAGTAGACTGTAACTACTGGATAATAATGTCCACCAGTAGACTGTAACTACTGGATAATAATGTACACTAGTAGACTGTAACTACTGGATAATAATGTACACTAATAGACTGTAACTACTGGATAATAATGTCCACCAGTAGACTGTAACTACTGGATAATAATGTACACTAGTAGACTGTAACTAATGGATAATAATGTACACTAGTAGACTGTAACTACTGGATAATAATGTCCACCAGTAGACTGTAACTACTGGATAATAATGTACACTAGTAGACTTACATGGAACCACTATCCTGTAACTAATAATGTCCTCTAGCAGACTGTAACTACTGGATAATAATGTACACTAGTAGACTGTAACTACTGGATAATAATGTACACTAGTAGACTGTAACTACTGGATAATAATGTCCACCAGTAGACTGTAACTACTGGATAATAATGTACACTAGTAGACTGTAACTACTGGATAATAATGTACACTAGTAGACTGTAACTACTGGATAATAATGTACACTAGTAGACTGTAACTACTGGATAATAATGTACACTAATAGACTGTAACTACTGGATAATAATGTCCACCAGTAGACTGTAACTACTGGATAATAATGTCCACCAGTAGACTGTAGCTACTGGATAATAATGTCCACCAGTAGACTGTAACTACTGGATAATAATGTACACTAGTAGACTGTAACTACTGGATAATAATGTACACTAGTAGACTTACATGGAACCACTATCCTGTAACTAATAATGTCCTCTAGCAGACTGTAACTACTGGATAATAATGTACACTAGTAGACTGTAACTACTGGATAATAATGTCCACCAGTAGACTGTAACTACTGGATAATAATGTACACTAGTAGACTGTAACTAATGGATAATAATGTACACTAGTAGACTGTAACTACTGGATAATAATGTCCACCAGTAGACTGTAACTACTGGATAATAATGTACACTAGTAGACTGTAACTACTGGATAATAATGTACACTAGTAGACTGTAACTACTGGATAATAATGTACACTAGTAGACTTACATGGAACCACTATCCTGTAACTAATAATGTCCTCTAGCAGACTGTAACTACTGGATAATAATGTACACTAGTAGACTGTAACTACTGGATAATAATGTACACTAGTAGACTGTAACTACTGGATAATAATGTACACCAGTAGACTGTAACTACTGGATAATAATGTACACTAGTAGACTGTAACTACTGGATAATAATGTACACTAGTAGACTGTAACTACTGGATAATAATGTACACTAGTAGACTGTAACTACTGGATAATAATGTACACTAATAGACTGTAACTACTGGATAATAATGTCCACCAGTAGACTGTAACTACTGGAAAATAATGTCCACCAGTAGACTGTAACTACTGGATAATAATGTCCACCAGTAGACTGTAACTACTGGATAATAATGTACACTAGTAGACTGTAACTACTGGATAATAATGTCCACTAGTAGACTGTAACTACTGGATAATAATGTCCACTAGTAGACTGTAACTACTGGATAATAATGTACACTAGTAGACTGTAACTACTGGATAATAATGTACACTAGTAGACTGTAACTACTGGATAATAATGTACACTAATAGACTGTAACTACTGGATAATAATGTCCACCAGTAGACTGTAACTACTGGATAATAATGTCCACCAGTAGACTGTAACTACTGGATAATAATGTCCACCAGTAGACTGTAACTACTGGATAATAATGTACACTAGTAGACTTACATGGAACCACTATCCTGTAACTAATAATGTCCTCTAGCAGACTGTAACTACTGGATAATAATGTACACTAGTAGACTGTAACTACTGGATAATAATGTCCACCAGTAGACTGTAACTACTGGATAATAATGTACACTAGTAGACTGTAACTAATGGATAATAATGTACACTAGTAGACTGTAACTACTGGATAATAATGTCCACCAGTAGACTGTAACTACTGGATAATAATGTCCACCAGTAGACTGTAACTACTGGATAATAATGTACACTAGTAGACTGTAACTACTGGATAATAATGTACACTAGTAGACTGTAACTACTGGATAATAATGTACACTAGTAGACTGTAACTACTGGATAATAATGTACACTAGTAGACTTACATGGAACCACTATCCTGTAACTAATAATGTCCTCTAGCAGACTGTAACTACTGGATAATAATGTACACTAGTAGACTGTAACTACTGGATAATAATGTACACTAGTAGACTGTAACTACTGGATAATAATGTCCACCAGTAGACTGTAACTACTGGATAATAATGTACACTAGTAGACTGTAACTACTGGATAATAATGTACACTAGTAGACTGTAACTACTGGATAATAATGTACACTAATAGACTGTAACTACTGGATAATAATGTCCACCAGTAGACTGTAACTACTGGATAATAATGTCCACCAGTAGACTGTAACTACTGGATAATAATGTCCACCAGTAGACTGTAACTACTGGATAATAATGTACACTAGTAGACTGTAACTACTGGATAATAATGTCCACTAGTAGACTGTAACTACTGGATAATAATGTCCACTAGTAGACTGTAACTACTGGATAATAATGTCCACTAGTAGACTGTAACTACTGGATAATAATGTACACTAGTAGACTGTAACTACTGGATAATAATGTACACTAGTAGACTGTAACTACTGGATAATAATGTACACTAATAGACTGTAACTACTGGATAATAATGTCCACCAGTAGACTGTAACTACTGGATAATAATGTCCACCAGTAGACTGTAGCTACTGGATAATAATGTCCACCAGTAGACTGTAACTACTGGATAATAATGTACACTAGTAGACTGTAACTACTGGATAATAATGTACACTAGTAGACTGTAACTACTGGATAATAATGTACACTAGTAGACTGTAACTACTGGATAATAATGTCCACCAGTAGACTGTAACTACTGGATAATAATGTACACTAGTAGACTGTAACTAATGGATAATAATGTACACTAGTAGACTGTAACTACTGGATAATAATGTCCACCAGTAGACTGTAACTACTGGATAATAATGTACACTAGTAGACTGTAACTACTGGATAATAATGTACACTAGTAGACTGTAACTACTGGATAATAATGTACACTAGTAGACTTACATGGAACCACTATCCTGTAACTAATAATGTCCTCTAGCAGACTGTAACTACTGGATAATAATGTACACTAGTAGACTGTAACTACTGGATAATAATGTACACTAGTAGACTGTAACTACTGGATAATAATGTACACCAGTAGACTGTAACTACTGGATAATAATGTACACTAGTAGACTGTAACTACTGGATAATAATGTACACTAGTAGACTGTAACTACTGGATAATAATGTACACTAGTAGACTGTAACTACTGGATAATAATGTACACTAATAGACTGTAACTACTGGATAATAATGTCCACCAGTAGACTGTAACTACTGGATAATAATGTACACTTGTAGACTGTAACTACTGGATAATAATGTCCACTAGTAGACTGTAACTACTGGATAATAATGTCCACTAGTAGACTGTAACTACTGGATAATAATGTACACTAGTAGACTGTAACTACTGGATAATAATGTACACTAGTAGACTGTAACTACTGGATAATAATGTACACTAATAGACTGTAACTACTGGATAATAATGTCCACCAGTAGACTGTAACTACTGGATAATAATGTCCACCAGTAGACTGTAACTACTGGATAATAATGTCCACCAGTAGACTGTAACTACTGGATAATAATGTACACTAGTAGACTTACATGGAACCACTATCCTGTAACTAATAATGTCCTCTAGCAGACTGTAACTACTGGATAATAATGTACACTAGTAGACTGTAACTACTGGATAATAATGTCCACCAGTAGACTGTAACTACTGGATAATAATGTACACTAGTAGACTGTAACTAATGGATAATAATGTACACTAGTAGACTGTAACTACTGGATAATAATGTCCACCAGTAGACTGTAACTACTGGATAATAATGTCCACCAGTAGACTGTAACTACTGGATAATAATGTCCACCAGTAGACTGTAACTACTGGATAATAATGTACACTAGTAGACTGTAACTACTGGATAATAATGTACACTAGTAGACTGTAACTACTGGATAATAATGTACACTAGTAGACTTACATGGAACCACTATCCTGTAACTAATAATGTCCTCTAGCAGACTGTAACTACTGGATAATAATGTACACTAGTAGACTGTAACTACTGGATAATAATGTACACTAGTAGACTGTAACTACTGGATAATAATGTCCACCAGTAGACTGTAACTACTGGATAATAATGTACACTAGTAGACTGTAACTACTGGATAATAATGTACACTAGTAGACTGTAACTACTGGATAATAATGTACACTAATAGACTGTAACTACTGGATAATAATGTCCACCAGTAGACTGTAACTACTGGATAATAATGTCCACCAGTAGACTGTAACTACTGGATAATAATGTCCACCAGTAGACTGTAACTACTGGATAATAATGTACACTAGTAGACTGTAACTACTGGATAATAATGTCCACTAGTAGACTGTAACTACTGGATAATAATGTCCACTAGTAGACTGTAACTACTGGATAATAATGTCCACTAGTAGACTGTAACTACTGGATAATAATGTACACTAGTAGACTGTAACTACTGGATAATAATGTACACTAGTAGACTGTAACTACTAGATAATAATGTCCACTAGTAGACTGTAACTAATGAATGCTACTTCCTGTAAAGAGCTGGGTTACTTATGTTCCTCTAACCTGGATGTGATAACCTTTAATGTGTACTGAATGTTAGACACAATTGAACTTTTGACCTGTAAATGCTAGCCAGTTATGTTTGTTAAAGGTAAGGCGTTTGTGAACTTGTAATTACTGACAGTTTATATTTTCGAAATGTGAAATAGATATGAAACTCTGACCGTTTATTTCTTCTAAATGCTCAGTATATGTTAATCTTGTCATAGTACTGCTAAATATTACTTCCTGATGTACACTTGTAGTGTCTTTAGATCAGTTATAAACAAATACCTGTGCTCTCTTTGGATTTTAGGCTACTTTTCTCCACTACCTCTTCAACACCACTATCTTCTCCTTGTGACCAGCTGGACCCAACCAATGAGCATTCCTTCAGGTAAATCTCAGGTTCCCGGGCCTTCAAAGATTGAAGTTTAACACGTGGAAGGTATATTTATTAGTTTTATTAGTATTTTCACCAATATAATTTTTTTTTTTTTTTTTTTTAGCATTAACGTAAGCATCAAGTTTCACACTTGTAAAAATGTAACAGTTTAAACAAGAAATTCATAATTACTGATACTTTGTGGGAGGGGTGAATGATCTTTAATCAGCATTCCGCTCTTCGTTTACTCAACGTTACTCCCCTTCCGCCTCTGTATGAGAAACAAACTAAACAGTCCATAACTCTTTAGACAATCTCAAACAGTTACTTACGAATGTGCACTTAAACTGGCTGTGTAATACAAGAAACAGAGTGGATGTAAAAAACATTTAACTGTTTATTGGTATTGATCTGTTTACTTTGGACACCCGTGATTTTTACTATCAAACGATACTTTTAACCGCAAATGTAGACAGTTTACAGTTATCAAAACGTATTATTATTATTATTGATTTCCTACTGAATTATGAGCTTCAGAAACATATTCCAAATTCCTAAATGATAAATTTCTAAGACGTATTCAGTACCCTGAAAATAAAACGAAGTTTATTATTTCACATTTCGTTACTTTAGTAATCGATTTAACCCATTAAACTGATAATACAAAAACAGTGGATGGGAAAATCAGAAATAATAAGAACGATTAGAGGTAAGAAATAAAAACATGAAAACATGACGAAAACACATAAAATAATTATTCTATGTGTTAAATTGATCCAAAAAGAATGTGGCCAAGAAAGGGTTAAAGAGAAAATATTCTCTAACAAACATAACCAGATGAACGTAATCTATAAAACTGCAAAGAAAGATATTGTAACCAATGAAACCAGAAGATCGTAGCTTATGCAGAGGTTAAGTACATTATGTTAAAACGACTTTGGGGTCTCACCACGATGTTACAGTTCAGGTCACCACGTCTAGTCGTGCATTATCTCACGAACATGCATCTTGGTAATTCTTTCAATGAAGATCCTGTCAGGGTCTACATCCGAAGCATGCCCTTTCTCCTTGGGTGGTTTCAACAATGCATCTAGTGTGCATGGATAACTATTTCCCGGTGCCAAGTTCAACAGTTGGACTACAAGGAAATCCTTATGCACTTCATCTAATTACATTACTGGTATGTTTTTATATGGAATAGCGTGAATAACGGTTTCATTTTTTTAACTGTTTAAAATATGTGATAGTTTAAGAAATATGTTATGGAAGCACATTGCGACCAGTGCTGCTTTTCCAGACGTAGATTCTTTTTTATTATGTCGTGTTCTGTTATTTGCAGTACGTGGACGGCTTTTGGCCAATGACCTTTGCATTTTTGGATTATTATCTATTACAAGACGCCGCACTTTCTTCTCATGTCTGGTGTACGACTTATTGTAGATCTTTCTCTAGATGGTCATAAAACCCAAAGTTGATCCATTTCCCTTTGTTTCTTTTTAATGCCATTAAATACAAGGGATTTTCCTGATCTGGAAATTCTAAATCATCCATTTAAACGCATTTGTTGAAATAACTGTATGATTGTTCTGTATCGAATAGGGCTGTTACATATCCTTAAAGCAATAAGTTTTCAATAACATAATATTACATATGTAACGCCAAATAAAGTCAAAATATAATTGTAATACATCGTGACTTGATGTTGGCTTTTAGTACCAAATGAATTACGCCTAGTTAAAATCGTTTTAATATGATGCACTCAATTTCCTGTAAATAGATGATTATATTGTTCTCATAACAAGAGAAATAAAATAAATGTGCTATATAAGATTATAAACTGTTTTATTTGGAGGACTATCTGCGCCTGCTGCTCCTAATTTAGCAGTTAGTCAACAACAACACCCATTGCCAACTCTTGGACTACACTTTTTAACAACGAACAGTGGGTCTCACCCTCATATTATAACACCACAATTCATTGCAAAATATTGGACTACACTTTTAACAATGAACAGTGGGTCTGGCCGTCACATTATAACTATCCCACGGCTGAAAGGACGAGCGTGTTTGATGTCTATGGAGTCTATGCTGTTCCCACCACAGAAGTAAAACCCAATGTTTTCTCAGCCTTATAAACCTCTACATTTACTGCAAAACCTTTAGAGAGCTCATAATGATCTATATTTATAACGTAAAACCTTATTCAGTTGTAAATCATTCACACAGTGATTAAGTTAATTTCTTAAGCCTAACCAGATACATATTCGAGCATTACCATGATTTTAATGAATAGTTTGGAGTTAATGTCGTTGTCATTAAACAACGTGCATATTTTGACATAAAAAATGCTACAAGTTTTAAAGAGGAAAAAGAAGCTAGGAAGTAGGGCTCTATATAACATAGGAAATAGGGCTCTGTATAACATAGAAAGTAGGGCTCTGTATAACATAGGAAGTAGGGCTCTGTATAACATAGGAAGTAAGGCTCTGTATAACATAGGAAGTAGGGCTCTGTATAACATAGAAAGTAGGGCTCTGTATAACATAGGAAGTAAGGCTCTGTATAACATAGGAAGTAAGGCTCTGTATAACATAGGAAGTAGGGCTCTGTATAACATAAGAAGTAGAGCTCTGTAGAGCATAGGAAGTAGGGCTCTGTATAACATAGGAAGTAAGGCTCTGTATAACATAGGAAGTAGGGCTCTGTATAACATAAGAAGTAGAGCTCTGTATAACATAGGAAGTATGGCTCTGTATAACATAAGAAGTAGAGCTCTGTAGAGCATAGGAAGTAGGGCTCTGTATAACATAGGAAGTAAGGCTCTGTATAACATAGGAAGTAGGGCTCTGTATAACATAAGAAGTAGAGCTCTGTAGAGCATAAGAAGTAAGGCTCTGTATAACATAGGAAGTAGAGCTCTGTAGAGCATAGGAAGTAAGGCTCTGTATAACATAGGAAGTAGGGCTCTGTATAGCATAGGAAGTAAGGCTCTGTATAGCATAGGAAGTAAGGCTCTGTATAGCATAGGAAGTAAGGCTCTGTATAACATAAGAAGTAGAGCTCTGTAGAGCATAGGAAGTAGGGCTCTGTATAACATAGGAAGTAAGGCTCTGTATAACATAGGAAGTAGGGCTCTGTATAACATAAGAAGTAGAGCTCTGTAGAGCATAGGAAGTAGGGCTCTGTACAGCATAGGAAGTAGGGCTCTGTATAACATAGGAAGTAGGGCTCTGTATAGCATAGGAAGTAGGGCTGTGTATAACATAGGAAGTAGGGCTCTGTTTGTTATATAGGGCGTTCGAAAAGTCACTGTGCAGTCTTGTAATCATATGTTATTATATTTCAAATTTTGATCCCAATATGGTTTTAACAACCGAAGAACGTGCATGGCTCGTCGAACACGTGTTCAGAGAAGGTGGTAGATACACAGATGTTGTGCGACAGCGATTTGCTGAAAATTATCCCAGATACACGTGTTCCACATCGCAATACAGTTCGTAACCTTGTTGATAAGTTTCGGGAAACAGTATCAGTGAATGATCTCAAAAGCTGTGGAAGGCCAGCAAAGCTATCAGAGGAGAAACTATTGGATATTTCTGACAGTGTGATTCAGAGTCCACCAAAATCATTACGAAAGTTAGCTCAGCAGGTTGATATTGGTCTTGGAACTGCTCATAAGGTCGTCAGAAATAAATTAAAACTCTTCCCATACAAAATAATGGTGATACAAGAACTGGAAGCAACTGATAATGAAAAATGAATACGCTATTGGAGATGGTTTAACCGATTTATCGAAGAGAATGCGGCTAATGTATTGGATGTGACCTTTTTCACCGACGAAACATGGTTCCATCTCTCGGGTTACGTTAATTCACAAAATCCAAGATTGTGGTCATCCCATAATCCTCACAGTTTGCACGAAACACCCCTACATGATTTCAAGGTTGGTGTGTGGGTTGAGATTTCCAGACGTCGAATTGTTAGCCCTATTTACTTTATGAACACAATAAACAGCGAGCGCTATTGTTCGGAGATTCTTCACACCTTCATAGGTCAGATGATAAGTGATGAAATCAATCACTCGTGGTTTCATCAGGATGGTGCTACAGCCCACAGATCTATGCGGTTATTAAAGGAATGTTTTGGAGATCGCATTACTTGAAAAGATGTGTAGTCCCCACGCTCACCAGATCTTAATCCACCAGACTTTTATCTATGGGGAGCAGCAAAATCTGCAGTGTATCGGGATCGATGACTTGAAAGCAGCGATAAGAACATTCATTCAGTCTATTTCAAGCCAGCAACTAATAGTAGTGTTTAGAAACAAAATAAGAAGGATCCAAGTCTGTATTGATGCCAACAGAGGTCACTTTCAACATTGTTTATAATTGTCATTTATATTTATCTCCTGTATTCTATATCGAAACACGTCTGTTAATAAATATATAAGTGCACAGTGACTTTCCGAACACGAAACACTGTAACTGGTAACAAGCTGTAGATATTATAGGTTTCTGCTCGCATGGTCGGTGTAATACTTGTTATTTTGTGACCCTATCGAATAACTTTTGTTTTATTAATTGTTAAGCAACTTTCACCTCTTCACTGCTGACCTCACCCCACAGTTTTGTACGTTCCGACAATCAATTGTTTTATAACAAACGGTATAAAATGAATTGAGACTTACTAATGGCGGCATGAAATGTTTGGCTTTCAGTTCCTTTTCTTGATGAACTTTAACCTGAAAAGAATGGAACACCAGGTTACAAACATATAAGTAATCTCATTCTAAAATATTGTATTTGTCATTGGCTCAGACGCGTCTCTTGTTGAGATTGCACACAATTGCACTTAAAATATTTCAAAAGTTACATCCACGGTAGTTTCGCTGTAAACCAGCATATCCTAATTTTTCTCAGTTCGCGGCGCCCCTAGGCAAAAAACAAACGAAAACAAAAAACCTAACGGTTCCGTTTATTGAGTAGTTAGGTACAAACAACTTAATACTTAATAAATATTTATGTCCTCACAACTTAGTAGCTGTTTGAAAGAATTTATGTCCTCACAACTTAGTAGCTGTTTGAAAGAATGATACACGTAAATTAAAAGTAAAAACAATATTTCTATTTCATTTTTAAATAACCACAACTACTAATGGGATGTGTGCACGTGTCGGTTACTACACAGCTTCTCAAACCTTGGAATCTGATTGGACACCACCAGCCTCATTTCCTGTTCCACATTGGTTTAAATGCAAACCTTGGAATCTGATTGGACACCACCAGCCTCATTTCCTGTTCCACATTGGTTTAAATGCAAACCTTGGAATCTGATTGGACACCACCAGCCTCATTTCCTGTTCCACATTGGTTTAAGTGCAAACCTTGGAATCTGATTGGACACCACCAGCCTCATTTCCTGTTCCACATTGATTTTAGTGCAGAACTTGCTTTTTGTCACAGCAATTGCCAGAAACCCAGCTTTGCAGAGATATGATGTTACAACTGTAATTAGGATTCACGGAGCTTTAGTACTGAGCAGTGGATAGTCATCTTTTACTGATATTCAAACTCGGATAGTTCCAAGCTGCCAAGTTTTGTTTTTAAAGTCTTGTTACAAGACAGCTCAATAAGATTTTCTTCTTCTGCAGAGGTAAATTCAGATGGAGCCTTAGCCTTGAATGGGTCTTGGATTCATGCAAACTTTTCCATATCTTCTGGAAAGTAATTCTCAAACCATTCACTGAGGTTTGTTAGGTGCTCCTCAAAAATAGGTTTAGTTTGTAGGTCAAATCAACTTTATTGGATGATGTAACAAACTGCTGCAACAAGGGGAAACAGTCTTTGTCACCATCTTCAGTTTTCTTCTCCATATTAGTAACTTTTATCTGAAGGTTGAAACGTTCTCTGCGAGTTTTAGAAAGTGTTGCTTCCCTGCAGGGAGAGATTCAATGCATCCAGTTTTTTAAGAGATCACACAAATATGCTAATTTCGACAAAATATAATTATCTAAGATATTTTTAGCACATTTGTCTTCTTCTTTGAGATAAAAGTAGACTTCCTGTCATAATTCAAACGCACGGGACAGAGCATTCCCACGCCTCCCATTGCGAGCTTCAGCAGTACAACTAAGATGTGTGCCAGAACCCATATCCTCACACAGTTTTTTCAAAAACCTCGCCTTCCATGTCCGAGCTTTTATAAAGTTCACCCCTTTCAACTCACTTTCCAGGACTAGGTTCAGTTGATGACTCAGGTGCTTTGACACAAGGACTTCCCTGTGGATTATGCAGTGGGTTCACAGTGCATCAAGAGCTTTGCTTCGTATGAGTGCCTGCAATCCTCCATAACAGCTGTATATAGAGCGACCACCATTGGTACAGACACCAATGCACTTAGTCAACGGGCCTGGCATGGCCAAGCATGTTAAGGTGTGCGACTAGTAATCTGAGGGTCGTGGGTTCGCATCTCTGTCGCCCCAAACATGCTCGCCCTCCCAGCCGTGGTGGCGTTATAATGTGACAGCGGTCAATCTCACTAATCGTTGGTAAAAGAGTAGCCCAAGAGTTTGCGGTGGGTGGCGATGACTAGCTGGCTTCCCTCTAGTCTTACACTGCTAAATTAGGGACGGCTAGCACGGATAGCCCTCGAGTAGCTTTGTGCGAAATTCAAAAACAAACAAACAAACTTAGTCCAGTCTAAGTTGTTTTCACACACACGTGTCAAGGATCTCAAACAAGTGTTGAACCTTTGTAACTGCAATGACACTTTTACAAAAGAGAAGGTATTTCACAATTTTGTCACCATCCATGAACCATGTGTAGCAAATCAAATGAACATCCTTGTTGCTATCCGTCGCTTCATCTAGCTGTAACCCGAATTCCTTCGCTTTTAATTTTTCAATTAGCTGATAGTTGAGGTCTTCAGCCATGTGTTGGATTCTTTGACTGATACTATTGTTGGATAAAAATTCCTTTGAAAGCAGTCTTCCCACAGGTTCACGATATTCACTGCAGCCAGTACAATCAGTTCTTCTGTGATAGTGTGAGGCTTTTTACATTTCACGACTCTACATGTCACCTTGTAGGATGCTAGCAAAGCATTGCTTGGTATTGATGCTTGTTTCAAAAATGTACCTTTTTGTTCTTTCACTTCTTTTAACTTTCTGGTAAAATAATCATGGGATTTACCTGCTATGCTAGAATGATTGGTCTCCAAGTGGCGTTTTAGTTTACTTGGAAGCATGCACTCTGAGAGTCAAAACCTTTAAACACAATACACACTGTGGACACCCTTCATGATTGATATCAACTGAAGTAAAACCAAAATCTAGATAACTATCGTCATATTTCCATTCCTTCACAACTTTACCACTGGTTTCTGGTTCGCCATCCTTCTCTTCACTCCCACACTTCTAAATGTTTGAAATCTTTCCACTTTTATGCACAAGGACTAAAAATTAACAAAATAATTTCCTGGACTTCGCTACGCCTTACAGACACTTGATCACAACACCCTTCACTTATTTCAATAACTGACGGACCCTAAGAGTCGAAATGGATTTATATACAAAACCTAAGAAACGAGAAACTTCGAGAAGTTACTGGCATAGCCGAAAGTACAAGTAAACAAAAACATATCTAAAACATTCGAGAACGTCATTGAAAGGAATATAGCGTGATCTAATATTACAACTGTGAACGACTTCCAGCTAGTAGTTCGCGCAGAGTCCGACAGATGTCGATATCGCTGTGTTTCCCTCGAAATTTTGAAATATACCCCAGCGCCCAGTTTGGAAAACACTGCTGTAAACAATATAAAGCGACAAACCTGTGTAAAGAGCTTTCTCATAAAAAAATCTGACGAGATTAACATGCGAACTTATGTTACAAATAATGTGAGAAAACTAGCCTGTGTAAAGTACCGTTATAGGCAGTCTACTAAAAGTAGCCCGCTGGAATTTTCGTAACCTACAATGTGAAAACACGAGACTGTGTGGAGTTACGTTACAACCAATTTAAGAAAACTAGCCTGTGTTAAGTTTCGTCATAAACAATATGGAAAACTAGCTTATGGAAAATTTTATTACAAATAGTCCTGAAAGACCAACCTGCGTGAATTTTTGTTTCAAAGAATCTTGGAAGACCAACCTGTGTGAAGTTTCGTCCAACACTTCTGAGGAACACGTAGTTCTTGGGAAGAATGTCATTCCCTAACTGGTTCTGTATTATCTTCCTGAGCTGTGTTAGGGAAGTTGTTGGTAGAATTCTGTGGAACAGCACGTGGAAAAGAAATTACGTAACTCAAAAAATTAATAGATCTTATAGCAATGTATGTATATATAACTTATATTAATAAAGTGTCACGTGATTTATGAAATGCATAAACAATTCACAGTTATCAAGAAATTAAATATAGTTACCGAAGGAGTTGGAACATTATGTTCAAATTATTGGTTTGTTTCGGAGTTAAAATGCTCATTAACAAACCTGGGAGCAGAAAACGATAAAGTTCGTGGTCCAATCCCTACAATAAGGATAGCACAGATAGCCCATTTTTCAGGTTTGCACCACACTGAATGTTTTTATGGAGCTTTACTTATTACAATACTCATTGTAAATAACTGACGACAGAATTCAGTGGAATCAATTATTATAATTAACTTACAACAAAATTGGATGGAGTCAATCATTGTAACTAAGTGACAATAAAATTATGTGAAATCAATCATTGTAAATAACGAATGGCAGAACTGGGTGGAGTCAATCATTGTAAATAAGTGACAATAAAATTATGTGAAATCAATCATTATAAATAACGAATGACAAAACTGGGTGGAGTCAATCATTGTAAATAAATAATTACAGAACTGGGTGGAATCAATTATTATAAATAAATAACGACAGAATTTGGTGAATTCAATCATTGTAAATAACTGACAATAAAATTGGATAGAATCAATCATTGTAAATAACTGACAACAGAACTGGGTGGAATCAACCATTATAAATAACTGGTAATAAAATTGGGTGGAGTCAATCATTGTAAATAACTGACAATAAAATTGGGTGGAATCAATTATTGTAAATAACTTACAACAAAACTGGTGGGAATCAATCATTGTGAATAACTGACAATAAAATTTGGTTGAATAATTTATAGTGAATAACCGACAACAAAATTGCTGGAATCAATTATTGTAAATAACTGACAACAAAACTGAGTGGAATCAATCATTGTAAATAACTAACGACAGTAGTAGGTGGAATAAATCACTGTAAATACGAACTAATAAGGTTAATTATAACTTGAGTTCGATCTGGGAGAAGGGAGCACAAGCGATTTGTTTCATAAATAGTTCAGAAAGTTTGTTTGTTTTGAAATTTCGCACAAAGCTACTCAAGGGCTATCTGTGCTAGCCGTCCCTAATTTAGCAGTGTAAGACTAGAGGGAAGGCAGCTAGTCATCACCACCCACCGCCAACTCTTGGGCTACTCTTTTACCAACGAATAGTGGGATTGACCGTCACATTATACACCCCCCACGGCTGGGAGGGCGAGCATGTTTAGCGCAACGCGGGCGCGAACCCGCGACCCTCGGATTACAAGCGCACGCCTTAACGCGCTCGGCCATGCCAGGCCAGTTCAGAAAGAAAAACGTGTTTGGTAACTGTCGTTAACGTCATAGCTTACTTCCTTGTACTAGAAAAATATCAAGCGAGAAATGTTTACCGTTCCTGTAATTCAAGCTTAGTTAAAACGCGTAAAAGAATATAGAATCAAAGAGATAAAAAAAAAGGGTTCACTACTATAGTAAATATAAAAACATAAAATCGATTACTCTGAGATCGTTACAAATAGCGGAAGACTAGCGTGATATGTAGATTAGGTCATGTCTGTCATAAAGTATATATATATATTCAAAACCAGTACGTCGTCTGCTTTTTTTCTGGCTGTGAATAAGCCTTAAGTTTTACGAGCTCTGATATTGCTCCGTCTGACGCCAAACTACACTTAAATAATTTTAATTCGGTTTGTAGAGAATCACACAACAATGAACCATTCTTCACACACCTGGCACCATTTTAAGTAATGCCCGTGATAGTATGATACGAATTGTCATAGCAACAAGGTAACAGAATGTTTCAAGTTAGGCCTACCCAATCGCGATGAAACAGTACTAATTTTCTTGCTCTGTAACTTTTGGAGACAGAATATGTCTAGTTTGGTTAATCCAGTCGGCTGGTTAGATAATTTCTAATTAAACTTATGACGATGAAATATTCCTGTGTTTGTTTTTTTTTAAATTTATGGTGAGAATTACTATGCAATTAGTTCAATCCGGTCATCAGATGGGATAAATAGTGAATAAATTAATAACAGGGAAATAATCCTGTATTTGTAATTTAAGAACCCATAAGGACACAAATATATACGTTGATATATATATATGTATCCAGTTAGGTCAATCTAACCGTTCTGTGAGATTCGTACCTCATAAACTATGCATTTATATAAATAGTCCTTCTCAAAGAGCGTGTTTGAAAAATGGCCTTTTGTTCCATACATTAAAACCTACTTCAAACCCAAAATGATTTGTAGTCACAACAAAAGTCATTGACTTCTGTGACGTCACTGTTTTTTTTTTCTTCTGTGACGTTAAACGTCGACTTAAGTTCGTTAGAATCAAATCGATTCATTTCTTTGAACATTCAGTTAAGTAACGCAGTTTCTTCTTTTGTACCACTTTAACCATAGAGTTACTGATGGAACGATTTCATTGTTTCTTTGTTTTTTTTAATTTCGTCCAAATCTACACGAAAGCTATCTGTGCTAGCCGTCCCTAATTTTTTAGTGTAAGACTAGAGGGGAGGCAACTAGTCATCACCGCCCACCGCCAACTCTTGGGTTACTCTTTTATCAACGAATAGTGGAATTGACCGTCACATTATAACACCCCCACAGTTGAGAGGGCGAGCAAGTTTGATGTGACCCTCAGATAACGAGTCAAGTGCCTTAATCACTTGGCCATGCTGGGCCAGAGAAGCATTTGAACGCCATATATTTTGGTTTGGTTAGGTTTGAATTTCTCGCAAAGCCATCTGTTTTGAAAACACATTTTTCTAAACTATTTATGCACCAAGTTGTTTCCGGGTCCACGAACTTGGTTAACATAGACCCTAATAAAACATGGATACCACAAGATATTTAAACTAAAATAGCAAAAATTATTAAGTTAATCCTATTAATTATTCGGATTTCTCCTGCATTTTCAATAAGCGATATTATCATTAGCCAGTTGTTTACATCATGTTTTTTATCAGACAGAAATACAATGTTACTCAATGTGTATACGCCACCTATAGTGAACGACATAAAAACAATACCTTAATTTGTAGGTAAACTGGGCAGCAATAACTTAATATTTTATATGCAAAAACGGCTCGTTTGGGTTCAGAAAATATTTTAAATAGAAGAGCGAACAACGTCAGGTTCACAAAGAAAGAGCTAACTGACTGGAAGCTGACCACATGTTTGGAAGGGGTTGTGTAACTGAGTGTCGCAATGTAGAGGGCGGGGTTAGATGTTTGAATGTATAATTTTATCTATAATATTAATATAGGTATAATGGCGTTCCTTAATATTGGTTTATTTTGGGTTTAAGTTATTGTATAAGTAAGGCTTCTTTAATTTTGCATATAAAATTCTCAACAAGTGGGTTTCTCGACATCACTGAATAACTTAATATGTGGTCCCACACTAGCGAAACAGCTTAAGCTAGGCTTAGCTCAATTTTTTTTGTACAGATTTGATTAATGTTAAAATGTACATTCAATTACTGTTTGTCAGTCTGTTTGTTTCTCCGTTTGTTTGTTATTGTTTTTGTGTCTGTTTAAAGGTACTTGAGGGTTACTAACGCTAACCGTCTCTTATTTTGAAGTAATAGATTTAAAGAGAAGGAAACTGGACAACAACACTCATCGTCAACTCTTGGGCCTTTTGTGTGGCCGAATGGTTGGATCTGTCCGTCACCCTTATAACTCACCCACAGATCCAGGCTAAAGTTTGCCTATATTTTTTTCCCATATTTTTGGCAGTTGCGAGACGCTAACGCAGATCTACATTTTGGAACGTTAACTGTTGCGACACGCTCTGACCTTTACATAAACAGTCAGTACGTCGTCGTTAAAGGTCGCGCGCAGCTACCTGAGAACTATCTGCGCCAGCGTCTCTAATTTTGAAGTGGCAGAGAAGATGGGAGACAACTACTTAAGACCAATAACAGCCAACTCTTGAACATTTCTTTCATTAATAAAGTCACATTATAACACCCCCACCGTTGAAGGAGCAAGCTTGTTCGGTAAAAGGACGATCCCGCGACCCGCTGAATACAAATCGAGCACCATCACTATGCTATATCAGGCCCTAACAATCGAGGTAATATTCTCACATTTAAAACATGAAAAATACCTATAATTTATGCAATCAAGTAGGACATTTAATACATGCAAAACAAGGAAATGGCTCTTTTGTATTATTGTTTCTTTATTTCTTTTTTGAATTTCACGCAAAGCTACACGAGGGCTATCTACACTAGTCATTCCTAATTTAGCAGTGCAATACTAGAGGGAAGGCAGCTAGTCATGACCACCCACTGACAACTCTTGGGCTATTCTTTTATCAACAAATAGTGGGATTTACCGTACATAATAACACCTCCACGGCTGAAAGGGCGAGCATGTTTGGTGTTACCGGGACTCGAACCTGCGATCATTAGATTAGCAGTCGAGCACCCTAATCACCAGGCCATTCTAGGCCCTTTCGAGCTATTTTCTTTGTTTATAGTTAAGCATAAAGTTATACGATGGGCTGTGCTGTACTAGTCAATGGTATCGAAATCCAGTCGGGCCTGGCATGGCCAAGCGCGTAAGGCGTTCGACTCGTAATCCGAGGGTCGCGTGTTTGAGCCCGCGTCGCGCCAAACATGCTCGCCCTCCCAACTGTGGGGGCGTTATAATGTGACGGTCAATCCCACTTTTCGTTGGTAAAAGAGTAGCCCAAGAGTTGGCGGTGGGTGGTGATGACTAGCTGGCTTCCCTCTAGTCTTACACTGCTAAATTAGGGACGGCTAGCACAGATAGCCCTCGAGTAGCTTTGTGCGAAATTCCAAAACAAACAAACAAACAAATCCGGTCTTTAGCGAATAAGTCAGCAGATTTACTGCTGTGCCACTTGATGGCTCCACATTAAGTTGTCTTCAACCAGGAACTCGGAAGAAGATAAAATCATTATTATTATAAAAATATACAAAAAAGTTGAAAAAAAGAGAATAAAAGAAAGAAAAAATGTAATAGACGGAGGTGAAAAATGAATAAAAGGAAGTAGAAAAAGGGGATAGACGGAAGTGAATAAAAGGAAATAGAAGGAAGTGAAAAGTAAATAAAAGGAAGTAGAAAAGGGGAATAGACTGAAGCGAATAAAAGGAAATAGAAGGAAGTGAAAATGTCAATAAAAGTAAGTAAAAAAATTCAAATAAAATAAATAATAATTTTAAAAGATGTAAAAAAAACGAAGTATAACAGGTAGGAATAAAACGAAGTAAATATAATAATGATAAAAGTCCATGAGCCAGGTGGTTGAATGATACAAGTAAAGGTGGCAAAATGCCATTTATATTGTTGTATTTTCATGTTATAATATTAACACATACATATAATGTCTTTCCCAATGCAGCAGTTTCTTGCCAAAGGCTATCCGATCCCGTAACAAATATTATTTTACAAAATGAAGATATCCCTCGCAAAGGCCGAATTCAAATAAAACAGATCAGAGGATGTTTCTGTAATCTTGAAAATAAAATACAGAAAAACGCCACGTAGTGACGATTTAGGAATAGTAGGGAAAATTAATTTGTATCCTTCACCACTTGATACAATATGAGGTTACGAAGTCATATTTTAGTCTTTCTTTCGTGACTCTTTGACCTCTGTTTAGCTTGTCACACCCATTTTGGGGAGTGGTCACTTTCACTTGAAGGATACATGTTTTGTAATGCTCCAATCGATACACAGAACAATTATTCTACAAGTTGATTACCACGAAGCTCAGACATCTTACATAGCGAGTAGATATTATAAACCTTTACGTTCATATTTCTTCCATCGTGCGGCTCGTATTTTAGGTATTTTTTGTTTCCGAAGAAGCTTTAATATTTCTATTAAAATTTCCTTTATATATAAATATATATATATATATATATATGTATAACCATGGAGTAATTACTTATATTTATCGACGTCTATCCTCATCTGAATATGAGTTTAATTTGATTTTTTTTTTAATTTTCAAGCGTAGTTTTTAAGCTTGAGTGAGATTTTTTGCAATGTTTTTCTTTTTCACCTAGGTGGGGCTGTTAAAACCATGTGAATATAAATGCACTCAAGCTTGTGTTTTAGCGCTTGAATGTGGTGGGGTATTCTTTGCAAGGTTTGTTTGTTTTGTTTGTTTTGGAAATTCGCACAAAGCTACTCGAGGGCTATCTGTGCTAGCCGTCCCTAATTTTGCAGTGTAAGACTAGAGGGAAGCCAGCTAGTCATCACCACCCACCGCCAACTCTTGGGCTACTCCTTTACCAACGAATAGTGGGATTGACCGTAACATTATACACCCCCACGGCTGGGAGGGCGAGCATGTTTAGCGCGACGCGGGCGCGAACCCGCGACCCTCGGATTACGAGTGCACGCCTTAACGCGCTCGGCCATGCCAGGCCTCATTGCAAGGATCCAGTTTGGTTTGGTTGTTGTTTAGTACAAAGCTACACACTTGGCTATATGTGCTGTGTCCACCACGAGTGTTGAAACTCGATTTTTAGCACTGTAAAACTTCGGACTTACAGCTGAGACAAGTCCTATACCTAACACTCATGTTGAAACTATTAAACGAAATCTTTAAAGCTGTAGGATAATTAATTTACATGTAATTTTTAAAGCTGTAGGATAATTAATTTACATGTAATTTTTAAAGCTGTAGGATAATTAATTTACATGTAATTTTTAAAGCTGTAGGATAATTAATTTACATGTAACTTTTAATGTCTTAATGCCGTTTTATCGTAAGTTTCAGGTTCTAGGATGGTGAGCCATGGACTCAGACTCATGGTCAATCTCAGCGTGCAAGAGTTGTCAAGAGCAACAAAGAAACATCTAAAGCTAAGTTTCTCGTCTTGGTAATAAATCAGGTTTTGAAACATCAGGAGTCCGATGAAGAGACGAAGCTACTTTTAGTCGGGTTTGATTCTTGTTAAGCGCAAAGTTACACAATGGGCTATCCATACTCAGCCACTACAGGAATCGAAACTCAAGAAACAAGCCGAAAAAAAATTAGTAGAACTCAAATTTCAGAGGTTTGAGTGTATGATGTTGTTTTCATTTTTATAAAGCATGCAGCAAAGGTCAGACATTCGAGAGCCTCCTGTACAGACAGGAGACTTCAGAGTAGGTGCTGACATTCGTGCATCAGCGATCCAGGAAATGGATCAAACTACCCTTTCCGTTCCGGCACGTTCTCTTCTTAAAGTCCTTTTACAGAGGCTAACACTAAACGAGAAAGGTAACTTGAAGATCTACAGACACAGAATGAAGTAAAAATAATAGCAGCATGTTAACAAAACCCTCCGTGTGTGATAGCAGCATATTAACAAAATCCTCCGTGTGTGATAGCAGCATATTAACAAAACCCTCCGTGTGTTATAGCAGCATGTAAACAAAACCCTCCGTGTGTGATAACAGCATGTTAACAAAACCCTCCGTGTGTGATAGCAGCATATTAACAAAACCCTCCGTGTGTGATAGCAGCATATAAACAAAACCCTCCGTGTGTGATAGCAGCATATTAACAAAACCCTCCGTGTATGATAGCAGTATATTAATAAAACCCTCCGTGTGTGATAGCAGCATATTAACAAAACCCTCCGTGTGTGATAGCAGCATGTTAACAAAACCCTCCGTGTGTGATAGCAGCATATTAACAAAACCCTCCGTGTGTGATAGCAGCATGTTAACAAAACCCTCCGTGTGTGATTGCAGCATATTAACAAAACCCTCCGTGTGTGATAGCAGCATGTTAACAAAACTCTCTATTGTTACATCTATTTCCATTTAAATGAACAACGGTTACCAAAGACGTGTAAATGTCATGGTTACAATGCTTTATGCTCACTGGTTAAATTTAGCAAAATAGAAACATTTTACCTGACGAATCCTGAAGAAATGGCATAGTCCACGACTTGATTTTTGGCCAGTTTTCGTTTCTCTATCCACTTATCTCTCGGTACAAGATACACGTGGAGATCAGCAAGCTGTGGGAAGAAGTTAAACAACTTTCTGTTTTCTGTTGTAAACATTCTGTTTTATTATCTCTACCTGACTGCTCATCTCCTTCCTTCTATATGTCTATCTATCTATCTGTCGAATTAATTATTTATCATCATGTGCTTTTGTGTCTTTCTGTATATTTGTGTGTGTGAGTGTCTATATATTTGCTTATTTGTTTATCTATAAGTACATCAAAACGCCTATCTGTACAATTCTATATATATATATTCTAATCTACACTATGGCATAACCTTAATAGTGTTACATAATACGAGCGGATTTTATCTACGGTAACAATACAGAATACCAGCACGTCTTTATCTAGAGTCTTCACTGAATGATCACGAGGCCACGTGCAGCTTCAAGTTAATGAATTTGTTGAATTATTAAGATAGTCTTTAGGGTGTGTGTGTGTGTTTCTTTTTCATTCTGAGTTTGGTTGAACAAAATTTGTCTAATAATTGACCACGGATATCCATGTCTTCATTTGTAAAGCTACATCATGTATATCCATGTCTTCATTTCTAACGTTACATCATGTATATCCACGTCTTCATTTGTAAAGTTACATCACGTATACCCATGTCTTCATTTGTAAAGTTACATCACGTATATCCATGTCTTCATTTGTAAAGTTACATCATGTATGTCCATGTCTTCATTTGTAAAGTTACATCACGTATATCCATGTCTTCATTTGTAAAGCTACATCATGTATATCCATGTGTTCATTTGTAAAGCTACATCATGTATATCCATGTCTTCATTTGTAAAGTTACATCATGAATGTCCATGAGTTCATTTGTAAAGCTACATCATGTATATCCATGTCTTCATTTGTAAAGTTATATCATGTATGTCCATGCGTTCATTTGTAAACTTACATCATGTATATCCATGTCTTCATTTGTAAAGTTATATCATGTATGTCCATGCGTTCATTTGTAAACTTACATCATGTATGTATATGTCTTCATTTGTAAAGTTACATCATGAATGTCCATGAGTTCATTTGTAAAGCTACATCATGTATATCCATGTCTTCATTTGTAAAGCTACATAATGTATATCCATGTCTTCATTTGTAAAGTTACATCATGTATGTCCATGTCTTCATTTGTAAAGTTACATCACGTATATCCATGCGTTCATTTGTAAACTTACATCATGTATATCCATGTCTTCATTTGTAAAGTTATATCATGTATGTCCATGCGTTCATTTGTAAACTTACATCATGTATATCCATGTCTTCATTTGTAAAGTTACATCATGTATATCCATATGTTCATTTGTAAAGTTACATCATGTATATCCATGTGTTCATTTGTAAAGTTACATCATGTATATCCATGTCTTCATTTCTAACGTTACATCATGTATATCCACGTCTTCATTTGTAAAGTTACATCACGTATACCCATGTCTTCATTTGTAAAGTTACATCACGTATATCCATGTCTTCATTTGTAAAGTTACATCATGTATATCCATATGTTCATTTGTAAAGTTACATCATGTATATCCATGTGTTCATTTGTAAAGTTACATCATGTATATCCATGTCTTCATTTCTAACGTTACATCATGTATATCCATGTCTTCATTTGTAAAGTTACATCACGTATACCCATGTCTTCATTTGTAAAGTTACATCACGTATATCCATGTCTTCATTTGTAAAGTTACATCATGTATATCCATATGTTCATTTGTAAAGTTACATCATGTATATCCATGTGTTCATTTGTAAAGTTACATCACGTATATCCATGTCTTCATTTGTAAAGTTACATCACGTATATCCATGCGTTCATTTGTAAACTTACATCATGTATATCCATGTCTTCATTTGTAAAGTTATATCATGTATGTCCATGCGTTCATTTGTAAACTTACATCATGTATATCCATGTCTTCATTTGTAAAGTTACATCACGTATATCCATGTCTTCATTTGTAAAGCTACATCATGTATATCCATGTCTTCATTTCTAACGTTACATCATGTATATCCACGTTTTCATTTGTAAAGTTACATCACGTATACCCATGTCTTCATTTGTAAAGTTACATCACGTATATCCATGTCTTCATTTGTAAAGTTACATCATGTATATCCATATGTTCATTTGTAAAGTTACATCATGTATATCCATGTGTTCATTTGTAAAGTTACATCATGTATATCCATGTCTTCATTTCTAACGTTACATCATGTATATCCACGTCTTCATTTGTAAAGTTACATCACGTATACCCATGTCTTCATTTGTAAAGTTACATCACGTATATCCATGTCTTCATTTGTAAAGTTACATCATGTATATCCATATGTTCATTTGTAAAGTTACATCATGTATATCCATGTGTTCATTTGTAAAGTTACATCATGTATATCCATGTGTTCATTTGTAAAGTTACATCATGTATGTCCATGTCTTCATTTGTAAAGTTACATCATGTATATCCATGTGTTCATTTGTAAAGTTACATCATGTATGTCCATGTGTTCATTTGTAAAGCTACATCATGTATATCCATGTCTTCATTTGTAAACTTACATCATGTATGTCCATGTGTTCATTTGTAAAGCTACATCATGTATATCCATGTCTTCATTTGTAAAGTTACATCATGTATATCCATGTCTTCATTTGTAAAGTTACATCATGTATATCCAAGTCTTCATTTGTAAAGTTACATCATGTATGTCCATGTGTTCATTTGTAAAGCTACATCATGTATGTCCATGTGTTTATTTGTAAAGCTACATCATGTATATCCATGTCTTCATTTGTAAAGTTACATCATGTATATCCATGTCTTCAATTGTAAAGTTACACCACGAACATCCATGTCTTCATTTGTAAAGTTATATTT
This sequence comes from Carcinoscorpius rotundicauda, assembly GCA_011833715.1. Classification (NCBI taxonomy): domain Eukaryota; kingdom Metazoa; phylum Arthropoda; class Merostomata; order Xiphosura; family Limulidae; genus Carcinoscorpius; species Carcinoscorpius rotundicauda. Next base: position 148,543,480 of record CM022393.1, read on the forward strand.
CTCTGTTGTTTTCCGACTCGAGAGACAAACTTACGAATAGTTTCTTTCTCTTCCTGTTAAAACATGTTTTTTTCACTTTACTAACATGCGAGTAATATCCATCTTCTCCTGGTTCTGGATCTGTCAGAATATCCTAGACTTCCATTCCAATTGAATAAAGCTTTCTTTACATTAACAAAACCCTTGGCACTATAAAAGTAATCGAAAGCCTTTCACCATTTTCTCTAACGTAAAACTAAAGACGCTGAATTTCCTTGACATTCAAGCTTCAAAATATTTCCAACGTCGATGTTCAGTAAGTAACAGAGCCAATTCTTTTGGCGAGTTTCATGTTACCAGATCGATGGCTATTTTAAAACGCTAGAAACAACTGATGTAACTTGAAGAAAGATCAGATATGATTTTAACTATTTTAGACCATCTTGAAGAAAGTTTGTTTTGAATTTCGCGAAAAGCTACACAAGGGCTATCTGCTCTAGCCGTCCCTAATTTAGCAGCGTAAGACTAGATGGAAAGCAGATAGTTATCACCACCCACCAACAACTCTTGGGTTACTCTTTTACTAACGAATAGTAGGATTGACCGTCACACATTATAACGCCCTCACGGCTGAAAAGGCAAGCATGTTTGGTGCGACAGGGATCCGAACCCGCAACCCTCAGATTACGAGGGCCTTAACCCACCTGGCCATGCCAGACCATTAAAGAAAGAGTACTCTCTTAAGTACGCATGCTCAATACACAGGTGATATATGAAACGTGAGATCAGATAGTAGAATGTATCACAATCTATAGTCCTATAAAAGAATAAGATCCCGTCTTTAACCTGAGTGCCAGAAGGCACTTGGCACTTAGTCCCACTCACAGAATGAGATGACATCTGTAGTCCGAGCAACGGAAGTAAGTCCGCTAAAAAAATGAAACCTTTCGTTTTCTTCGTTTATTCATGTTTGCACTCAAATTAATTGCTGATTCCAAATGCTTCACGTGAACTTTTTTTTATGGTCACTTTTCTTCAACTTCAACGATAGGTCTAGCTGCAGTTAAACATGGAAGACTTGTGTACATATTGTAACTGCAGATAAACATGGAAGACTTGTGTACATAATGTCACATTTCATTTCTGGTAATCTTTTGTAAGAAGTCTCTCGTCGGTAATCAACTAAACTAAATTTTAAACCAACCAGACGAAGAGATAAACTGACTTAAAAGGGAGTTGGATTCATCTTGCTACAAAGACGACCCATTATGTGTGTCAGTGTTAGCATCCAAGAACAACAACTGACTGGCTCGATTACCCATCATTTTTGGTATGCCAACTGAAAACTGTCCGAAGGTATAAGAAACTATCTCATTTTATAATTTTTTTTTCCTCGAGATTAAGAATAATAAGAAAAGGGTTAAGAAAGAGAGAGTTTGCAACTGACCTTTGCTGAGCACATGTCTTAGGGACAAGAGTAGGGTATGGGATTGTAGGTGGCGCTGCAGTTGGGTGTTAGATTATTAATTAGAATAAGTATAAAGGTGATTCTTTATATTGGTTTAATTTTGGTTTTAGATGCTGTGTAAGTAGGGCTTCTTTGATTTTGTGTTTGTTTATATTTGTTTCCTTAATATCTGGGTGTTTTCTGTGGTTATTTTGTGTTTATTTGACTTGCAGTGTTCAAAAACGCGTGAAGGTGTTTTTTGCGTTCTTTGAATCTGGTTTCTATTTTTTCAACTTGCTTCTCCAGTATAGAAGTTGCGGCAGTTGTTGCATTGTATTTTATAAGTTATGTTGATGTTGTGTTTGTTTGTCATTGTTGTTGTTACTTAGTATGGACTTTAGTTTTGCACCTGGTTTTTTAATAATTTTGGTGTTTACTGGAATGTTGTGTTTTGTTATTAGTTTTTCCAAATGTTGGTTTGTTTGTTTGTTTGTTTTTGCTGGTGTCGGGAACGTATTGTATGCAGCAGTGTAAGGTTTTGTGTTTTGTTGTATTATAAAAGTATTAATATCCATACAAGCCGTCCTGAGATACATTTTTACTTCAAGTGGGTTTCTCGTCAACCCGAATTACATTTGTTTTCCTCTTTAAAATATTACGGTAAAACTACTCAAGAGCTATCAACTTGGCATCCCTAATTTACAACTGAAAGACTAGGAGGAAGGCAACTTGCCAACAACACTCACTTCCGACTGTAGGATTGCACTAACAAATAGTTGGATTTACAGTTACATTATAACGCTCCATAGCTGAAAGGGCGAGCACGTTTATCGACGAAATTAGAAGTCGCAAGCCTCAAAGTGCAAGTCAAGCGCCCTGATCACGCTTGACCATATCAGGCCTAGGAATTTTATGATGTCTAAAAAATAGTTCTTTATAAAAGTTCAGAAGTTTCTCTTCAAGACACGCTACATGTAAGTAAAACAAAAACTGAACCTTCCTTACGTAACAGTTAAATTTACATAAAAAGACACAACGGTGGAGAAAATATTTTAAAAAAGTTTGATAATCACAAAAATATAGTAAAATTAAATCTTCGCAAATTATTTCCATCACTAAAACTGAAGTTTAATTTTTGTTTTGATTTCAACAGTTTCAGATAAACAGACACCCTGATCTCCAAACACCATACGTACACTCCAATGTTTCTCAAAGTGGGAGTCACGGGCCCCATAGAAGCCATTCAACTATATTCTGGAAGTGTGCCCAAAAATGTGTCAAAAGCAGATGTTGAATTAATTAAGTGATACAATGCGTCGAAAGGGATTTTTTTTTCCCCTACGGAACTACTTTTTATTCACCATGCTAAAAACTGTAGGTGACAATTTAAAATCACATTTTTTTATATTTTGAGGGTTCTCAAACTTTTTATTAACATTTAAGTAGCCTCAAACTAAAAGGGTTTAGGAGCCCCTGGTGAGGGGAAACACTCGTGAGCTCTGTGCTGGCTGTATCTCATTTTCAGCTAGCTATGTTTTTTGTGATTCCACGTGCGTCCCCAGAGCAGATTTAATCTCAATTATTGCGAATGCGTGTCTCTCATTAATTCCTTGTAACGTATCGTGATCTTACACGCTCTTAACGTTGGTACAAAACAAAATGGACGAACCGTTACTTTGCATGCCGGATGAGTATTATAGAGTTTTGTTGCGCCCTCTAGCAGCCTAAGCGTGCACACGTAATTCTGTCAAACTGTAGAAAGTAGTTAGGAAGTGACTGTCATCTCTTTCTGTTTTTTTGTCATTACTGATGCCAAGTCTGAATCGTATCTCCATATTTGTGACATTACTTAGAATAATTTATCTCATACAAGTTCCGTGTAAATGTTATTTTTGTTACCGGTATGAGCCATGGAGAGTGACCTCTAACTAAAGCTAAACACTCTTTTCTTAAAGGTGGTGGGACATAATGAAAGTTAGATTGGGAGTGTTTTTCTTAAGGGAGTGTAAACTGTAACTGAAAGTAACTGTGAATATCAAACATCTGGTGAGCTAAAGACATCAAATATCTGGTTAAATAAGGACATCAAACAACTGGTTAACTAAGGACAAAAAAACATCTGGTTAAGTAAGGACATCAAGCGTCTGTTTAAGTAAGGACATCAAACATCTGTTTAAGTAAGGGCATTAAACATCTGATTAAGTAAGGACATCAAACATCTGGTTAAGTAAGGGCATTAAACATCTGATTAAGTAAGGACATCAAACATCTGGTTAAGTAAGGACATCAAACATCTGAATGATTAAGAATATGAAACATCTAGTTAATTCAGGACATTAAACAACTGGTTATCTGAAGATAACCAACATTTGATTAGCTAAGTATATTAAATATTTGGTTGACCAAACTCACCAAACATTTGGCTTCCAAAATACATCAAACATTTTGCCAGTTACAAATATGAAACATTTGTTCAAGTGATAACTTACAACGCTAGAAACCGTGTTTCGATACCCGTGATAGGCAGAGCACAGAGAGCCTATTATGTAGCTTTATACGCAACTACAAACATACAAAATCAACTTAGAACATCCAACATCTTGTTATCTAATTATATCAAACATTTAGTTAGCCAAGGATATAAAACACCTGGCTGGTTAAGAATATCAAACACATATTTAACTCAGAACATCAAAACCCTAACTAAATAAAGACATCAAATTATACCTGTCTATGTCATTCTCTCTCCTCCTAGGCACTCGACTCGTAATCTGAGGGTCGCGGGTTCAAATCCCTGTCACATCAATCTTGCTCGCCCTTTCAGCCGTGGGGTCGTTATAATGTTTACAATCAATCCCACTATTCGCTGATAAAAGAGTAACTCAAGAGGTGATGGTGAGTGGTGATGATTAGCTGCCTTCCCTCTAGTCTTTCACTGCTGAATTAGGGGTGGCTATCACAGATAACCTTCGAGTAGCTTTCAGCGAAATTCCAAACAAATCAAACCAATCACTCTCCTCCTGTCTAACTGTGTCATTCTCTCTTTCTATATATCTATCTATTTGTATGTCATTCTCTCTTTCTATATATCTATCTATTTGTATGTCATTCTCTCTTTCTATTTATCTATCTATTTGTATGTCATTCTCTCTTTCTATTTATCTATCTATTTGTATGTCATTCTCTCTTTCTATTTATCTATCTATTTGTATGTCATTCTCTCTTTCTATTTATCTATCTATTTGTATGTCATTCTCTGTTTGGCCCCCCAGTGGCTCAGCGGTATGTCTGCGGACTTACACGCTAAAATCCGGGTTTCGATACCCGTGGTGGGCAGAGCACAGATAGCCCATTGTGTAGCTTTGTGCGTAATTCAAAATAACAAATAACTAACAAGTCATTCTCTCTTTCTATTTATCTATCTATTTGTATGTCATTCTCTCTATTTATCTATCTATTTGTATGTTATTCTTTCTACCTGTCTATCTATCTGTATGTCATTATATATACATGCCTATTTGTATGATAATCTATCTTCGCGTCAATCTATATATTTAACTATATGTCAATCTCTCTTCCTCTCTGTCAATCTGTCTCTCCGTCTGTCTCACAGTCTTTATGGTTTTATTAAGTAACAACGTGAAAATGTTAGTTTTTTCTAATAATAGATCATCGCTGTATATTCAAACGTTTTATTCGTAAAATATTCAACAAGAATAAAATTACTGTAATTAAACTATTCAAGAATCAATTTATCAATATATTTTCCTATCTACCCCCAGTTAATCACAATTCCAAATAATGCTGTACATTTCTTAATCCGAAAATGTAATTTTTTTGTTTCGCATATCATACGCCCTCTAGACAATTTTAGTGTAAACAACCTACCTTTTCCAATGCAGGGCAGTCTTTTTTTGTATAAAAAGGTGGCACCTTCTCCTTCTCGTTTTCCATGTCTAGGTGTTTCTGATATCGCAGCAAAGCCAGCATTTCTCTGTGGATAGGCACGTGATACTCCTGCCTTAGTTACAGACGCGTGCGCATGTGCTGACATAAATGAGCGCGCAATGAACTACCGGTGGATGAGTACAGAATGCGTGTTATCTTTTATTGCAGTTATGAATTTCCTGTTAAAATTCATTCAAAACAACGAATTTCGACATAAAATATATCTCAAAGATAGAAATTTTATCCCCAAATACACTTTGAATAGTTACCTTGTATCGATTGATTAATAAAGCGAAAAGACTGGATTATTTCAATGAAAATATTAATTAAATGCTCTTGTTAATAAATCCCTACATTTTAAAATATAGCTGTGTTAAATGATTGGTTATTTTAAATACCTTACAGTTAACTCATTTGACTACTAAATAAACATATTTCAAAATACTGTAAGATGATTGGTTATTTGAATCTAAAGAATTGTTAAAACTGACGTGATTGTTTTTTATTAAAATAATATAAAATAGGTAAAAAATGGTTAGGCGTAGTTACGTATGCTTAAATTATTTTATTTCGACTGATATCATTGGTTGATGCCAGTCGTATTATTTATACTGGACAAAGTTCTAATTACATCAACCAATATTATAAACCCATACCTTAAACTATCTTGTAAAAGTTGAATAAATCTGCGAGCTAATTAATTATTCATAAAACGATAAATCAAACGGATATTAAAATCATATTCTATTTAATACCTGGTCTGATTGGAACCTAGAGGCTAAGGTGCTGGGCTGCTTATAATAGGCCCAAAGTTTGATATGCCTCCAATAACGCTCTATTCTTTACAGGTAAACATAACAGTCAATCAAATTAATCGATTAAAAATATCCGCAAAGACCTCTTATTGGCCTCCTAAAAAGCAGTTCTGAATTAGAAATGGTCATGCCTGATATGATCTTCAGGGGGTCTTAACTTGATCGTTTAGCGAGATAATTTTGAAATTTAATTATTTATACACCAATAATACAGTACACAGAATAATTATTTTCTTTAAACATGGGTAGACGACACATACTTCTGGGAACATCAAGCAATATGTCAAGTACTACATTAGAGATGTCGTTTCCTCAATGGAAGTATGATTGAATAAAGTTTATCCCATAACAAGAAAAAAATAACAGGAAATGACGTTAAAGAAAAATACTTGAAATCGATTGATACTACTTTAGTTTAAGGTCAAAAACAGATGAACACGACGTTTATCAATGTTATCTTATCCAATCGCAATTGCGGTTATTCAAACTTTCGATTTAATATCGTTTGAGATACCTATGAATATTAAATACTTTCGTGTAGATTCTATTCTGGACAGAATTTTAACAAAAATATTTTGAACTGCACATAACAAGAAGGTAGAATAAAATGTTATGTATGTTGAAAACATTAGAAGCGAATAACCTTAATTTGTTTTTGTTTACATTATTTTTCACTTGTACGTTTCGAATTTTAAGCCAGAAATGTGTAAAAATAGTATTAAAGATTGATCTTTGGTCTTCCATGAATCATTGTCCACGAAATATTTCACTCAGAGAGTTTTGGTATTAAACGGAAAGGCCACAACGGCATTCACTGGTGAGAGACAAATGATAAATGTTTATTGCTACTTTAACACGTTTAAAATATAAAATCCGAAATAGATATAAATAGAGAATAATACGTGTGGAGGACGGCATCTACACTTTAATGATTAAAATCACAGTTTATTAGGCGTATTTTAAATCAATTGTTGACGTAATGAATTTTCTAAAGACTGATGGCAAGAAAGAAACTCTTTATTATTGCTCTATGGAATGATACACTAAATAGAAAACTTTCAAATAATATTTTTTTCACCAAAACACTTAAGAAAGTAATGTATCATTTTTAACTCAATAATATAGTTATTAATTTCTTTGTAAAACAAATTTGCCATGAACAACATTGTATTCAAAGAAGCTGCAACCAAATCTTCACAAATATTGTAATTACGCTTACTTTTTGAACTTTATTATTTTGATCCCTTAGTTACCCAATATGTTTCTCCGAATTATCCTTTAAAATCTGTTCATTTTGCTCCTTGAACAAAATACTCCTTAACACGTGTGATATTTATAGTCACGATTAAGTAAAATGCTCCTTAACACATATAATAAATAATCACAGTTAAGCAAACCATAAATAATACATTATTGCAAAAACGTTTTACAATTTCTTATTAATATCATGATAATTGTAAAAACGTTGAATATAACTTAAAAAAAATTAAAAACTAGCCCAAAAGTAATATTATTGCAAGGTTCATAATTTTAAACCAATTACCGTTATTCAACAAATCAAAATATTCGGTTTCTCTTCTCATTTTATTTTCTTTACTAGTTTATCTTGTTTTATTAGTATAATAAATCAATACCTAACTACCAAAATATTCAGTTATCATAAGTTATACCGCACATTATTATATCCCAGTGCTTATAAGTGTAGCAATAAGATCTACTGCTTATTACTGTCTCTCAAGAAAATTAGAAGTACTGTGCATTATTTTCTCCGAAGACATTTAGATATATTATACATTATTGTTTTCCAAAACAATTAGTCCTAGTGTGCATTATTTTCTCCCAAAACAGTTAGGCCTACTGCACATTACTGTTTTCCAAAACAATTAGTCCTAGTGTGCATTATTTTCTCTCAAAACAGTTAGGCCTACTGCACATTACTGTTTTCCAAAACAATTAGTCCTAGTGTGCATTATTTTCTCCCAAAATAGTTAGGCCTACTGCACATTACTGTTTTCCAAAACAATTAGGCCTAGTGTGTATTATCGTCGCCCAAGACAATTAGGCCTACTGCACATTCTTGTATCCCAAGATAATTATTTCGTAAATTTAGAAATTCATGTTTAATCTGTATTATTGTTTTCTTCCCTTGTTTTAAACGAATAGTTAGTAATTGTTCTTAATATTCATGAAAATATAGAGTGCACTAAACAAACATAAAAAAATCTATAAGATAGAGCGTGATCCATTACAAAACAAAGTGACCACAAAATTTTTCAACTATTGACAGTAAAATGAACCTCATTTTCAAAATAATTAACTACAGTATAGTTCGTAAAAGTGTTTTTGCTTTTGATTCTAAGATAGTCCTTATTTTCAAAATAAACAAATACAAAATGACCAAAACAATTTCCAACTTCCAATAGAAGAAAATAAACCTCAGTTTCAAAATAATCAGTTTTAGAGTCTGGTCAATAATATTGTTAATACTTTTAATATAAATGTGGTTTTCAATTCAAAATCAGTAATAAAATATACAATATAAGGTTTTGACTTTGACTTTTTTTACATCAAAGACAGGTATAAGTATGTTTTGAAAACAATGTGTTTTATAAATCCTGGTAACATGTATTTAATCATGTTCGTATACAAGTATTCATATTGTGATTGCAATCAACGTATAGTAAATTATCTAAAAACAAAAACTGCATTCCGAAAATATATTGCATGCTTTTACCAGTGTTATTTTGTGGCTCAAAGTGACTCTTTCCATTTGTATTTTTCAGAGACAAGGTAACAAATTCTTGCCAAGTTCTTGCTCTAGTCCTCGTCTCACAGCTTTGACGAGTTGCAGTACAATATTTAGCGTTAATCTGATAGTAGTATCCACCTTAATAAATACTGATCAACACATCAAAGTTTAAAAATTATGTCAGGCATCTCGATATGTTTCATTCTGCCGTGTATTTTTATAACAACTTTATGTTCCCAGTATAACCAAAACTTATTCTAAGTGGGACTGGAGAGACACAATTGTTTCTGAATGCCCCTGGCTGTCTCTCAAGACCCTTCGGGGATTGTTAGATGTAAAATTTAAAATACTTCCAAGTTAGTTAGCTCTTGCAATCATAGTCACCTCTTGTACCATCTCCACATAGTCTCTTATTATTGTATAACGTTTACATAGTTTCTTGTGTCATCTTAACATAGTCTGTTATTATTGTAAAATGTTTACATAATTTCTTGTACCATCTCCAGATAGTCTCTTATTATTGTATGACGTTTACACAGTCTATTGTACCATCTTAACATAGTCTCTTCTTCTTGTATGATGTTTACATAGTCTCTTGTATCATTTTAACATAGTCTCTTCTTCTTGTATGATGTTTACATAGTTTCTTGTACCATCTCCAGATAGTCTCTTCTTCTTGTATGATGTTCACACAGTCTATTGTACCATTTCCACAGTCTCTTGTACCATCTTAACATAGTCTCTTCTTCTTATATGATGTTTACATAGTCTCTTGTACCATTTTAACACAGTCTCTTCTTGTATGATATTTACATAATCTATTGTACCATCTCCACATTGTTTCTTATTATGGTATGATGTTTGCATAGTATCTTGTATCATCTCCAGATAGTCTCTTATTATTGTATGATGTTTACACAGTCTATTGTACCATTTCCACAGTCTCTTGTACCATCTTAAAATAGTCTCTTCTTCTTGTATGATGTTTACATAGTCTCTTGTACCATTTTAACACAGTCTCTTCTTCTTGTATGATGTTTACATAATCTATTGTACCATCTCCACATTGTCTCTTATTATGGTATGATGTTTGCATAGTATCTTGTATCATCCCCACATACTCTCTTCCTCTAATAGAATGTTACTTGTACAATCCTCAGAGAGTCTCTTATTGTACAGTATCTAATTACAGTTCTCTAACTGTAATATCACTCACTGACTTGGAAGAACTACACAAGTAACTACTCCTCTTTTTACCATGTCATATCAGAGAGGGCTTTCTCTGATCAAATAACGAAAACACTCACTTTTTTTACCAATTAACTAGAAGAAAACAACACAAATATGATTACACTTAAGAAAGTTGTCAAGAAGATAATACGATTATTTATTCCAAAATCAGCCAACTGACTCGTATATTTTCTTGACGAGACGGCCAGCTGACTCAGAACCTAACAGAGATGTTTGAGTTTTTTTTCATTTCGTGGACCAATCGCACGAGTGAGAAAACAACACAAATATTACAAGCCAACCAACGAAGACAGAATATCACAATGTAAACGGGGAACCCTATTTTCATGTGAACGTGTGGAATCGTCAGGCCCACCCCCGTGGCATGTCTGCGGACTTGCACACTAAAAACCGGGTTTCGATACCAGTGGTGGGCAGAGCACAGATAGCCCATTGAGTAGCTTTGTGCTTAATTCTAAGCAAACAAACAAAGGAATCGTCAGTGACGTATCAAGTTTGTAATGTTTTGTGAAAATTACAGCTTTTAATTTCAAGGTTGCTCATGAGAAATAAAAATCACATTAATAAGTGCATACTAAATCAAGTATAAATATGTACATCACTGGGAAATGAAAATAATGAAATATAATACAATTACTGACTACACTGATTAGATACGTGTTAGATATTCCTCATTAAAACGGTATGTTCTGAGATATTTTTTACATTTTATAAACCTAGTGGCTGCAGCAGAACAAAGACAGTAATGCCTTAGAACATGTAATTATTAGTTTTATTCTCTCGGTTTGGGATGCTAACCAACAGATCACGTTACGTGCTCTGATGAATAACTATTAGATACGTCACTGCTACTAACAACCAGCTAAAGTTAAAATCACTATTGATAAGAAATAATTTACACGTGAAAAGTATAAAAATAAATATATTCACTTTGACTTCAATACAACTTATGATAAAATACAGATAAAATTAATCTTAAATTGTTGATATTATAAGTTTTATTTTTCTAAATGTCAACAACATCAAAAGATAGACAAAACCTCGTCTTAATTATTTTGAATGACAATTCACGTGCTATCAGTGGTGACGTTAGTGGCGCGTGATAACATTATAAATCTCTCTCACGTTACTTTTCACATTCAGTGTTAGACATTTCCATGACAACTTTCAACTCTGACATTTTTAAAACAGCGATGTATCTATAATTTATTACCATAGGCCTTACTGACATTCATATTAATTTATTAAGGTTAGAAGATTATCTCTCACATTATTCAACTTATATTTCACCAATTTAACATTTTACAAAAATCTTTATTACCACGATTATTCTATCAGAATGAACCAACATTTATGTTGAGCTTGTATGTATATATCAACATTAACAGTTATTATTCTTTGTTCTTCTAGTGCCTTGTCCAATAAATTATTTCGTATTAAAAGATTAGAAAATCATTTCTTCATTCATCCCGTAATAAATAATTCCTTATGTTCTGTCTGATCGTGTTAGGGGATATTTCGCTGGTTAATTGATACGTAATAAATCACAAGTCACGTAATCAAGGTAAATTAATTTTCCAGAGCCTAATTCATTCACACTTTGAGCACGTGACAGTCAGGAGCCATTTTAATTACTCTTGGCTTGTGCTAGCAGCTGTCGACGTTGCCACTCGTACGTTGCCTTTTGTTTCTGTTTGTCCCCCCTAGATGGTGCTGCGATCTTGCCTGAAAGGTGAACAATCAAAATTCAACAGGTAAGTTTTAACAGTAATAGAAGCAAAGTGAGACATTAACCTAAACTACTTAATATTTATAAATACGCATATTGAGTTTTTATGTCATTTTACGTAATGACATGATTATGATTTACATTGGTAATAGTTACTATAGATAGTTATAAACTCAACAGTAACTAAACATTTGTAACATATAAATGTTAAAAGCTACAGACAATTCTGGAAAAACATTATTATATAAGCACATGTACAACACATTTGGATAAACATATTTTTGTAATACACGACAAAGTACTGAAATGAGACTTATATAACACTCTGTTTTTACTAAATTAGTAATATATATAAAAATATTAATTCATTCTCTTGCTCGGACAAGATAGTAAAACGACGAACATTTACTACAGTCGTTGAAATTTTACACTTTTTTTTCAGGAAAATACCTTTAAAACTCTATATTCTGGATATTAAGCTAAGTTACCCTACGGATCACCTTTGTGACAGGAACAGACCTCTCATTTTTATTGTTATAAAACACACTATCTACCTGCAAATTAGTATTTTACCAAGTAAAACTTCAGTTATCAGTGCTGCCTTCAAACGTATGGGATTATTTCTACGTTACATTTACCTAATTTATTCGTTATAATAAATTTATTATTATTAACAATAAATCAAATGAAATATTTCAAGTAATAAATAAAAACATCAGAGCTTTACTTCACTTTTGATATCAGATATAAGAACAAATACAAATGATTAAATTCTCAGTACCTTCGGGATCAAAGCCTGTATTCGAAAGGTCGGAATCAGAACCGTTACTAGAAACACCGGAGTCAGAATTGTGACCATGTCCATTAAATAAACTTATGTTTTTATTTATGGTGTCTCTACTATCTGCATTATTTTCAATTTTTCGTCGTCTTTCAGCTAATATGGTCTGAAGTTCTCTGGTACTATAGGTTTTGAACTGAAGGACAATACAAGCTTTAAAATATACACTGTAAGATATACAGGTAGAAATCCATGTTAAATATATTCACATACAAACCAAAGATAAAAAAAAACCTTCCTTAGATTGCAAAGCTACAAACTACTGTAAAGATACATATTTACAAACTTCTGTTACATATATATAGCTACTTACACCCATTAAGATACAAATCTATTATCCACTGTTAAAATACACAGCTACTAACCACTGTTAAGATACACATCTACTATCCATTGTTAAGATACACAGCTACTAACCCTTTTGTTAAGATACAAAGCTACTAACCCTATTGTTAAGATACACAGCTACTAACCCTACTGTTAAGATACACATAAACTAACCCTATTGTTAAGATACACAGCTACTAACCCCACTGATATTCTTCTGGACTGTCAAGTGACTATGAAGACGACTTCCTTCTTCATTCCCAAGAACGTCTTCCAGCCGAGAACGTGTAAATTTAAACATAATCTTTCCTGTCATGTCATCAAACAAGTTTCTGATTCTATATAGACAAACAGTAAATTAGTAGATTCGTTCACGTATTACGATTACACTTAATAACATTACATTAGTGTAAACAGTAAGATTGCTTTTTATTTTAAATACCAAGGTTCCTTATTACTCTAAACAATTACAATTACTTTTTTCATGTAAACAATAACGTTATTTATTAGTGTAAGAAGTAAGAAAGACGAAACGTTCGTTAACCAACAACGCATAATTTCATTTCAGTAGGTCAACATAATAATGTACATTTACTAAAATCTAAAATGACGTGTCTAAAACAAACATACGATGGACTGAAGTCCTTGGATTTCAACCATTCCTGGACTTCAGCTGCACTGGATTTAGTTGTTATATTTAACCCATCCTGGTAACTTAAATTTACTTTCCCCCACTTCCTGTGGGCACCATGGCCCAGGGTCATCTGGTCCGTAACTTCTTTCTTCAGTCTGTCATGGGCATCTTTGGGCACTGAGACATTTCTTTTCTTCACAATGAGGGCTACATCAAGGGATAAATTATCATTAAAAATAAAAGGCTTAGCTCTAAAAATACATAATATCTTTTCCTTTCCATTTACATTGTAGTTGCCTAAGAATTAATAATTACCATAAACAAGGCTTGGCTCTGACACTCGCAATCTGTTTTTCTTGCCATTTACATTTCGGTAACCTACGAACTAGAAGTGGAATTAATTCGGGGATAAGACTTTACACTTACGTTTCCATGGTTGTGTGAGAGGTGTAGGGGGTAGAGGCGGGGGTGTGGGTGGTTGAACTTTGTTGTTCTGATGTAGAGGTGTTGGAGACTTTGCTTTCTTTTTATGGATTTTCATGTTATCTAAGCAAAAGAATAGTAAATATATGATGTTACTGAATCATTTTAAATATTTTAAAACATGAAACATTTAAATGTTTAATGACAAACGTACAAATGTAACGTATATGTATATATATATATATATATATATACACACTTTATATATATATATATATATATATAATTCCATTTTATTGTAATTTAAAGTATTTGGGGCAAAAGTTCATTAAATTTTTTTCCAGCTTCAATATGTGTTTTATATATACCACAACAATATACTAACAAATACAACCAGTATGACAGCCTTCTTTAATGTTTATAAACATATTCTGTGATAAAGAATAAATCTGAGATCCTATAAAACAGTCTTTTTTTAGGTTTAACAACATACTGTATGATAAAGAATAAATCTGAAATCCTATAAGACAGTCTCTTTTAGGTTTAGCAACATATTCTGTGATAAAGAATAAATCTGAGATCCAATAAAACAGTCTTATTTTAGGTTTAGCATCATTTTATTTATTAGAATAATTTCAGGTGTGATACAAATCTATCATCACACCAAAATTTGAAAAATTAATTCAATGGCTCACTTGACTGTTTCACAGATGGATTCAAAGCACCAGGTGGCATGCTGCTGTTATCTAGTAACAAAGAAGAATTGTTAGTACTTATGTTTCATATGGTAACAAGAAAGAATGACAAGACATTCATATTTTAGTTGGTAACAGCAATTTATTTGTAGATCCTAAAAAAATAGAAGCTAAAATTAAACAGCCAGTAAGTAATTAGTTGAAAACAGAGGTATTTGATAACTGTGTGTGACTACTTTTATACAAAATCATTAAAACCAGCATTTACAGATTTTAGGTTCAAAAGAACCCATAGTTGGGGAATCCTGCTTTCCACATTTTAGGTTCAGAAGAACCCATAGTTGGGGAATCCTGCTTTCCTACAAAATAAGAATAACTCACTTGCTTCAAGGCATTTACAAACTCGTGAACAAAAGGCATTGATAAAGTTATTAGTATATGTTAAAGGGATATTAGGATAAGGGACACATAGCTGAATGTGTTGTGAAGATAAAGAACACATAGCTGAATGTGTTGTGAAGATAAAGAACACATTGCTGAATGTATTGTCAAGATAAAGAACACATAGCTGAATGTATTGTGAAGATAAAGAACACATTGCTGAATGTATTGTGAAGATAAAGAACACATAGCTGAATGTGTTGTCAAGATAAAGAACACATAGCTGAATGTGTTGTGAAGATAAAGAACACATTGCTGAATGTATTGTCAAGATAAAGAACACATAGCTGAATGTATTGTGAAGATAAAGAACACATTGCTGAATGTATTGTGAAGATAAAGAACACATAGCTGAATGTGTTGTCAAGATAAAGAACACATAGCTGAATGTGTTGTCAAGATAAAGAACACATAGCTGAATGTGTTGTCAAGATAAGGGACACATTGCTGAATGTATTGTCAAGATAAAGAACACATAGCTGAATGTGTTGTCAAGATAAGGGACACATTGCTGAATGTGTTGTCAAGATAAAGAACACATAGCTGAATGTGTTGTCAAGATAAAGAACACATTGCTGAATGTGTTGTCAAGATAAGGGACACATAGCTGAATGTATTGTGAAGATAAAGAACACATTGCTGAGTGTATTGTCAAGATAAAGAACACATAGCTGAATGTGTTGTCAAGATAAAGAACACATAGCTGAATGTGTTGTCAAGATAAAGAACACATTGCTGAATGTATTGTCAAGATAAAGGACACATAGCTGAATGTATTGTCAAGATAAAGGACACATAGCTGAATGTATTGTGAATATAAAGAACACATTGCTGAATGTGTTGTCAAGATAAAGAACACATAGCTGAATGTGTTGTCAAGATAAAGAACACATTGCTGAATGTCTTGTGAAGATAAAGAACACATAGCTGAATGTATTGTCAAGATAAAGAACACATAGCTGAATGTATTGTCAAGATAAAGAACACATAGCTGAATGTATTGTCAAGATAAGGGACACATAGCTGAATGTGTTTTCAAGATAAGGGACATAGCTGAATGTGTTGTCAAGATAAGGGACACATAGCTGAATGTATTGTGAAGATAAGGGACACATAGCTGAATGTGTTTTCAAGATAAGGGACACATAGCTGAATGTATTGTGAAGATAAAGAACACATAGCTGAATGTATTGTCAAGATAAAGAACACATAGCTGAATGTATTGTCAAGATAAAGAACACATAGCTGAATGTGTTTTCAAGATAAGGGACACATAGCTGAATGTATTGTGAAGATAAAGAACACATAGCTGAATGTGTTGTCAGGATAAGAGACACATAGCTGAATGTGTTTTCAATGTAAAGAACACATAGCTGAATGTATTGTCAAGATAAAGAACACATAGCTGAATGTGTTTTCAAGATAAGGGACACATAGCTGAATGTATTGTGAAGATAAAGAACACATAGCTGAATGTGTTGTCAGGATAAGAGACACATAGCTGAATGTGTTGTCAATGTAAAGAACACATAGCTGAATGTGTTGTCAAGATAAGGGACACATAGCTGAATGTGTTGTGAAGATAGGGTACAAACAGAACAAACAACATGACTGGTATTTTATGTTTCATATTTTTGACAACAAGAAAGATGTGGAGACAATATGTGATATTCTGAACCTTCCTAGATCAACTTAATAAAAAAACAAAACATTTAATATCCACAGAAGGAAGTCTAATTTATCAAAACATTTTCTAGCCTAAACTAGTCTTGCACGGGTTCTTCCATAACCAATAAAGTGAACTTCACAATTGCACATACTTCTCGTATTACCACAGTTAATGTGAAAAATATATCTTACCTTGAAGTTTATGTTTTTATCTTTTTGGTAATGGAAGAAGAAATTTATTGCTTATGTCTTTGAAAAGGGTTAAAAACAAACATTAGAAGGTGTAATTCACAGCAAAAAGAAACAAAAACCTCAGAAGCTCATTATACTATTCATTATATTTAGTATTGTTGGTTGAAAGAGACCAAAACCTGAGATGTGTTTTCTATAATTTATATTTAGTATTGTTGGTTGAAAGAAACAAAAACCTCAGTAGTGTTTTCTATAATTTATATTTAGTATTGTTGGTTGAAAGAAGCAAAAACCTCAGTAGTGTTTTCTATAATTTATATTTAGTATTGTTGGTTGAAAGAAACAAAAACCTCAGTAGTGTTTTCTATAATTTATATTTAGTATTGTTGGTTGAAAGAAGCAAAAACCTCAGTAGTGTTTTCTATAATTTATATTTAGTATTGTTGGTTGAAAGAAACAAAAACCTCAGTAGTGTTTTCTATAATTTATATTTAGTATTGTTGGTTGAAAGAAACAAAAACCTCAGTAGTGTTTTCTATAACTTATATTTAGTATTGTTGGTTGAAAGAAGCAAAAACCTCAGTAGTGTTTTCTATAATTTATATTTAGTATTGTTGGTTGAAAGAAACAAAAACCTCAGTAGTGTTTTCTATAATTTATATTTAGTATTGTTGGTTGAAAGAAGCAAAAACCTCAGTAGTGTTTTCTATAATTTATATTTAGTATTGTTGGTTGAAAGAAACAAAAACCTCAGTAGTGTTTTCTATAATTTATATTTAGTATTGTTGGTTGAAAGAAACAAAAACCTCAGTAGTGTTTTCTATAATTTATATTTAGTATTGTTGGTTGAAAGAAGCAAAAACCTCAGTAGTGTTTTCTATAATTTATATTTAGTATTGTTGGTTGAAAGAAACAAAAACCTGAGATGTGTTTTCTATAATTTATATTTAGTATTGTTGGTTGAAAGAAACAAAAACCTCAGTAGTGTTTTCTATAATTTATATTTAGTATTGTTGGTTGAAAGAAACAAAAACCTCAGTAGTGTTTTCTATAATTTATATTTAGTATTGTTGGTTGAAAGAAACAAAAACCTCAGTAATGTTTTCTATAATTTATATTTAGTATTGTTGGTTGAAAGAAGCAAAAACCTCAGTAGTGTTTTCTATAATTTATATTTAGTATTGTTGGTTGAAAGAAACAAAAACCTCAGTAGTGTTTTCTATAATTTATATTTAGTATTGTTGGTTGAAAGAAACAAAAACCTCAGTAGTGTTTTCTATAATTTATATTTAGTATTGTTGGTTGAAAGAAGCAAAAACCTCAGTAGTGTTTTCTATAATTTATATTTAGTATTGTTGGTTGAAAGAAACAAAAACCTCAGTAGTGTTTTCTATAATTTATATTTAGTATTGTTGGTTGAAAGAAACAAAAACCTCAGTAGTGTTTTCTATAATTTATATTTAGTATTGTTGGTTGAAAGAAGCAAAAACCTCAGTAGTGTTTTCTATAATTTATATTTAGTATTGTTGGTTGAAAGAAGCAAAAACCTCAGTAGTGTTTTCTATAATTTATATTTAGTATTGTTGGTTGAAAGAAACAAAACCTCAGTAGTGTTTTCTATAATTTATATTTAGTATTGTTGGTTGAAAGAAGCAAAAACCTCAGTAGTGTTTTCTATAATTTATATTTAGTATTGTTGGTTGAAAGAAACAAAAACCTCAGTAGTGTTTTCTATAATTTATATTTAGTATTGTTGGTTGAAAGAAGCAAAAACCTCAGTAGTGTTTTCTATAATTTATATTTAGTATTGTTGGTTGAAAGAAGCAAAAACCTCAGTAGTGTTTTCTATAATTTATATTTAGTATTGTTGGTTGAAAGAAACAAAAACCTCAGTAGTGTTTTCTATAATTTATATTTAGTATTGTTGGTTGAAAGAAGCAAAAACCTCAGTAGTGTTTTCTATAATTTATATTTAGTACTGTTGGTTGAAAGAAACAAAAACCTCAGTAGTGTTTTCTATAATTTATATTTAGTACTGTTGGTTGAAAGAAACAAAAACCTCAGTAGTGTTTTCTATAATTTATATTTAGTATTGTTGGTTGAAAGAAGCAAAAACCTCAGTAGTGTTTTCTATAATTTATATTTAGTATTGTTGGTTGAAAGAAACAAAAACCTCACTAGTGTTTTCTATAATTTATATTTAGTATTGTTGGTTGAAAGAAACAAAAACCTCAGTAGTGTTTTCTATAATTTATATTTAGTATTGTTGGTTGAAAGAGACAAAAACCTCAGTAGTGTTTTCTATAATTTATATTTAGTATTGTTGGTTGAAAGAAGCAAAAACCTCAGTAGTGTTTTCTATAATTTATATTTAGTATTGTTGGTTGAAAGAAGCAAAAACCTCAGTAGTGTTTTCTATAATTTATATTTAGTATTGTTGGTTGAAAGAAGCAAAAACCTCAGTAGTGTTTTCTATAATTTATATTTAGTACTGTTGGTTGAAAGAAACAAAAACCTCAGTAGTGTTTTCTATAATTTATATTTAGTACTGTTGGTTGAAAGAAACAAAAACCTCAGTAGTGTTTTCTATAATTTATATTTAGTATTGTTGGTTGAAAGAAGCAAAAACCTCAGTAGTGTTTTCTATAATTTATATTTAGTATTGTTGGTTGAAAGAAGCAAACACCTCAGTAGTGTTTTCAATAATTTATATTTAGTATTGTTGGCAGAAACAGCAATCAGAGAACAAATTAGGGACCTATTTAAATATATATTATCCTCCAGTGGGAAAGCTATAAGTCTATAGATGTATAATGTTAAAATACATTGTTCGATTCCCGCAGCTCACATAGGAGACAGCCTAATATGGTTTTGCTCTAAAAATGCAACAACCAACCACACAGCTTATTTATTTTTATAAATAAATAGTAAAATATATTAATAATGTTCATTGCAAGAAAAAGGAAACATGTATATTAACAATGTTCTGAAACTAACTGTTACATAAAAAATATATTAATTGGTTTGTTTGTTTGTTGTTTTTTGGAATTTCACACAAAGATACTCGAGGGCTATCTGTGCTAGCCGTCCCTAATTTAGCAGTGTAAGACTAGAGGGAAGGCAGCTAGTCATCACCACCCACCACCAACTCTTGGGCTACTCTTTTACCAACGAATAGTGGGATTGACTGTAACATTATAACGCCCCCACGGCTGGGAGGGTGAGAATATTAAGCACGACGCGGGCGCGAACCCGCGACCCTCGGATTACGAGTGCACGCCTTAACGAGCTCGGCCATGCCAGGCCTAATTGGTTTGGTCATTAACGAAAAGAAACGTCATAACAGGTTTGTTCACTGGCAGCAGTATGGTAATTAATTTTATAAAAATGGTGAGATTACGCTGTATAACGAATATTAACAACATACTTACCTAAATCAGTGTACAACTTGTCACCAGTTTCTTTCACTTTCACATTTTCTTTTTGATTATATTACTTCCATAAGTGTTAGCTTAAGATGCAATTAAACTAACCATTCAACCACTGTGGGCAATCCGTATGTCATCCAGCTCTGATCTAACTGTGTGTCACTCACATACCATCCAGCTCTGATCTAACTGTGTGTCACTCACATACCATCCAGCTCTGATCTAACTGTGTGTCACTCACATATCATCCAGCTCTGATATAACTGTGTTTCACCCATATATTAACTAACTACGATCCAAGACTGTGTGTCACTGTTATGTATAAAGCATTTGGAATGCCATGTTCTTGTTTATATTATTGTTTCAAAGTTCAAACCAATAAAAAATGTTGTTATTCATGTAGAAATTTCTAGAATTAGGTAGATCGATCATGTATTTTGGCCAGGTGTCTAGACGAGACTCGTGCAAAAACAGATATGCGCAGATTACTCTGAAATTCTGTGGAAGTTACGCGATTGTTCGAGAACACAGTAGGCCTACTAGTATATAAACAGACGGCGATGCGAGGAGAGGGAGTCAGTCATTCGTTTTCATTTGATTCAAGATATATTGTCTTCGTTTGAGATATTTTCAACATTTGCTGTGTGTTTATTCAACTTGGATTTGTGACTGGAGCTAGATCTACTAAAGCTGTGATTTTATTTCGTTAATCTTTACGATTCATTCGAATTACTGGTTATACTGAAGGTCAACACGTACAAGACGGTTTAGGGGAGACCGAGGTAAGTTAGAAAACGACAAATTTGAGACATTCATCAAAGATATCGTAAAAAGAACTTCGTCAAATTTATTGAACTGTGAATTGTTTCTGGACTTCTCCATTCAAACTTCGGAATTTCTTTGTGGGACCAAAATCACTCCCTAGACTGGAATTTTAGATTTCTGATCTGGACTTTTGAACTTTCATTCTGGATCATTATATTGGACACAGGCCAGTACCATTTTGTATTGTAATTAATTTTGAAGGTTGAAACTGAATATCTGTCATTGTTATTATATAATTTATTTTATATCTGTCACGTATATAATAGTTTATTATAATAAATTATATAAACTGTTATTTGTGTCTTTCTGTTGCGTTCAGTCTACATAGATAAAAAAAAACGTAACAGTCACCCATATATTAATTAACTATAACCTAAGATTGTGTGTCACCCACTTGTAATCCAGCTATAATTCAAGACTGTATGTTAAACGCGTGTTAATCAGTTCTGATGTAATACCCTGTGTCACTCACATATTCACCAGCTATAATCTAAGACTATGTGTCAATCATATGTCAACTAGTTCTGGTCCAAGACTCGTGATGACGAGAAAACCTACTTGTAGAGAAAATTATATGTGTAAAAATGGTTGGTATTGGTTCAAAAAAATTTTTATGTCGAAACGTTGTTCAGTACTCCACATAAAACAAAATGTTTCAACCCGTACCAGCCGTTTCTACATATATACTGATCCAAGACTGTGTGTCACTTATGTATTAACCTCGTATAATAAAATACTGTGTCACTCACGTATTAACCAACTGTAAGTTATCTACATCCAAACTATTTTATTATCTAATTCTGTACGTTCTTGTCTACATACTAACTAATTGTGGTGTAAGGTTATAAGTATTTACGTCCTCCGTTAGTACACCGATAAGTCTACGGATTTACAACGCTAAAATCAGGGGTTTGATCCCTCTCGGTAGACACAGCAGATAGCCCGATGTGACTTACTTATAAGAAACATGTACATATTTACAAATACGTGTAGTTTTGTTCCCTTCGTTAAATAAACTAGCCGTCATTCACGACGAGAATTAATATCTTTAACACTATTTTAATTACGTTCACAATTAAGAAACGCTCCCTGAAACTGTTGCGATAAAACAATAAGTATTGAAATGTTTTACCTGTTAATTATTCAGGCAATTTTATTTATTTCAAATGTTCCCTGTTGCTTTGAAACTAAACATCGTGAAGAATACGAATCTATGTTTGTTTGTTTTGAATTTCGCGCAAAGCTACTCGAGGGCTATCTGCGCTAGCCGTCCCTAATTTAGAAGTGTAAGACTAGAGGAAAGGCAGCTAGTCATCACCACCCACCGCCAACTCTTGGGCTACTCTTTTACCACGAATAGTGGGATTGAATGTAACATCATAACCCCCTCACGGCTGAAAGGGCGAGTATGTTTGGTGTGACGAAACTTCGTATCAACCAAACTAATTGTCCGTGTTTGTTTAGTGTATAAGCGCACAGTTATATCGTGGGATATTAACACTGTGCTAATCGGGGGCACTGAACCCCGATTTGTAGTTATATGCCATCAAACTTACTTCTGAATCACCAGGAGGCACAATAAAATAAAAGTAGATTAACCATAAAATAATATATTTTTCACGTGATTTATATTGTTAATACTTTTTATCACTTAAGTACAGCATTAACACAGTATACTGAAATAACACAGGGCTTTTGTCAGAACAGCATTAACACAGTATACTGAAATAATACAGGGCTCTTGTCAGTACCTTTTCCCGTCTCACCAAACATGCTCGCCCTTTCAGCCGTGTGGGCGTTATAATGTGACGATCAATCCCACTATTCGCTGATAAAAGAGTAGCCCAAGAGTTGGCGGTGGGTGATGATGACTAGTTGCCTTCCCTCTAGTTTCACACTGCTTAATTAGGGACGGCTAGCGCAGATAGCCCTCGAGTAGCTTTGTGCGAAATTAAAAAAAAACAACAAATAAAACAAACAAACAAACAGTACCTTTTTGTTCAGATGGTGCTTTAGGAACTTTCCACAAAGACGAAGGAGGAATTTTATCAGCATCACCTGGTGGTGATAAATAAAAAACAACACAAGTAATGAAGGAAGGGTGTTTCCAAAATCTTCTGTTATTAGTGAAAAAAAACAACAACCGCTAACAAATGAATAATTTACCTTTTTGGTTCTGTCAGTAAAGCGAATAAAAGGAACAATAACTTGGGAACAGTTAAAGTTATGATGATTAGTAAGAAAAAACGCGTGTCAAAATCAGAACAAAGACTCCAAGTACAGGGTAGCCCGTAAGTCCCTTCCTATCCATATGTTATTATATTCAGTAATACTAATGATGAGTTGAAGGCAGCTGTTACGCGGCATTTGGAACATTAACACCTGCTATGTTGAGCAAAATGTCTTACAGAACATGGCGTCGCATGATATTATACAGCGAGAATGAGGGACAGCACACAGATACACTGGATACCTAAGATATATGGATGGGTAGGAACTTACGAACCACCCTGTATATACTCACATTTTCTGGTGAAGTTTTATTTGTAAATGTCTTTAATATCGTGTTAAGAATTTTTTTAGTGTTTGAAACATTGTTTAAGCGTAGTGGAAAAAACAACAAAGATTATTTGTTATGGAATAATATGTGTGGAGTCTTTAAAAAATTGTCCTTATTCTAAACTATGTGCATCAACTTAGCGTTAAATCAGTTTTATATTTCTATCGAATAAGTTCCCTCGTGAATTTCTAAGTTACATATACAAATATAGAGGTAACATCACGACAATGTGTCGCGCAGTTCTGTAATAAGTTTATCTAAACAGAAACTTATATTTTGTGAAATACACACAATTAACAACACATAAAAAAGTCACAGTACTGAGAAGAAAAAGTATTATCCCCAACTTAAATTTATATTTAGTTATTTTAGGAATAATTCGTTTTTACAATGGCTGTTACAAAACTTCAGTTCTGTATAACGACATAAATGCCAACAGATGGCGGAACAATATAATCAATACCTCGATGGAGACACGAGTTTAAAAGCAGAAAAATACAAGCATTTAATACCGTAATAAATTATATACAGTGAAAACATTTTGTTTTAAAGAGTTAAAGAAGAATTTTTTTCCACTGCAAAATTGATCAAAATATTAACATTTCTTAATTCAAGGATTTGTTTAATGGAATGTATTGTTATGTACATAGTTTAGTTGTTTTTGAATTTTACGTAAAAACTATGCGAGGGCTATCTGTGCTAGCCCTCCCTAATTTAGCAGTATAAGACTAGAAAGAAGGTAGCTAGTCATCACCACCCACCGCCAACTGTTGAGCTACTCTTTTAACAACGGATAGGAAGACTGACCGCACATTATAACGCCTATACGATTGAAAGGGGGAGCATGTTTGATGTGATGGGGATTCGAATTCCCGCTCCTCCATTTGCGATTCGAGCGCCCTAAATACATATAGATGGAGATGCATATCACATGATACTATGTATAACATAACAAGTAGATTTAAGACATTCTGTTCACTTGGTGAAAGTTCATTTGCATTTAACCAGATAAAACTGTCAATCAACATTCTCTATTATCTTTCTAGCCGAGGTAAATTATAATATAGGTTTGGTCAGTTTACATGAGAATACATTCCTGTTATATTTCTGTGCTATAAGTATAAACCTGAATGAAAGCAGGAATTATCTGTTGTGAACAGAGCTGAATTTGGCGATACTGATCAGATGTGCACATTTTTAAAGATAATTTTTTTAAATATTCAAGGTGAAGATATTTCTCATAGAAACAAACGGATAACTAGCTGCAAGTAAAAACAAGGTTGGCTCAGAAAGAGCGTAAGAGATAGCATTAAGATGGTGATCGTTGGTATCAGGCACAAAGCTATTCAATGGATTATGTGTTCTATCCATCACGGATTTCAAAACGTGGTTTCTAAGGGTGTTTGTCTACAGACCTGTCATTATGCCGCTTATAAAATTAAAGTATCGTAAATTTAAGAAATTTAAATTATGTGGTATGACAAAAAGATCATGAAAGTTGATGAAACAGGAAGTTACGACATCAAAAGTGATGTATGAGAAACGATTGGTTGAAAATGCAAAAAATATTAGTAACAGTTTATTTTTTAAAAAGGTTAATTTTTTTGAAGTATGATTGGTTTGTTTTGAATTTCGCGCAAAGCTACACGAGGGCTACCTGCACTAGCTGTCCCTAATTTAGTAGTGTAAGACTAGAGGGAAAGCAGCTAGTCGTCACCACCCACCGCCAACTTTTGAGCTACTCTTTTACCAGCAAATAGTGAACGTTATAAAGCTCCCACGGCCAAAAGGGCGAGCATGTTTAGTGTGACGAGGATTTGAACGCGTGACCCTCAAATTACGATTCAAGCGCCTTAACCACCTGGCTATGCCAGGCCACGAGCTAGTTAGAAACAAATTGGGAAGTTTAAAGAATTATAAGTCACCTGGACTAGATAATATTTTCCCAAGTGTTTAAAGGAGGTAAAAGAATGGATATCTGAGCCACACGTTGTTATTTTTTCGCCAATCCTTGAACAAGAGGATTGGATGATAACTCATGTAACTCCTCTTTTCAAGAGAGGCGACATAAATTATCCCAGTAATTACAGACCACTAGTTTTGGAAAAAGATTTGGAAAGTGTTAAAAGATGCTTTCCAAAGTAATTTAACAACGTTTAGAATTTTATTGGATGGTCAACATGGTTTTACTGAGAGAAAAATCTTGTCTTGCAAATTTTTTTCGACATTCTTTGAAAGGTTTATTGTTTATGTATATGAGGGTAGTGGTGTGGATTTGGTGTATCTGGATTTTCATAAAGCAGTTGATAAGGAACCAATTGTAAAAAATTGTCTCTTTAGGCGTGGAATATAAGTTAACAAATTGGATAGAAAAGTGGCTGGATAGAAGAAATCAGGGATTGTTAGAGATTTAGTTTACTCAAACTGGATTAATGTCGCAAGTGAGGTACCTCAAGATTTAATTTTAGGATCTTTTTTATTTATATTAATTGCAAAGACAGATGAAGGAATAGTCTGTTTTGTTTTTTGGAATTTCGCACAAAGCTACTCGAGGGCTATCTGTGCTAGCCGTCCCTAATTTAGCAGTGTAAGACTAGAGGGAAGGCAGCTAGTCATCACCACCCACCGCCAACTCTTGGGCTACTCTTTTACCTACGAATAGTGGGATTGACCGTCACATTATACACCCCCACGGCTGGGAGGGTGAGCATGTTTAGCGCGACCCTCGGATTACGAGTGCACGCCTTAACGCGCTCGGCCATGCCAGGCCTTGAAACAGCTAGATGGATCTGATTGAGATGTTTAATATTGTAGAGGGATCTGATACCATTGATACATTATGTTGTTTTTTAACAGTCAGAATAATTGGACTGTGGGACACAAATATAAATTTTGGCATAGTTGGAGTCAACTTCATTTAAGGCAGTTTTAGTTTTCGAACAAGGTAGTTGGCTGAAAATCTTATTTTTCTAACAGGTGGTTTGCTGATGCAATGGGTTCCCTTCAGATGTTGTAGACGCAATGAATTTAGAAAGCTTCATGTGCATTTGAACGATATGGGCTGAATTTACAATGTTGTTGTTTTTTAAAAGTTAATTTAGTTCAGAGTGTGGAACATTCAAGATGGAGTAATAGGTCTCATGTTGTCTCAGAACGTTATGTTATCATATTGTGTTTAATATATATAGCTATAAGGCTTTAAAAAAGTACCTATCTGGCGTTATCTGTCAGTTTATGTAATCTTGAATAAAAAAATTAAAATTTGGTATGTGACTGAACAAAAATTCTGTTTCAGTTTCTTTCGTTTTCTGTTAGAAATGAAATTTACAACTTAAACCTCAGTTCTTGGTTTTAAGTAACTTAAAATGAACTTTTTAATGTACTAGTAGTATTGAAATAACTTTTACTGTTGAAGGATCTTTTATTGTAGTCGAATGTTAGTGAAGTTAATTAATACAAAAACGAGGTTTTGCTAACAAAAATTCATTTTTTTAGTTATACGGGAAAATTCTTGTGTTTCTATTTCACAGTTCAAAATAAATAGAACATATTATAATAAAAATATAAAGACTACAAAATTCGCGAAATGGTAATTTTTTGGTATTGTTTTCGCTCACATTTTCAACTAGATACGAGTTCGCGAAATGTAATTTTTTTTGGTATTGTTTTCGCTCACATTTTCAACTAGATACGAGATTCAAGTGAAGTATTAGAAAGTGAGATCACTTATACAACAATGTTCATTCACACTGATGACGATCAGTTATACAAAACTTTAAAAAATACAATAATTTATACATTATCAACTGAATGTTTCAAACAGAACAGTTTGTACTTTGCTATCAAAAATAATTTTCTACGTGACAAGATTTTTCATACATACGTTAGGTATGTATTAATGAAAAGTACTGAATAAGTCGTAGATCATTAAATTAAGAAACTCTGATAATAAAAAAACATCTAGTCTCGAATGTTGTTTATTACAAATGTGCCTCAAACACCTTTGGTGTTACGTACTTAGACACGCCTATCTTTGCTTTGGAACTTTTATCTCAATAAATTTCCTTTCTTAATGATAATATGAAAGCACTGTTCTTTCGTTGGTTGGTTCTTTTAAATTATATATTGAAAATAAGTCAACGCTTTGTACACATAAACTGTAAAGAATCAGTTTGTTTCATTCTTTAACATTTTCACAAACGTGAATTCCTGTACTCTGTCATAAACCGTTACAAACCTACGTTACAAATGGCGTTAATTAACGTAAAACAAATAAACTTAGTTGTACACAGCAACCACGATAAATAAATGGTCCTCTCTTATTTCAAATAACTTTGCGCTCTCTTAACTGCATTATTTACTATCTTTCAACTCACTTTCTAAATAACTTATCGACGCTTCACAAAACATTGTGTTTATAAACTAATTTTGAATGTACTGGGACGCTTTATGTTTATATCTTTAAGAGTTCTCTGAATGTTTTAGTCCTGCCTACTTTATTAAACTTGTCTGGCCTTAACATCATAATTAATACACGCATCTTCCTCTTACATAACATTTAAATTGAAGCATTAAAAATGTAGCTTACAACAACAGTGATAGAAAACACATTACAATACAGATGTTTTGTTTTTACACATTCCTGTTTATTAAGCCTTTAGGCCTGGCATGGCCGAGCGCGTTAAGGCGTGCTCTTGTAATCTGAGGGTCGCGGGTTCGCGCCCACATCGCGTTAAACATGCTCGCCCTCCCAGCCGTGGGGGTGTATAATGTGACGGTCAATCCCACTATTCGTAGGTAAAAGAGTAGCCCAAGAGTTGGCGGTGGGTGGTGATGACTAGCTGCCTTCCCTCTAGTCTTACACTGCTAAATTAGGGACGGCTAGCACAGATAGCCCTCGAGTAGCTTTGTGCGAAATTCCAAAACAAACAATTAAGCCTTTACGGATTACAAACTAATCTATTGTGACTTTGGTCGTTAAACCCGTTGGTTCTTGTTTCGCCGGATTTTTGCGTTTTAAATGGTAAATACTTTGTACTGTATGTAATATCGCGTTGCAAAGTCGTTTTTTTCAAATTATCTGATGAAGATAATTCAAATTTAGTCAACATAACGTTTTAACAGATTAATCTACTTCTCTCTTAATATTTCTGCAAGCTTCAATACTACTGCAATTTTCAGGCCTACTTTTTATAATTCACGTTTAAATGGAAACTTTGCAATTTCACAGCTGACCAAACGAATAACCACTCGTATCAAATCGCTAACACTAACCCTGTTACTTCGTTAAACTTCTCGTATTTTTAACTAACCCCTGTTCTAGATGTTTCACAAAGCCTCTCAATAGTTGCAACAAATAAACAAATTACAAGATTTCTAAACAAACTGTAACCAAAGTTACAAACCTGGGCAATCATATATATCAAACAAAAAATAATTTAAAATGATATTTTTTACCTTGTAGTGATTTGAAACTTACATTGGATTAATCAAAAGGAATGTGGAGAGAAACAACTGTAGTCTGTGTGTGTTTTTTTAAATACTGTTATTAACTTATTAGGCCTACTGATACCTTTTTACTGGCTTTTAACATTTAATCTGTGGAATGTTGTAGTTAAAGCTAAAACCAAAGCCACGGGATGTTTTGGTAGCACTGACTGGAATATATAAGCTGTTATTAGAAACGAACAGGTCTTGCACGTTGTAACAACTACATACTCTCGTAGTCTGTATAGCATATACCTTATTCCACGTGTTCGGTTTGTTTGTTTCTTTTGAATTTTTGCGCAAACCTAATCAATAGCTGTCTGCGCTAGCCGTCCCTAATTTAGCAGTGTAAAACTAGAAAAAAGGCAACTAGTTATCGCCTCCCACCGCCAACTCTTGAGTAAGTTTTTTTCCAATGAATAGTGGAACTGACCGTCACATTGTAACGCACCCCCGGCTGAACGGGCGAGCATGTTTGGTGTGACTGGGATTCGACCCCGCAACCCTCGGATTACGAGTCTCACGCCTTAACCCACCTGTCCATGCCTGGTCCTCACCTGTTCAGTGTGTATTTTTTTTAAATTTTCTTCATTGAGATGGTTTCTCTGGATTATTTGATAAATATATAGCCAAGACCAATCGACGTAAGAATAATGAAGTAATTTATTACTTGTTTGTTAATGTTTGATACAGACTAATTTCAGTTGTAGGCCTATCTTTATAATGTGTCAACATAAACTTCAAACCTTGGGATGCTTAACTCATAAGTTTAGTTTCTTACAGAATTTCCTTACTAATGAATCGATAGCGAACACACTAACTTACTCTTTTATGAACTGAGTCACTAAATAATGCACTAAGTCACACAATTATTTTAAAATCAGTATTGGTTTTCTACTTACTATACGAAGTTTATGGATTCTTAACTTTAAATTTTCAGACGACGCCAATTTTAACACACATCTAAATTACAATATTGAAAATATAACTAACATCAGTACAAAGAATTTTCAGTTTAACAGTGCGCTGAACAGCACAGATCAGGTGTTTACTTTCAGTCCACAGATAAAGCTTTTTTACAAATGGATCCAACATTTTCTAAAAACATGTATATAAATAAGCTGGCCCGGCATGGCCAAGCGTGTTAAGACGTGCGATTCCTAATCTGAGGGTCGCGAGTTCGAATTTCGATCGCACTAACATGCTCACTTTTTCAGCCGTGGGGGCGTTATAAAGCGACGGTTAATCCCACTATTCGTTGGTAAAAGAGTAGCCCAAGAGTTGGCGGTTAGTGTGGATGACTAGTTGCCTTCCCTCTAGTCTTACACTGCTAGATTACCTTCGAGTAGCTTTGTGGGAAATTCAAAAACCAAACAAATAAGCTATGATTTTTTTAAACATTATACTGAAAACGAAAGAAGGATAAGACAGCGTAAATTTGACACAATAAATACAAATCTTTGAAGAAATATAATTTAATATAATTTTGTAGAAGAGAAAAAAGAAAAAAATTAAAGAAATAAAAAACACTTGAAAAATAAAAATGTAGCCAAAAATTGAAAACCCGACATCAAGGTACAAACCATAAGGTGGGTCATTTTGTAGTTTACCCTGATTTTTGTTTTGGTATCGCAAGAAGTCATTCCCAAACTGCTTTGAAGGTTTAACTTGGTTTCTCCGATCTTACACATTAACAAAAAAAAATAGATGTGGGCCCTCAAACCCCATAACGTCCCATATATTTACAGTATTTCGCTATCTGCAATCAGAAGTGGGAATATGGTTGCTCACAGAAAAAAAGGAAAACAAAAAAGAGAAGCAAAAAACATTAAGAAAGAAAATTATTAGAATATAATACAGCAACCAGGGAGACAGATTGTTCTGGAGGTTATTAGTCCAGTCACCAATAGGATGTGTGGACATAAATATTAAGCCTAACATAAATTACTGGTATATCTCTCATATTCTCTCTATTCCACCCTTTCTTTCAACCATCTGGACTTTCAATGGCTCTAAAAAGCAACAACTTTTCTAATTTCTGTTTGTTTGTTTGTTTTCACTGGCAGTTATTTCGATTTTAAATATTTCGAGTCTCAAACAACCACAGAATAAAATCAGGGGCGGTCAGAAACTGGAGTTTCTCTTCAACCTGCACTTGTTGTTTAGGGTGCGATACTACTGGACTTTTTCAGGGTTTGACTGCTGGAGAAAATGCTTGTTTTATATTTGCAAGTGTACTTGACCAGGTGCAGTTGCGTAACAACTGCCTAAGAACATCCACACCCTGGCAGGTCTCATATAGGGAAGGAGATACAACTACATTAGTCTAACTATATAAAGGTGTGTGGGGGGGGTTCTCTCAGCAATTTTTAAGTCTCCAGATATACCGCTGTCACTTGGGTGATATATTATAAAGTTTATTTATGCTAATCTTTTCAAATTTATTTAAATAATTTTTATATTTATCATGAAAAATTTCAAATATTCGATTGAGGTCTATTTCATCAAATGTCATTAACAATTAGTTTTTGTATTAATATCTCAATTATTAAAAATTGCATATTGCTAATTATTTTACAATATCTAAAAATCCGTGAATGTAATACTCTATATGGTATTTTTGATACATTACTCTTTGAGAAGGACGTCTAAAAAACTTGAAATCAGTTCTCTAGTTTGTTTGTTTTTGAATTTCGCGTAAAGCTACACGAGGGCTGTCGGTGCTAGCCGTACCTAATTTAGCAGTGTGAGACTGGAAGGAAGGCGGTTTGTCTTCACTACCCACCGTCAACTCTTGGGCGATTCTTTTACCAACGAATAGTTGGACTGATCGTCACATAATAACGCTCCCATGGCTGAAAGAGCCAGCATATTTTTGTGTGACAGGGATTTCAACCTACGACTCTCAGATTGCAAGTGGAGAGCCCTAACCGCCTAGCCATGCCAGGCCTACGTTTATTATAAATATTATTGTAAATAATTATGTAAATATTTAAATCTAAATATTTTATTTAAGTACCTGATATAGAAGTTGACT
Source organism: Carcinoscorpius rotundicauda (assembly GCA_011833715.1). Taxonomy (NCBI): domain Eukaryota; kingdom Metazoa; phylum Arthropoda; class Merostomata; order Xiphosura; family Limulidae; genus Carcinoscorpius; species Carcinoscorpius rotundicauda. Next base: position 148,575,956 of record CM022393.1, read on the forward strand.
CAATCTATAAGAAGAATGTTAATAATATAATTACTTATTACCAGATTATTAATACTAACTAAAACGCCAACTTATCTATATGATAGTTGTCCAGAAATAAATGTCGTTTTTTAACTGCTAAGTTTAGAAAAGTATAAACCAGTATTGTAAAACATGCTTTAATCAAAGTAAGCACCATTTGCAAAAGCATACTTTGTCCAATCAGTGATGACGACAAAAACCCACTTGTAGAGAAATATACAAGTAAAAGCGGCTGCTTTGGGTTGAGAAAATTTTTATGTAGACTAGCGAACAACGTTTCGACCTTCTTCGGTCATTGTCAGATTCACAAAGGAAGAAAGAGGTAACTGACCTTAGCCGACCACATGTTTGAAAAGGGTTGTGCAACTGAGTAACTGAACAAATTACTACTACAAATGAAAAAAAGCCAACACAATTTCACAAACACTTTATTCCTACCTACGTAAACCCGACTCACGCACACCACAAATATACGGCATCTCCAAACCTCAAACCAGATTGTCCATTACGACCAATAATATCCACATATCAATCGATTAATTACAATCTCGGTAAATACATAGCATGGGCATTCTCCAAATATGCAACATCAGCCAGCTCATTCATTAAAGACTCTTTTAATTTCAAGTCTAACTTTAATCAACTTAATAATAAAGACTTAATGGCCAGTTTCGATGTTAAATCCTTCTTTACAGAAGTCCCAACCGCTGAAGCCTGTAAGATAGCCTTAGAACTCTAGATCCGAGGCCCTAACCCAACTATAGACATTCCCAGCAACCAATTAGCAACCCTCATAGAATTCACCACGATGAAGACAAACTTCATGTTCAACAACCAAAACTATATACAAACAAATGGCCTGAGCATGGGCAACCCAGTATCACCAGTTCTAGCCAATATTTTTATGACACAAGTTGAAACACAAGCAGTTAATACAGCATTACATCCACCACTCTACTGGTACAGATATGTAGATGACACGGTTACGGGATTCAAATCTACAGAACACATACTTAATTTTTTCAATCACATTAATTCTATACATCCCAACATTAACTTCACATGTGAACAGGAAGAAAGCAATCAAATATCATTTCTTAACCTCAAAATTACAAGAACCGACACACAATTGAAAACAAAAATCCACCGAAAAATCACCCATACTGGACTATACATTTCTTGGGATACAGCAAATGAAACAAAACAAAAACTCAACATACTAAGAAACCAGATAAACACAGCCATAAAACTATGCTCACCAGATAAAATTAACGATGAATTAGACAAAATAAAACAATACTTCATCAACATCAATAAGTTTCTTCCACAAACCGTAGAAAACATTATACGCACACACCTAGACAGAAAGCAAAATCAACCAACAAAAGTAAATATATCTCATGAATCAAAAAATCACGAAACCATATACTGCTGTATACCATATATTCCTGACATCAGCAAACAAATAACCAACATTTGGCAAAAACTAGTAACAAAATATAACATTCCAGTTAATACTAAATTTATTCAAAAACCAGGCACAAAACTAAGGTCTATACTATGTAAGAACTACACTGACAAACACCACACCAACATTATTTATAAAATACAATGTGATAACTGCCACGACTTCGATATTGGAGAAACAAGTAGAAAAATGGAAACCAGATTCAAAGAACACAAAAAGTCACCTTCACACGTTTTCGAACACTGCAAATCAAATAAACACAACATAACCATACAAAACACCCAAATACTAAATAAACAAACATAAACAAATGTAAAATTACAGAAGCCTTACTTATACAACAATTCAAGCCCAAAATAAACAAATACAGAGGACAACTTTATACCTATATTAATAAATATAATCAAACATCTAAGCACGCCCTCTATACTCAGTTACACAACCCCCTTCAAACATGTGGTCATCTATCGATCAGTTACATCTTTTTTAATATATGTAACTAGACGATGACCGAAGAAGGTCGAAAGGTTGTTTACTACTCTACATAACAAATTTTATCAACCCAAACCCGTCGTTTTTACATATACACTTTGTCCAACTTCTAACGATGCTGATTATGCCCTTACTGTAGAATTCAGAGTTACTACGGTCAGTTTCTGTGGTCAATGAACTCCCTCAAAGCTTCTTCTGCAACTGTCTGGTTTTGAAAGAGTTTGTTTAAAAAGTTGTCAAAATGTTTGAAAAAATGAAATCTGTAAGGGAAAGGTCTGGGGAATAAGATGGATGAGGTAGAACCTCGATTCCCAATTCGTTCAATTTTTGAAGCATCATCCTTGACAGGTCTCATAACACCTATTTTCTTGATCTTCAATCAGCGCCTGTAGAGCCCACTTATCCAACTTTGTCTTTCCAATCGCACTCGGGTAGTTTGACAATGTTTGATTTGCTTGTGCTTAGCTTTTCTGCAAGCTCACGTACGGTGTCAGAGGGTCTGTCTCAACTTAATGTGTTTTCATCTAAGTCCTTCCACGACTTTCAAAGTCTTCAAGACTTTCATCCCATGTTAAAACTTTTAAAACCAACATTGAACTGCACGTTTAGTAACAGATCCATGGCCAAATGCCTAGTTGATGTTCCGTGTAGTTTTGGTAGTTTTTCGTCCAAGTTTGAAGTCGTCGTGTAAAATCAGACGAAAGTCCTTCTTGATGACGAGAAACCCACTTGAAATAAAAATGCATCTCAGAATGGCTGGTATGGGTATTAACACTTTTATTGATAAGCAGAGAACAGGAAGGTCGAAACGTTGTTCTCTGTTCGTCAATGAAAAGTTCTTGTCCACGCTGTCTTGGGAGTTGCGAAGCTACTTCTGAGTAGAGTTAAAACAGCAGACAATTAAGACACCTTGTTAGAAAGGGACCTTGGATTAATCCAACCAATCAACTAATGATAAGTTACTCAATATTCAGCTTCTAAATGTCATAATGAGAATTCCGTCATTTATTTCTGGACAACCTAATAATTCCGGATTGGTAAAATTATTTGTAAATTTATTTTCATACACAATAAGGATACGAATTAGTGCCATAACTTCAGCAATTGTAATATTTTATTATTAGTAATAAGTGTTAAAGTTTTTACACTTATAGATAATTCACCAGGGGACATAACGCATGAACCACCCTATGATTTGTGTCCCGGGTGTTGAATATTTATTTCATGGCTGCGTTTTTATTTTTTAAATAGATGTTGTATTTTTCTTCTCCATAAAAATATATATATTTATATGATATACGTTTACTGCATTTCGAGCAAAGCCACAAGACGGTCATCTACGCTAGAAGTCTCTAATTTAGAAGCGCTAAACCAGAGAATGCACCTAGTCAACGCCACCTATCACTAACTCTGAGGCTAAGATTTTCTGTACACATTTATAAGTTGTTGTTTTGAATTAAGCACAAAGCTACACATTGGGCTATCTGTTCTCTGCCCACCACGGGTATCGAAACCCGGATTTTAGCGTGTAAGTCCGCAGACATACCGCTGAGCCACTGGGGGCACATTTAAGTATTTCAGTTTATCGGTTCAAATAATTTATTTATGCATATTAATTTATGACTCGTTCTTTCGTTGAGCTGGTCCTTATAAATTATTTGATTAAATAATGCGAAGTTCAGTTCATTTAATTATAACAACTTAGCTTATTTCTCCCTCAACGTTTTATACAAGCTTTATTCGTTGGTTTGTTTTGGAATTTCGCACAAAGCTACCCGAGGGCTATCTGTGCTAGCCATCCCTAATTTAGCAGTGTAAGACAAGAGGGAAGGCAGCTAGTCATCACCACCCACCGCCAACTCTTGGGCTACTCTTTTACCAACGAATAGTGGGATTGACCGTAACATTATAACGCCCCCACGGCTGGGAGGGCGAGCATGTTTGGCGCGAACCCGCGACCCTCAGATTACAAAGCGCACGCCTTAACGCGCTAGGCCATGCCGGGCCCAACTGCGTACAAATGACAGCAGCTTGTAACCTGTTTTTGTTTTGTTTTGCGCCAAGTCATTGGAGCGCTTTATGCACTAAAGTCCCTAATTTAGCAGCGGTAATCTACAGGAGACAGTGAGTCATCACCAAGTGCGTAAGGCGTGCGACTCGTAATCCGAGGGTCGCGGGTTCGTGCCAGCGTCGCGCCAAACATGCTCGCCCTTTCAGCTGTGAGGACGTTATATAGTTTCATTCAATCCCACTATTCGTGGTAAAAGTAGCCCAAGAGTTGGCGGTGGGTGGTGATGACTAGCTGCCTTCCCTTTAGTCTTACACTACTAAATTAGGGACGGCTAGCACAAATAGCCCTCGAGTGGCTTTGTGCGAAATTCCAAAAAACAAACAAATTCCACGCAATTGTAGGCCTAAGTTCACTAATGATGTTTTTGCTTTCACCAGATAATTCCTCGCTGATAAAACAGTGACTAGCATCAAAATAAACTTGTGCATTTAAAACTAGTCAATCCAGTAACTGAATATACGCAATATTTAACAATGGTTAAACACTTTACCTGCCTCCTTCTGACTGAAAGAATAAACAAACTGAAAATAATTTGTCTAATTGATTTTAAGCGCTACAACCACTACCATCATTAAAAATAGATGCGACTTCAGTCCACAACAGATGGGTTATGGCCATCAAAGAATGAATTAGCCTCTATATGTAAGTTGTTGTTTTTTTCAATTTCACCTCTGGTGAAAGATGAATATTTCACAATCACGCATACAGTCATTAATCAGTTGATCCGGTATATAGTATTAAAAAAAGAATTTTAATAAATATTGTAACATTATTTATATCCCTAAATTAATTTAGATTACTGTATGGTAAAGTAAAACGGACTCAAAGTGCCACAGATAAAAATAATACATATTAGATTAAACGTACATGATTACACTAAAAGTTAGTAAAATGTATACATGGAGGTAAACGTCTTAATTACAGTCACTCTAAATTTGTAGTTGATTGAATAAAAACATTTGTCTTATTTTAGTGTGCGTAGGTTAATTGCGTGATTCCCATTTTATTAAAAAAAATTGATTGCCACTAGAGGGCAATAGTTTATTTATCAAAGAGCTGTCGTACGGTTTTTACAACAGAATGCTCAGATTTAGTCGGATGTTAAATGAATGTAATTCTGGTGAGAGAAATTTAAGTAAAATTAATAAAACGTATAGTCTAGAAAGATGTTTATGGACAACGTCTCTACCACTACTAAATATATTTAAATTGGTATTAGTTATAGCAGGCAGTGTTTGACAGATTCGTTTTTAACCTTTGCTAGTAAATTACAATTCATGAATCAAAAATGAAAACTTCAAAGGTAAGTTAGAAGCTTAATAATTTGAAAAAAAAATGAAAATTACGTAAATAAGTAACTTATAAATTTCTTTTAGCTCACAATATAGTAATCAAAATTAAGTTAGGTAAGCAAATAACATTGTGGCTTTGCGATATTACACAGTAGGCCAACTGCATGTTTCGCGTTATGCGAGGCGTCTGCTTAACACAATGCATTTTCAACCTTACCTTTAGTGAATATATATCTGAAATTATACTTACTAAAACATATTGTGAAACATTTAACAAAGCATTCTGTATACACTTTATATTTATTTTTAATCGCTGACGGCTACTGATAAAATATTTTAATTCCACCAATAAATCAAAACTGGAGTTAAAAGTTTCTTTTGCTTATCTAACTAAAACACAGTACATGTAGTTCTTAAATTGGTTACATATAACCTAAAATAAATAACGGAATAGTTAATTACAATTATATTACTCACCTTCACGTGAATTTTGTTCTTCTGTTATAGGTGAAGAATTAATATCAGTATCTGGTTACAACGAAAAACCGAAATGTTAGTATTGTCCAGTAGGAAACGTTAGTACTAAATAATTATTCAGAATAAAAAATGACCCAAGTACTCATTACTGTAATAAAAGAAAGATTCACTACTGCTACAGAAGAAAAATAAAAATGTATTGAAGAAATTAGATTTTTAAAGCATGATGGAATAAGTGACAAACACCCAAGAATGAAGCATCCACAACCTACTTTTAAAATACAGTACATAAAACGATTTGTTTGTTTACTGAATTTTGTACAAAGCTACAGAAAGGTTATCTGCATTAGTCAGGTCTGATAAAACATAAGACAAAGATGAACATATGAGCAAATATCAATAGTGATTATTCTAGTAATTTATTATATAAAATTAACACAGTCATTACTGTCTTATCACAAGCCTCTCCCACGTGAAGAGTATTTTGGGAAGTTTGAACATGTTAGAGTATTGTTTCAAAAATAAAACTTTACATAAGAACTGAGATAATTAAATAATATAAAAGTGTCCTTCCTTATAAGTGTTTGCACAAATGGGTTACAAGAAGAGCAAAAGCATACACGGTGCACACGACAGAACAATCAACACTTTTGTTGTGTACCATATTTTATTATATATTATCAATACCTTACACAAAATACAGAGACAACATTTACTTTGTTAAAATAAAAATCAAAACCCATGTTAAAACACACTTTCCTCTGGTAGTAAAGTTATCATTCAGGTAAGCTGTAGTGTGTTTAAAGGCTCTGCTGTTTTCTTTTCTTAAGCAGCTCATAAAAGTGATAGACAAAAACTAACTGATGATGCCAAATCTGTACTCTCTCTCTCTCTCTCTCTTCTGATATCAAAAGTTCCTTTAGTCATTTTTGTCCTCAAGGCATTATACAAAACAAACGGAACAAAACTCACATACCAGTGTTGACTAACAAAATGATAATATAAGTGGGCGAAGTTAGATTTCTTTCTTATCAATAAGTATACAAGAACCCATCTTAAATGGAGATTGAGTATCATTCCATATGCAAAAATAATAACCCAACAGCCACTCCGTCACATGAATTGTTAATTAAGTGCACGCAGTATTACTTCACTGCTTATTATATACAATAGACAATACTCCACAGATTTGTGTTAATTTCTTTATCTTCATTAAGATTAGTGTTTACCTTAAAAAAAACAAAACCAAAACCCATTTGCTTTAACCATGAAGTTAGCTGAGAAACTGAAAAATGTTGCTTTAATATCGAAAATATAACAAGTCTTCCATTTAAACAAGATAAAATGAACTTGAAATATAACTAAAGTTTCAATCTAAACTGTAATGGTTACTTGAAAACAAGTGGTCATCAGTGGATACTTAGCAAAATAGTTGTGATTAAAAAAAAACAGTGAATTATGCTTTTACAAAAGGTACTGAAAGAAGTACATTTGTACCTAAATATTTGAGTTTCTCACTTATCAAAGCTTGAAACAACTCGAGAATAGGTTGATTAGATCAGACAAACAAGGAATATAAAATCAGATATTTACAATGATATAAAAGTAATGATTGTTATTTCACATGTCATATCTTACTACACTCACCAAACATACTAATATCACACAACAAACAATTTCCAAACATCTTACACTGAGGTACCGAAAAGTAATTACTAAACACATCAAATATCTACATTTCTTATTAGTGTGTGAGAATACTATCCAAGATATTTCGATCTTGTGAGACTAACTCGGAATGTATTAAAAAAAATGAAAAGAAGACAGATGGGTGATTATTCTGCATCTACTTTTGAGAAATGAAACTTTTTAACCCTTGGAAACACAAAATAAGTCTACATGAATATTGTAAAATCCTTTTCTTGTTCTGTCCCTTGTCTCCCACACAGTTCAGTTACTTTCTCTTCTTTCAACTGACCTTTAGGGTAAGTTTCGTACAAAGAAATTTTGAAAAATCTTGAATGAATATCTTGACCGTTTTAAGTGGAAAAATAAAATATGAAATATCAATTGAAACTGTTTACAATAAATTGTGATAAAAGGAAAATCTGAAGAATAAAAGGCAAATTATTTACTGTACATCAAATAGCCCACTACCCAAATAAGATATATTCTCATATTTATGAAAAAATATATATATATACCTATATATAATAAAATTATTTCTCGTCATATTTCACACAGAAAAGAAGCAGTCAGTACCACACCTTTGAGGTCACTGAATGATACATTTGTACTGTTCAGCCTTCTCTGAAGTCTCTAGTTGTAAAGCCAATCACTAGAGGACTTTGACACGATGCTGGCCAGATATCTTGGATAACAAAGTAACGAGATATAAAGCAGGTCAACACAACAAGAGCAACAAAGCAGGAATAACTTTTGTTCCACATGGACAGAAACACGAGGCATCAGTAACAAACCAGCTCAGAAATACCGAAATTCTCCCTTTTTACCTCTGCGTTCCCGCTGTATCCAGTCGGCTGAGGCAGGAGCAGGAAGCGGTCCTTGTGGGCCCTTATGAAGACTCGAACCAGGGTATATTTCTTCTCGCCTATCTCTCCCTTCAATGTGTTCTCCCTGTAGAAGCAGTAGTGGTTACAGTTATGGTATCCATTATCAAGTTAGCCAAAATTAAATAATATACAGTACATAAGATGAATCCATGTATATTCTACAATTTAATAAGGATTTCATAAAAATCAACAAAACTAAACTTTCATATTTCTTAACCTAACAAATACCTGAATGTTATAATCTTCCCTTGCTGGTCCAGTTCGGGTATAAAGTGGGTTATTAATCACCTCTTCTTCACGAATCACTGCTTGGTAAGGAGTAACAATGGTGTTGGGAACATGTCCCACCTGTTGAAGATGATTTCTGGCTCTCCACCACTTCCTACTGTCATCAACAACCTATATCAAACAATGAACAAGTTCTGAAACAGCTTGTGTTATAATGAACAAAACTGACTTTTCTAAACACAGGCTGTTTACAGTCACAAATTATTACACATACAAACACAAGCTGGATAAGACCCACAAATGAAATATTTCAGTTGAAACACAATTGTCCTCATACCGATTACAGATAGCCACATCTGGTCAACAGTTAACTGAAGCAGTTGTGTATCTTTCAGTTAGCAATTATAAAGCTACATATCACAGTTTATAAGCAGATAAAAACTAAAGTGATTTACTCTTACTAAATAATACAAGATCGCTGTTGAAAATGTTTCAAGATATAAAACATGCAAAAGTATGCTTCAAGAAAAATTATAAAAAAAACCAACAAAGATGCTCACTTCTAACACTTCCCCTCTCACTACAGACAGTTCTTTGTCATTATTGGCTGTTCGTGGGTAGAGCACCACAACAATCTTGGCTCCAGCAGCCTTCAGTTCTTCCAACCATCTCTGTTGTTGAATGTCGAACTGTCGATGAGGGTCTTGGCCTTGTTCAACAGAATCAGCACTTGTATCCGATCTTGAACCTCTGAAATCCTGTTCATTTCTGGTGGATAAAATGGGTTAGTTTGAGTTACTTGTAACGAATATCAATACTAACCAGCCACAAGAGCACGCTACTCTTCTCTGTATTCATAAAGCTTAAATCACATTTTCTAGAAAGATATTTATTCAAAGCAAACATAGTACTTTCACACTCAGGTGCAAAACGTGCATCAAAATGAAGCTCTAATCTAAGTTTTTCAGGCAAAACCTCACTATAAAAAAGTTTAATAGAATGTTGGCTGATCTAAGTCTCCTAAACCAGACAAACCTCGTGCAATATTATCTGGATTACGTCTAAGAATATCATTGAAAGTCAGGATACCCAAATGAAGAGAAAATTCATTCTAATCGTTATAAGAATACAAGAAAAGCATATTTAACTAACTAGACTCATTACTATATTCATGTTTCATTTCACTATAGACAAATTGTATCTCAGAATGGCTGGTATAAGTGTTAACACTATTATTGATAAGCAAAGAATAACTTTCGACCTGAAGATGACCAACCATTCCGAGATATATTTTTATTTCAAGTGGATTTCTCATCATTAAGAAATAGTTAGCTTTCTTTCTTCAGAGTTTATACTAATAAGGATATGAAAATTGATCCTGAAAATACCCAAGGTGAAGACAATTAAATACTTACCTCTCTGGAACACTCAGGTGACGAGGCTCATAATGGCGATTATCAAATGTTGAGGGATGAATATCGGGGGCCGTTGGCTGCTGGTCTCGCTCACCTCTGTAAAAGTAACCACCTTCACGTGGTCTGTCTTGATGTGATGATGAGAAACCCTCTGGTCTTCGAAACTCCTGCAAGTACAAAACATTTTGATCTTTTACCCTGTAAATACAAGAAAGTTAGCGAAGACAAGACAAAGCACTCATAAATCGGCTTTCGTGTTAAGCCCATAAAAAGGTTAGAATATGTGAATGTACACAGATAATTATGAAAATAACTAAATAATTATGCATAATAACCCATAACAAGTCACAGAGAAACCACACTAAAAACTGCGACTGATAATTCAGAACCAAAATACTCATAAGTTGTGATAATTTATTCTGTGATTCATTTATTACAAACACGTTGTTATGAGAAGGGATAAATGCAGCTTTTAAAAAATAAATTTTGGATCAGTAATGTCAGTTATCCCCTAGTAATCAAATAATATAGTAAAGAATTACATTAAGTAGTGGATATGTACAGTATGCACAACATTATAACAACAAATTATGTTAACATGGAACTACATCAAACTGGTAACTTCTACATTATGGTCAACACTATAACAAAATGTACCATAATGTGGAACTACAAACATTATTTACTGTACTGTAACCACAGAAATAGTTTAAAGGTCCAGTATAGTCCTGTGGTGCATCCAAGTGTTATGTGAGAAGGCCTAGCCGACTTTTGACTTGAAGTAAACCAACCTTGCTAACTAGATTTTGCAAGTTATTTCCATTATGGACACCATATTCAGTAAGATCAACCCAACTAGTACATTAATACTCTATTTACAAGATTAATTTCTTCTGAGTTATGCTGTAAGTCATGCCACATTTATAACTTGCTCAATCTTTAAATTCTGACCAATTGATTTTTGTTATACGTCTTTCATAAACTACTTTATATTAACATATAAATATATGTACAACATTTCTTTAATCAGGTATAAATTTAAATCTTTTATTCTTCTAATCTTGGATAGCTTACCATTGTTTAAAAATTAACAATGCAATAAAACCCATTACAACCTGAGCTCACACTAGTTTAATATCAACAATTCCTGTGTGTATGTATATATCAATCTTGTAAGAAAAAAAATTTTAATAAAAACCGCTCAAATCAGAAGCAAGTGATTTTATTCAATAACTGTTTATTACTTTGACCACTAAAAACTGTCAAGATATTGTTTATTTCAAATATAAATCACATTCAAAATTAATATTATTAAATACAATGATCAAAAACAATACTTTTTTGAATATCCTCAAAATATCAGTAGTTTAAGAAAAAAAAACATTACACACTTCTGTAGTTTGTCTTAATTCTTGGTTATGGATTCTCTGGATAGAAGATGAAACAGCTGGTCCATTCAGTTCGGATCTCACCCTTTCTTCCAAAAAAGCATTTTCTGGTGTCCAACCATCTGAGAATACTGGATGAAAATTGCCCTCGTATCCTTTCCATTGTTCACTGTTATGAAATGATGAAATAAACCTTACAAATAAAACAGTTTTTTTAACTGCACAGTGAAATATAAAACTATTGTAAGTTACACTTTTAATTTAGATGTTTATTAGAGGGTGTACATAAGTAAGAGCTGAAAAAGTGATGAAGGTTTTGGATCAAGAAGGTAACATGAGTAACAAATAAGTGATTAATCATTAACGATCTAGGTCACTGTTAAAAGTGTGATTTATAAATCTTAGTAAAATAAGTTAGATGCAAGTAACATTAGTCTCAAAATATCTGTTAAAACCTCGTATTTAAAGTTAGGCCTACATTAATTTCAGAGCTTATGTAAAAACGTTTGTGAAATTAGGCCTTCAACTTGTAACAAAGTAGGCTTGGCTGCAATAGCCACTTTTATCGAAATGGATTAATGTATTATGTGGATGAAAATTAGCATTACTTATACCAAATAACCAAACAGGACTCGCTCACCAACAAAACATTTTACAAAAATAGTAAATGCAAAAAAGTTTGGAATTTTGTACCACCATGAAGAAGGAGCATTCTCCTTCAATTTCTCAAAGTTCACCAGTTTTAAGACTCAGATAAGTAACAATAAATTAAAACATGTTTTTTTCTGTTTTTTTTATTGTGTATCTAAAATTTAAACTGACGTTAGGAGATATATATCTATAAATGTGGTAGTTAGTGTTAACAGAGTAAGAATAATTTATTACAGTAGAGAAATATAACAAGCGTAAGTTATTAAAATAAAGTAAATTTTGTAAAAAAAAAATTACAATGGCTACAGTACATGACTAAATAACAACATTAAAGTTTTGGAAATGATACTCATTTTGCAACAAAATCATGAAAAAAAGCTTACCAGAGCAATATAACAACACATAATAACAATATATAATAATATACAACATAATAAAGGATGCTTTATAGAATTTTAAATTTAAACTCTACCCTAGTCTTGTGAGGTAGTTATACAGAAATTACCATGTTTTAGTTGAAACTCTGAACAAGATAAAACCTATTAAACCAATTGATTATTTCTATTCTAGTTAAAACTCTGAACAAGATAAAACTTTAAACAAATTTATTGTTTTTATCACAGTTTTCTTGTTCTCCTTTGATTGGATTTCACATTTGTTGGACATCCTCTGTTTGCACTTGCTATAACTTCAACTGGAACCACACAATAACTATGTCCAAAACAACTGTATTTCACATTAACATCAAACCTTAAAACCTTGTACTTGCAACTGAGACATGAATACAACAGGAGTTTTGAAACTTTTGATTCTTCCAGTCAGTATAGGCTCGGAGAAGGAAAAAGAAGCCACGGGTCTTCAAACATTTTGAAGAGATGAAACACTTGTTTATATTAATACCTATATTTCACATTTCTTAGGTGTAGAAATCTCGATAAACTATACATTTTGGGAAAGAGATAACATGACGCACACAACAGCTGTGTCTCTTGGCTATTATTTGTACATTTTTACCACACTTGTGAAAGAAACAGTTAACTGAATCAATCAGAACCTAAGTTTAAAACCAACCAATGAAAACCATTTTAAGAAGACTGCAAAAGATGGAGTACACAAGCCCCATTAGGTCTCAGTAATTAAAGGCTGTTACAAATTTAATGTTTGTGATTATGTGATGTTTTTAAGGATACAAATAACTAAAAGTGAGTTTTTTAAATAAAGGGCAGTGAACTGGTTAAAAAGTGTGAATTTATCTTGATTTGAAGGTTATTTAGGAGTTTCACAGTTCAAAGAATTGCTAGGCCTTGTTTGGCATGACAACAGTTACCAATGTTTTAACAGCTATGAAAGTGTCGACTGAATATAAATAAATCTGAGCACCTAAAGTAAGTCCCTTTTTTACTGTTCAATATATTTCTGGTTGAGGTTAAAATATCACTGGCCTTTTCCTCCTGTTAATTAGAGGTCACCACTGTTTCAAGTGTACAATGATTAGCTCAGCTTTAAAAACAGATCTTCTATAAGTAAATTACCTTGAATAAGACAAAGAAACTGCACCAAAACCATGAAACAGGACAGAAAATTCATTTCCAAATAGTTTTTTTTTTAAAGGTGAAACAATGATAAATTTTATTGTTTGAAACCTCTAATACTAAATTATCGTTGAAATAAAAGTTTCAGTGAATTTTTATTTATTGCTAAATATAAAGGCAACCAAAACAATCATTAAGTTCCGCACGATTGATTCACTTTTAGGGTCAAAATTATTAAAAGTTTTTAAAAAATTCATCTGGAATTCTCCAGAACTATTCACAGAAAATACTTACCGTGGAACAGTCCAAGTGTCACCTAAGCTATGCCACAGATCATTTTCCTTGGAGGTACAACAGTTCTGTAACAGATCAGTAGCCTCTTCTGTGAGCAGGGGAGTCACCACCTTGGCAGCAATGTTTGGTCCATAGTTCGAGTCTCTAGCAGCTTCAACAATCACAGTCAGTGGGGTGAACAAAAAGTGGACAAGTTCAGGTGCATTTGGGTCATGTATGTGGTTCCTAAGTCTTGCCTTCATCAAACCATTAAGAGAAATATATTTTGAGAAGTCAAAAAACTCTAAGCCTACATTAATTTTCAACAATTCAACTCTCCATGATTTAAACAAAAAAACTGTAAGAAAAACGTTACATTAATCTAAACATAATCTAAAAAGTCATATTATATATATACATATGTATGTATGAAATAAGTAGCTTCAAATGCTATTATTTACATTAATTGTTAATAGGCACTTAAAATCAGCACTATAGAACAATAATGAACTTAATATAAGCATTAAAAAGGTTTTGTAAAATCCACTGTAAATACCCGTCATCATCACCTCAAAGTCATCATAGGTATCAAATCTACAGACAAAATCCAATTCCTAAATTGGTAATGAAATGAATCCACCATAAAATGAATCCACCATAAAATTTCAACTAGATGTCACTACATATATAGATGTGGAAATGAAATATCTTAAATAGAACTACATAACATTTCTTATGTTATTCTAACACCCAACCTCCTCACTCTCTCTTGAAAATTTATTCAAATATAACACACGAAAGGCGAGAAAAACCAAGTTACCCGAGGTTCATCTTTCCATCCACGCACGTTTAGCAGTAGCTAACTACCTCTCGTTAACAGTTAACAGCATGATGAAATAAGATTGGATAAGCAATTTATATCTTGTTTATCATAATAAAAGTAACTAGAATGTAAAAACGAGGATCTTTTTAGGTTAGTTAAGATTAGACTAGGTAAAATAAATAATACAGTAAAAAAGGTTTCACAAGGTATGCATGCAAGCAGTGTGTATGTAATGTAATTCGGCAGTGTAACACAATCTGCTCATGTCCCGAGTGATTTACAAGTCATTACGGTGCAGGTCACAATCTGCTCATGTCCCGAGTGATTTACAAGTCATTACGGTGCAGGTGACAGACGTGGTTTAAAGGAGATTCAAAACAGAAATAAACTATAAAATTTAATTTCAAACTGATGTGTACTATTACAAGCTTAAAGCTACTTAGGATAAAATAACCTTTCTCAACCAATCAAAATTTAGTATTTATAATTAGAAACATTTATAATTTATAATTAAAACATAAATGTTTTAACCTTTAGTTGTACGTAATTATAATTCTTAATTATTCACTAACACACCTCAAAGATCTATATTGCTTTATTACAAATAAAAAATCCTAAAATGATACTTTGTTAGCTTTTAAACCAAAATCGATTAATGTATGTGCACTTACACAACAATCTACACACTGGCAAGAAAAATTGTATACACCTTTCTTAACCAATCAAAATTTGGTACTTATAATTAGAAACACTACTGGCATTTCATCTATCAAAAAGGGTAATTTAGATTTTAATTTTTTGTCATTATGAGGTCAGTCAAATTTGCAATTCCAATTTCGAGTTTGGTTAAATAAACTACCAAATGAAATACAAAATTTTACTGGAATAAAATGTTTGAAATGTATTTAGGAAGAAATACCAGATTTTTGCAATGAGAAAAAGTATTTTTCATCTTAATACGACAATCACTTTAGACACTAACTATTCAAAACAAATATATTCATAAATAAATCATTTAGTTTATTAAAAATTCTTCATTAAAAAAAATATTTTTTTTGTATGGGAAAGACTTGTAATGTTAACTGTAAGACTGCTGAATTTTGTGAAGATATAAACACTACATTGAAAGTTAGAAGCATTAAATCAGTAAATACTGTAAAGATAACATTTTGAATTACAATGGAATTTATAAAAACAAATTTTATTTAATGTTTATTTTTATATATAAAAATATAAAAAGCACAAATCTTACCAAAAGATTAAAAGATAATTTAAACTTTTTCAAAATATCAAGAAATTCTCTTTCAGGTGGTGGCTTGGCCCTCATACTCAACATTCCATCTGAAAATCATAAACAAATACAGTAATTTTCATGAGGATTTCTATTATCGAAACTCAGATGTCAGATATTTAAAGTAGAAATTATTAAACAGCATTCTTGGAGAACAAACTGCATGTGTACAAAACATTTATGATTTAATATTACCACATAACAATCCTATCAAGTATTTTATAACAAAGTGCACCAAGTTCAAATTAAACAAGGTTTAATAAACAAACCTAATGTGAATTAAGAGTAAAAAAAAAAAATTGAATTGAAATTCAACAAAACCTAGAATAGTATTACAGTAAAATAGACTAGTAATACGAGATAACATTGTACTAGAGAGAAAGAAAATACAAAATTGTAATTCAAAGAAAACCTAACAGAACGATAATTCAAACAGATGCAGTAATAAATCTTCAAAAATATACATACAAGACAAAACATTATGAATAAAAAAACCACCCCAAACTGAAAGTTTCTCAGCCTTTAATATGAATTTATTTGATATATGTGCACTTGCATAATAAACCACATATTGCCAAGAGAAAAATACCTTTCTTAACCAATTGTTTGTTTTTTGAATCTCGTGCAATGCTACTTGAGGGCTATCTGCACTAGCCATCCCTAATTTAGCAGTGTAAGACTAGAGGGAAGGCAGCTAGTCATCACCACCCACTGCCAACTCTTGGGCTACTCTTTTATCAACAAATAGTGGGATTGACCATGACTTTATAAGGCTCCCTTGGCTAAAGGGGCGAGCATGTTTGGCACAACAGAGATGCAAACTCGCAACCCTCAGATTACAAGTCGCACACCTTAACCCACCTGGCCATGCTGGGCCTCTTAACCAATTAAAATGAAAAACATTGTAATGGTGTTTGATCTATCATAAATGTTTCAACCTTCAATTGACCATAATACTTGTTTGTTCACCTCCAAGATCTTTCTTCTTGCTTTTCCTGTTCTTCTGTCTCCGTTCAAGTTCCTTGAATGCTGCTGCAGCATGCTGGAGTCTGGCAATAAATCTCTCTATGTCGTCAAAACAATGATTCAGGGTAGTCTGGAAAAAAACATTACACGTTTTATACAGCTGTGAAAACAACCCAAACAATGATTCAGGGTAGTCTGGAAAAAAACATTACACGTTTTATACAGCTGTGAAAACAACCCAAACAATGATTCAGGGTAGTCTGGAAAAAACATTACACATTTTATACAGCTGTGAAAACAACCCAAACAATGATTCTAACTAACCCACAACAACGACACAGTGCAATGAAACATCAACTCGTAACCACTCCACTCTACAATGAAACATCAACTAATCTTTTATCTTGAGTTAAAAGTTCATTGATTGTAACTTAGTCAACACTGCTGGTGCTTCTATATCTTAAACATTTATATTTTATCGTAGAATGTTTTATTCTGCATTTGAAGTTGACTAGGAATTCAAAAATAAATTAGAAACATATATATCCAGCCTTAACAAAGTCTTTAAAATCAGTAAATATTAAATTAAATTATGCAACAGGTCTCATATAGTAATCAAGTAATGACGTAATTCGCATTGTGACCTAGCAAGGGAAAGTCACTTACAACATCTCTCTCGTATCTTTCACTTGTTGTTGAACTTGTTTCATCATTTGAATCTCGGGACATAGTTGATCGAACGTGATCTACCTGTTCCAACTGATCTCTGGGGCTACTGGAACTATGAGAAACTAGAGAGAAAAAACAATGTATCTGAGAACAGCTGGCACGGGTAATAAACACTTATATTGATAATCAGGAAAAAATGTATCGACCTTCCTAAGTCGTCTTCAGGTTAACAAAAATCAACTCTCTGTAAATAATTAAGATTAGCAAATCATTTAACGTTTTTTTGTAAATCAAATTTTTTCTATTACTTTCAGTAAAACCAACATACCAAACAAAGCATCTGGCCCCAAAAACGAATACTACTTTGATTTATAAAAATAAACAGTTTACCTGCAAGGCCTGAACCGTGAGCTTTAACAGCTGCATTAAACAAATTTATCTGTTCTCGTACGTTAATCCCATTTTGAGGAGGTTCGGGCAGAGGGTTACTGGGTGGTGGTGGAATACTACGCCTCTCACTTCTGTAACTAAAAAAAAAATATTCGTTATAAAACAATTTGAAAGAGTAACACACTGAGATCAAATCATCTGAAGTCTTACAAAGTTTTTGTTGTGAAAGATTCATCGTAACCACAGAAGCAATAAATGAATCTAATCATTTGTAGAAATGTTTTAAACAACTCATTTTATTATGATATTTGTCATAAAACACACTAGCACTAAAACAAGCTACTTTTGTTACTGAGACTTGTACAGAAAGTCTCGAATCTAATAACACATTACTAATTCACACTTTACACATGAAGTCAGTTTTTAGTCCTGAACACAGATGTACGAGTTAATAGACAAAGAAATATAAAAAAGTGTTAGCTCTTAAAGAAGTCTTAGTGAAAAACAAGAAACCACTGATGTATAAATCTTCAAATATTTTAATTATTCTACTTCACAGTTGAATTGAAACCAAAGAAAACAATAAAACACTCAGTAAATTCTAACTTATAACTTTAATAACTTACGCAGTCTTCCATTTTCCAGTCATAAAAAGTTTCATGTCAGTTACAATGTCCTTAGCCTGGAAAGTTTAACAGAAATTTGATTTGTTCTAACCTTAAGTTTATAAAGATAGTTATTGTAAATACCTAATATATGAAAGTACACTTAACAGTTTGTTACACTTAAGTTATTTCAAAGTGATTCTTTTCTCATTTATACAGGTCAAATATTTGAATATTACTTAATGTTTCATTGCTGACTCAGAAAATATCCAAATTTAAAATACCAATTAAAGACAAAAATACAAAACTACAATTGACGTGAACACTTTTGAAAAGTGGGCCTTTCTTTATCAATGGCAAAATAGGAAGGAATTAGATCATAGAAGATTTCCATGATATCTCGGAAGTGTTCGGATTAGTTTTAACAATTTGACTGAAAAATTAAAAAAAAAACATAAGGAACCTTTAATATTTGAAATGGGGGTCTAATTTCATCCATGTAAGATTAGGCTAAGTCGCAAGCACCATATGTTAAGTCACACTAACAGGATCAAAATTAAATAAAATAAAGTAAAAAAAAAACTTGAAATGTTTATTAACCAGCCAACTATAATGTTAAACAAAAAACTGTTAGAACTTAAAGCACAAAACCTTTTATTTCAATTTTAACAAGCTGAGCTTCCCAAGTATTATTTTACAATAACAGAAAGGAATAACATTTAGCTGGGCAAACCATCCAGATCTGCACGCATCAATTTTGAAACATGAAGCCTGTGAGACAAATAAGGTATGGGTTTTACAGTTTTACATGAAGAATTTGTATTCAAACAGACAAAAGTTTCAATCACTGATGTGCCATTCTCAAGTACATAGAATAAAGTAGATTTCTGAATTTAACTCAAAATTAAATGATGTAGCAATATATTTAACGTAGAGAGTTGATAACACTAACTTATCAAGTTTACTTATTCATAGCTGACCTGAAAACACAAAAAAACTTCACAAATTTGAATATATGGAAGATTTTATGGGTAAGATCTGGTTAAGATTAGGAGTATCCAAGGAAATAATGATAAAAAAATCAAAATACAGTCACACTTGAATATCAGTTGACTGTTTGACAGTATTAATAAGGCTTCTCTAATTTTTATTCTGTCAATGTCAGGTTATTGTTTGAAATATTACATTGTTATATTGTCAATTATTGATTTAAATAGAAGAATATTCTTCACCATTACACCTTGTTACTTGTGCAAACAGTTACAGTAATCAAACCATCGTACCCATTTAAAAACAAGTTTCCCTGTTACATGTTGCACCCATTTAAAAACAATTTTCCCTACTGTATGTTGCACCTGTTTAAAAACAATTTTCCCTACTGTATGTTGCACCTGTTTAAAAACAATTTTCCCTACTGTATGTTGCACCTGTTTAAAAACAATTTTCCCTGTTACATGTTGCACCTGTTTAAAAACAATTTTCCCTGTTACATGTTGCACCTGTTTAAAAACAATTTTTTTCCTATTGGATGTCATTGCCTGTTTAAATAATTTTTCAAATTGTGTGTTGTACCTGTTTAAATAACAATTCTTCTGTACTGTAAAAGCCGTTATTTGTGAACAAAAAACTTTTAGTCAATGAGTAAACTCAAATAAAACTATGGTTCACATGTTTAATTTGAAATGAAAACTTTTAATGACTTATTATATTTTCAAATTCAAAAACACTAACAGAAGGATGCACATTCTGATAAAGACATATTCAAGGTTCCTTATCATGTAAAACTATTCATCTAACACAAATATACGTGTTAACACACGTTTCTAATCAAGTATTTATTCAGACTTTGGAAGCCACAGTAAACAATTCTAGATAACAATTCAGCCTGCCCATTAATAGGGGGGGGGGGAAAGAGATAATACTAAGACAATAAAGAGTAAGAAATTCCTCATCAAAAATGTTCAAACAATAAATATTTCCTTTAGAAGAAAGATAAAACTTCTGCTACATGATGACGTATTATAAGAAATATCTCTCAAAGCTACTGAATTCAAAACATGAAGAGTAAACTTACTGATGCTTGCAATGACTGAAAGATGTGTATTTCTGAAGGAGTTCCATCTTTGTACTTCAAGTCAGCCAAGACAATAAAAATAACAATGTTATTATACAGCTCTTTCGGATCATCACTGGTGAATTCTGTTGGGTCGCTGATCAGATTCATAGGAAACTTTTCCACTATATCCTGAAACACGAAACATAGCTTTACTTATAACATTTTTCTCATTCATAAGTTGGAATTGTTGTTTAATACCTCACAAAACTTGGATATGTTGTTTAGTACCTCACACATAAATTGTAGTTGCTATTTAATAGATCATATAAAAACTGATTTTTCTGTTTAACAATTTACATACAATTTGGATTTGCTGTTTTCCCATTCCCCCCCACCTAAATTCTTAAGCATTGGATCTATAGATCCCTGCTTGGGCACTTCATGTCTGGCCCTGAATTGGCCCATTTGTGTGTTGTTCATGTTTTATCTGGCCCATTTCTCATCGTCTCTCCTAGTCTGTTTTGTTTGGAGGGGGTTTGCTTTGCCCTCACTTTGTTGCCTGCCACGCCTACCAGACTAGCATTTACACAAATCAAATCACACCCATCAATCTGTCTGTCCTTATTATCCATTCACTTAGTTATTTTCTGAATTCCTACCATGTGCAGGGTTGAAGGAGGACTGTTTAGTCTTTGAGCACCCAAGGAGATTGTTTCACAAGAAATATATAGTTAGTGTTTGCTTTTTAGTAATTCATATAATTTGGGTTCAGTGAGAGGTGAATGAGGCCATTGTGTTCGATTCAGTACACAAGACATTATGTCAGCAAGATAAAGATACAAACTTCTTAGTTTATATTCCATTTTCATGATATTTGTAATACATGTTCCCAATTTGTACAAAACTTTAGGCTTAATATTTTTACATCATAAACATCTAATTTTAAACAGAGCTACATTCAACATACCATGTAACTCCCTAAAATATATATTTAGATGTTTTTTTTAAACACTTATAAATTAAGAAACTAACTTATATATTTTTAAAGTTGGAACTATAATCTACAATTTGATTCCAAACGTATTAACATAAATTCATAAAATAGTAGTTCAACAAAATTTTGAATGCGAGTCAAATAAATGCAATGACATGGCCTTTGACCTGTGACCCATAGCAAAAGGGTTTAATACATATGCACTTGTTCATAAGAAAAAACCCACATATATAAATTATTAGTTAATAAAACTTCAAAACTAAAAACATGTTAAAACTATAAAATGCATTAAAACTCACACTGCCTGGTTTGACTGGCATATGATCCCACTGCAGGGACCCAAAATTACAGATCACAGATTACTTTTGTTGAATGTTGCTTATGCTTTCAGTTACAGCTGTAACCAAATATCTGTTTAAAAGCACTTACTCCATTCTCATAGTCAATAATAACTAGCCATCTTCTGTCTAACTTAATTTGCATCTTTTGGGTCCAAATACCACTGGATTTCTCCATCTGAAATAAGCGTCTCAGCCCATCTTTTGGCGTTTCTAATACTTAAAGAAAAAACCCAAAAGTTTAGATGTTTCAAGAATCGATCACAAAACTAGTAGTTTTATTAATTTCTCTGTTGTACAAAATGAAATAATCATCCTTTTGTTTGTATTTGTTTATTTTCACTGATAATTGTAATTTTCACATATTTGAATCCAGTTCTGAAATCAAGAGCTCTACAACATAGCCAATCAACACTCTACTATCAACAGATAAAAATGCTAGAGTATTGCCAATTATGAAACCAAAACGCAAAGATCCTCCATCTGAAAATACCACATGCTACCACTTGTAGTTTGGAATAACTACAATTCAAATTTCTGACACAGTAATGTTCATATGGTAGTTTGAGTTGTTAAAAAACAACTTACTAGCTCTAGAAAGTCAACTCTTCAGTTGTTGGAGCACTTGTACGTTCAAATATTTGATCTCACGTTCAATTCACGTCGAGAGAGATAAACATATTCTGGAAAAAATTATTAAATTGGTGACCAACATTGGACATTCTCACAAGTCTGACATCAAGCTCAAATATGAGTTTTTCTTGTGAGATGGGAAGAGTGCATTTAAGTTGTTAAAATGTGAATTTAATAGTAAAAAGTAGTGGGTTAAATCTTCAGCTAAGTTGGTAGAGTATTCAGTTGGTATGCTGTAGGACTCGTGTTCAAATCCAAGCTGAAAATCATACATATGTGCAAAAATAAATTGCAACGTGTACATAAAATAAATGCGTGTTATTTAATTTGAAACTAATTTAAACTTAATTTTGAACAAGTTTTTATGCACAAGTGCATTAAAAACAATAATTTTTTTTGTTCTCAAGACCCAATTCTGGAACCTGTACATTAACTACTAAGCATGTGTGTTTTAACCTTTGTTTTTTAATACACAGCAGACTTTTAAAACATGTTGGAGTAAAATTATCTTTTCTCACTGCCATATTTACAGACAGACAAGTCTTATGCCAGACTATCTTAAATACCCAATGAAAACCAAATACACTTCCCTAATATTTCCTCATATATTTGACAACGTGAAGTTGACAAACTTTGGAAAGAGTGAAGAAAAGAATGAATGTTTTCTTTAAAATTACAAAATGGCACATTTTAATATCATAGTTTTCAAGACCACAACAAAGGTGGCCCGAAGGAAAAACAAGACAAGAAGTGGATTTCCTACCCGAGACTATTTAAACCTCAATGTTGCCTTCCAATTTTAACAACTTTAATCTAAGGAATAGAAACAATGAGATGGCATTACATTCAAACAAGGAAAGCTATCGGGAAGATTACATTCACTCATGTAAAGTTATATTTCCTGATGAATTTTTGTTTTTAAAATCTGTGTAGTACTTTCACTGACCATAACTAAAGTTATACAGAATGGCCATCCATTTGTGATCGGAAAAGTACAAAAATGAAATTCCCCTGGAATGCTGGACTGTAATATCTCAATTCCCAGATCTATGGAACTTTTTCTTTTAACTACAAAACTAGACTTCTATAAAATGCATTTATTTTTCCTTATAGATATCACACAAAAAAGGGATGCAATTCTTATAAGTCTTTATATAGATACTGATTTCTTGCAGATTTCTACAATCTTTGTATCTTTATTTTTATTATAAGGCTTACAGCAGAAAAACTTCTTGTTTGACACAACCTATAAACAAGTTTTGAATTTCCAAATACCTACAAAACAATTCATGGCAGACATTTTTTACAGTCTTCTTTTCGATCAAAATTCACACTAGATTTATTAAATATCTGCATATTAAAGACAAATGTAATCATGTGACCAGTCACGTGTTAAATTACCAAACAAATGATGGAAGCTTTTCTTTATGGGGAATTTGATTCGCACTATATCCGATCTGCAAGACCCAAAAAAATTTGAACTCTGAAATAACCAATTATGATGTACAACTCTCAGATTTTCATATTATTCATAAAAGGAAAATAAACAAACATACGAAATTGAGGTCCAACTGAAAAAGTTGCCAAATGTTCCATCAAATACACTGGTCCATCTTCATAGCTGTCACTCTGTTGATCTGTATAAACAATAGCTCTTGGTCACTCACAATGATATAAATCCAAACGGAACAAACTGAACAATAAACAATTCAAGTTCAATAAATTTGTACAACAATTTAAAACAAACTTCACAAGAATACTTCATTTGAATCAAGCCAGTTCCTGACCGAACAATAAAAAAATAAGTTAATCGCATTTTGCTATTCAACTAGCACAAAACTTCTCCATATAAACTTTGTCAGTTACAAATAATACAAGAACAAAGCCGTATGATATTTAGACATACTATGTAACTCATCAAATGAGTGTTCTAAAACTTAACAAAATATATATTACAGTGATACATATGTAACAAACTTAAATGGCTCTTAACTGATATTATAATACCCAAAGCTTATTAGTTTGGCTTCATACACAAAACAAAAAAATGAGTTTTGAAAACAAATTTTACCCAAACATAGGAAGTGGTAATCAATGAAGAATGTTTGAAACACAGGTGGTATTAACCTTCGAAGTACACCTGGAGGGTAGGTAGTAATATTCCATGAAGAATGAATTACTGAATTTTATATTTCGAACCAAGCCTCGAAATTACAGATCAATATCCTCTGAAAATGTTTTTATAATGGCTACTTTAATATAAACTGCATACTACTGTTTAAACCTGTAGTATTCCAAAAAACAATAAAGAAGCCTGACAAATGATAAAATTTTTATTAAAATAAGGGTAAGTTATACAAACCCCATGAAAAAGTAACCCCCCTACAACTGCAAGCACAACCATTCGGTTCTCACTACAGCCCATATTTGATTTTAAGAAATAAGATAGAATAAATATATTCGAATTTCATTACAGATATGAAGAATTATCTTTTAAAATTAGAGAAATATCTGTACCTCCTGAGTGGAATCCATTAGAATAAGACGGTCTTGTGCCCTTCATCACTGGATCCTTCACACGATGTGGCGACATGTCTTTATTGTTTTACAAAATATGAAACCCTCTGAAAAATAAAAGTTCACAGTATATTTTTACTAGGCTTAAGAATTAACACACAAATGTATCCTTAGCCCACCTACATCATTTAAAAATATGTTTTCAACATTTTTGACACCAGGGACCAGCTCATTGCTTCCCTAAACTGTTATGAAACACAAGTACAAATGCAAAGAAAAAACATTACAATATACACAAATATTTAGCCAGGTTATATTTCTGTGAGTACCCACAGACCAACACTAGTCAGTACAGCAGTGGTTAAGGAACTTGATTCAGAACACAGATATTTTCCTTGAAGTTTTCAACATATGTACAAAAAAAGAGAGAAAACCACAACATATTTTTATGCAGTATATATACACCATTCTTATGATCCACAGGTAAATACATGCTTAAAATTCACTTCATTTTTATACCTTGACATTTTGAACAATGTATTAAAACTAAACCTCATTTCTCTATCACTCTTGTTAGCTGATTTTGTAAAACATTTAGTTTTAACGGGACATTTCTTAAACTTTAGGATATCATAATGTTTCCACATTTAAAAAACAGTCATGTGTAACAAATCCTTCATGATTATTATGTTGAATAACTGTTTAAAACTTGTGCAAACTTAGTTTGCTGTTGCACTTGACAAGTCTAAGCACATTAAATGTTTAGTGCTGCACAAAAACAATGAACCATTTTGTCCTTCGAGGCTGTCTTAACTTAAGCACTTTATCACAAACAACAGCAATAGGTTTATTGTAATTTAATCACTAAATTCTTTCTTTGGTACCTTATAGTATTTCAACCACAATATGTCTGCCATATCTATTACCAATTATGCATTCCACTCAATACCATCCCTCAACAAGCACAGAACAATTACGGTAATAGTTAACACACTGTGTGTTAACGTGAACTACTTGTTGGAACTAAAAATAACTGGAACCTAACCTCCTTTCCTAAACCTTGCACTTGATATCTTCTCCTCCTGTTGCCATTAGAAAAGTTAGGTCTTTAACCTACAAGTCCCTCAGATAACCTTATGGAACTTAATACTATATATATATATCTCCTCTTTACCCAAGAAAAAATATGAGACCTTAGGTCTAACTAGAGCTGGTTGATCAGTGGTATTTGTTAACCAATCATATGTCCTCAAACCATGGTACACCTGCCCCAGTAAGAGCAGAAGAAAACAATTAGTCCCTGACTCTTTCTCGACAGCAGTCTGAAAATAGTAATAATTTGAAACCCTAATTTTGATTTGTTGATCATTTTTATTAATCAACTGTTTAAATAATCAAAAACTAACTTTTATTAATTATTTTTATAAAACAGTCAAGTTCATCATTATTTCAACTAACTTTCTGTTGGAAAATTAAAACATTAATTTGATTAGTTAATTATTCTTGTGACACTAATCAACTTCATTATAAATGATTAATATTTTAAGTAATGGAGGTCATCACTGCTCGTACATTTTTCAACTAAATCTTTCAGCTCTAACTGTTGATTTCCTTTTAACATATTCCACTAGAGATTTTGTTCAAAGCATTTTTTTTCCATCTTTCTACAATTTCTTCCAGTTAAGAAGAAAAATTATGTAGCTTATAATTTCTCAGGGATTCTTATAGCACGCTCTTTAAAAACACGAAGTTAACAATTTACACGTGTACCGTAAGGACTACCAAGTAAGAAAGATGAAGGCTCACATCTGATACATTGTCTGCATCTCCTCTATGACCAATTGACACACAAAACCTCTCTTAGTCCCTTCCAGAAATCTCTCTTCCTTTCTTCTCAATTCCATCCAGTCCCAATTGGCATATCGATAATTACATTACACTATAATTACTGTATTAGTAAAATAGTTTTATTATTGGTAGTAACCAACATACATCTGTCTGACCATCTGCCAAGGTAGCCTATAACAATAATCAACCAAAATCTTTTTACACTTGAAGCTCCCCCCTCTCAGAATTGTAACCCACATAGATGTAACCTCCTAACTATCACTCTTTACATAATCCATGAGCCACAATCCATGATCCATCCATTATGTACAGATCCACCACACCCTCTACTTTAAATGGCATACAAGACTACCACTAGTATAACCTGTATTACAATCTGTAATTTCAAAATAATTTGTTATTAATGTTCTCCAAACCTAACAAAGTTTCTGTAATCCCCACTGCAACTTAACATTCTCCAAACCTAATGAAGTTTCTGTGATCCCCACTGCATATTAATCTTCTCCAAATTTATCTATTTAAGTTTGAAACAAAAATTAAGACTAAGTTAGAATAACTTACACAAGATTCAAAGATAAGTCTGTCAAATGTAAAGATACAAGAGCTGTTGAAAAAATACGCAGACTGACATCATAAAACAAAATGTACTTTATTTAGAAGTTACAGGTCTGGGATCCCTTCAAAGTACTCTCCTCCCCAACACACACACTTATCCCAATGGTGTTTCCACTTGTTGAAACAGTCCTGGTACGCTTCTTTTGTAATGTCCTCCAGCTCCTTCGTTGCCTTAATCTTGGGAATCATCTCAAATCTTCTTCCTTTCAAGGATTTTTAGAGTTTGGGGAACAAGAAAAAATCGCAAGGAGCAAGGTCAGGTGAGTAGGGGGGTGGGGAAGAACAGTGATCGAGTGTTTGGCCAAAAACTCACAAGTTCTGAGGCACAAATTTCACAGCAACGCAGTGCATTTTCAATTTTTCAGTCAAAATCTCATAACAAGATCCAACTGATATCCCACACTCTTCAGCAAGCTCCCTGACAGTTAGACGTCGATTTGCC
Organism: Carcinoscorpius rotundicauda; assembly: GCA_011833715.1. Lineage (NCBI taxonomy): Eukaryota > Metazoa > Arthropoda > Merostomata > Xiphosura > Limulidae > Carcinoscorpius > Carcinoscorpius rotundicauda. The sequence goes on from CM022393.1 coordinate 148,604,024, forward strand.
CGCACCAGGGTGTTGATTTTGTTGACGTGTTGTTTGTCAGTTGACGTGGAAGACGCTCATCATCTTCAATGGACTATCGACCATCCTTAACACATTCATGCCACTTGAAACATGCTGTACGCTTCATAGCAACATCACCGTAAGCCGTGTTAAGCACAGCACAAGTTTCAGTCGCAGATTTTCCAAATTTAACACAGAATTTCACAGCAAGTCATTGCTCCCTCAGGTCATTCATTCTGAAATCATCCAAACAAAAAACTGCACTTCACTTAAAATCAGGAAATGGCATCATAATCAGCTGATCTGTGCGAACCTAGTGACTCCAAGCGGATTTCCCTGGAACCAACTGGAGCCGCACATTTCAAACAGTCTGCGTATTTTTTGAACAGACCTTGTATATTTAGCTGCTGTTATTCTAATATTAAGAGCTTGTATGACTTCTAGTTTAGCCTTTTTCCCCCCCCTTTCCAAACTTAAATGTCAGAGATGAAACCAATCTCTTGTATACAATTCCCCCTTACCCTGAAAATGTCTTGCAATTCTAACCAACTCAACTGTTGCTCTATACATTATCCTTAATAATATCGCATTTAAGCTCTGAAAAATATCGTATGATTCATTCCCACATACAGCATACATCACCGTAGCATATAACTGTCAATTACACTTAATGAGCAAGTCCCCCACGACAGACACACCTCTTGATGACCTCCTTCCTTGCAAACATTAGAGACTTAGGGTTAACTGAACCCACCTCTAGAGGCCCAACTTTTTATTACTATGCACCTCTTTATGTAAACTCATAAATTTCATCCTCTCCTCAAAACAGATTCTACTCTAATTATATTATTTCAGGTGTGGCTTCTTTGATTACTGTTCCCAATCAGCTAGTTTCTTTCTCTAATGGCATACTTTCCACAAAGATACATTAAAATGAGGGTGATCCAACAGTCAGTTAACCCTACTGAACTTGAAATCCAGTCAAGTACACCACCTGATCTCAACATCTCATACAAATGAACTATGAACAATTACCAAAGAACATGTGTATGGTCAAAAAACACAATCAGGAAAACCCTTAAAGCATATTAATTCAGCCAAAATTCCATAGGTTGTTTTAAAAGTGAAAGGTAACCAATGGTAGCTTGAATGACATTCTATCACAGTGCTTTTTCACAAGTTGAGATCTCAATTGATTTGTTTTCACCCATCACAATAGGATCAGTGATATTGAACAATCCCACCAGGGCTCATTAGAAGATACCAAAAATCAGAGTAATACAAGTAGAACAGTGTGCACATATTGCACTTTCATATTTAAAATTAGTAATAATACAGTTCACTTCTGAGCATAATCTACATAAAATAAAAGCAACTTATGATTATTATTTAATTAAAATATGCTTTACAAACATAACTTGGGTGAAAAATATTTTTGTTATCTTGTCTATTCCAGTTATTCAATGATGCATACCTAACAATAACCTTTTACAAATTTAAATTTTGTTTTTTCCAATCAAAATATCCTGAGATTTCAAGCACATTGTACATTTACTAAAATATCATTTTGGATAAAATAATTAGAGTATTTAAGGGCAAATGGCATTTGATAAAGGTACAGTTTAAAATCTCTGAGAATGGAACTTTAATTGTCTCAAAAGTCCAGATTCTGGCTTATCATTGCACTTTTAAGAAAAAAAATTATGAAAGTAATCATGCATATAACATTTCCATGTTTTTTCATATCATGACACTAAACTATCCAGTTGTTCTTAAATTAAAGAAAACAAAAACAACAAACTTCCCAGTTATTTGTTCTTCTCAAGTGCATAACAAAAAAAAAAAGGTTGTAGGAGGTTAATTTCAGACTTTTTCTGTAAACTTTACTGGCATGTTCTTTAAAAGAACTATAAATCTAACATATAAAATTATAAAATTTTCAGTCCAAGCTTTATTTTAAACTGTAATAATATCCACTATTTTATAACAAGTTATTAAAACGCCAGAATCACTAATACCGTAACTCACCTGCAAAAGTCATGAACTAAACAGAAATGAGTTACAAAATTATCAAGCTTGTCATTCACAAAAATCAAGACTAAATTTTGTAACTTGATACCTATTATTTCAGTCATAGTCCATATCCCTATTCAAGTTTCAATTAAATACAGATTTCTGTATTATTTATTAAAAAAAAAAAGAATTACCCTCAGCAACTTATTACATAATAATAAAGTTCAACAGCTGTAAATGTTTAAAATATATTAAATCATAGCATGTAAAATAACATATTATCAATACAATTAACTAATATATCGTTTACCTGTTTTTGTCTAAAAAGAACAAAAGTCTTTCTCTACTCGATATTTATTTTACTACAACCACCTTCAAAACAAACTACAAAAGAGTGACATGCGTGTTCTCAACAGTTGCATTTCATCCGACAAAACAAACTCAAACGCCCTCTTTTGTACAGTTTATCATTTTTATTTATGTATGAGAACAACATCCAATGGTCAAAATATAATAGAAATTAATTAAAACGATAAATATGTACATGTATTTCTAGTTGGTTAAGGTAAGTGAAGATAAGTTTAATAATCGTATTATAAGGTATTTTCTAATTTAAGATAAAAAAGGGATGACAGAATCAACCCTTGTACTACAGTAGAAAAATAAAAAACTAATAATAATATCTCTTAGTTACTTTAATTAACAGTCACGAGAGTTTGTATTTACATTAAAATCAACATGTTTTCCTGTATTTATATACCAATATGCCGTTGTCTTGGCCGATTTTTATAAACGTCAAACGATGCCGACATTATCATTAAATAACAAATGACGGCGAAAAAAAAAGTTCAGTCCCCACTGCATAGTAATAGAAGATAAGCTAAATGTGTTGATTAAATTATAAACGAGGAACCGGCACACAAACGTGTCAATAAATTATTGTTTTAAGCTGTATTTATAATATTGCACTAGAGGGCGCATAACGTGAAGATCAAACAAGTGCTAGAATACCCGGAATATTAGTGACCGATAAACTTTGTTAAGTGTTTAGAAACTAGGCTACGGGTATAAATATAAGAAGCATTTATTTCAGGAATGGTGAATAGCGAATGGGTATTTACTTTTGCCTGGTCCCAGTTCCATTAACGACGTATTTCCATTTAAGCAAGTTACAAGTATGCAAGCTTGTAGACCCCCCAGTGGCTCAGCGGTATGTCTGCGGACTTGCACGCTAAAATCCGGGTTTCGATACCCGTGATGGACAGAGCACAGATAGCCCATTGTGTAGCTTTGTGCTTAATTCAACAACAACAAAAAAAAACAAATCAAGCTTGTAGAAATGTTAAGGGGGAAATAAGTTAATTTACCATCGTTACTTGAACTATCTTTAATTTATTTTCACAAACTAATTTAATAGAAGCCGCCCAACGAAACAACAATATTATTAATAAGACCTTTAGAATAAAAGCGAAAAAAAGTATCAATCGCGGTAAATTTGCTACATGCAGGCGAGTTGGGTTTTAAATCCGAAATTACAAAGTATTATGAAGGAAATATCTTTTTATTACAAAACATAGTCTAGACAAATTTTGTTATGTCCAGAAAGCTTGCTGGTCACAACTACTATAAAGAACATACGCACTAATGGGTTAGACGGAAAACGAGTAATTTAAAGGAACGGGCACAAATGTGAAGAAATTAATATAAATCTCTATCACGATTACATATATTTGAAATGCTATCTTGTTCTTTTTTATGCAGTTTTCCAGACCAAATGAGCATCAGTAAATTAGATAGGGGGTCGCTGTTAAATTTGTAAGTTGTTTAGTCTTTTAATAGACATTGGCATACAGCTTAAAAATCAAGGAAGTTTAATTCAAACTATACATTTCCAAATTTAATCCTTCGTGTGTTTTTTATCTTCAACTGCTTGTAAGCTGATTACATAATCTGTCTGCTTATAATTCACAGAATTTTCTAAGTTTTACGAAAAAATGTTGTAATTATTTTGTATAAAATAAAAAAATTAGTATTTTCAAATCATGCTTATGTTATAAAACTATCAGCCACTGAAGAAGTAGAGACATTTTTATTGTTTGTATTTTAACGTATGAGCCTAAGATAATTTATAGTCTGTTATTTGTTTATACAGAAACTGTAACTGTATATTTGTAAAATTGCATTACCTAGCATTATGTGCTTTTGCATTAAACACCGGAAACATAAACTTCTAATGTTTGTTTACCTTCACTAAAATAACTTTCGATATAGTATCTTCTTGAAACTAATAAAATTCCATTTTGATTATAACGTCTACATGATTTTTAAATCTTTCAACAGTGGAGTTTATTCATACATGAATAAAGAAAACTTTTTCCTGTGATACAGAACAATGATTCAAATAAATAAACCTTTAAATCATTTTGAGTTTAATTTAATAATGTTATAATACTTGACCAATCACAGAAAAGATAACAAAACACCATAAGATGGCAAGAGTATAAAGTTAAATGTCCATAAATAAGTACAACTAGTTAGTAATTATAATCTAAAAAGTTAAAATGCACACACACACATGTTGTATCCTAGTTCTTTCGTTGGTGAGTCGTTTTAAATTATCTGGTGAATATAATTAAAAGTCCAATCCACTTGACAACAACAAATTGGTTTATTTAGCCTATTAAAGTTCTAAAAGCTTGAACACTTTTATAATGTTGTAAATTATGGTGGTTTTACGATAGCTTAAGTAAAACAAATCAACTTTCTCAAAGTAACTCAATAAACGCCACAGCAAACACAGTTTCAAGTACATTATGAAAACACACTAATCTTTATCTCAATGTTTTGAAAAAAAAACTAAAATGTTCACAATTATCTCATATGCATAATCTCACTTCGAATATAGATGGAAAACTTGACGTTATTTTCAAATTTTCTAGGCCTGTCTTAAAATTATACACCCTCTAGCAAACAAACAAATTAAAAACATTAAAATATAGCTTACAAATATATACATATATCTTGGCAAGTAATTAATAATTAAACGGATGACTGTATATGCTCACTAATACTGACATTTGACCACTTCAAGAATGTTTATAATACTTGGCCAATGGCATAACAGGTAAATGGCGATTTGAATGTACGTTCAACTTTTCTTATGAAAATAACAAATGTATTAAAACTACGCGCTAATCCGTTCTTCTATAGTCATGTAAATAAAACTATTTTCAGTTCTAATTACCTTTACGACACATACGTCTAACATTTCTGGGACTGCAAACAGAAATCATGCACAAACTAATGTTTATTACTTTCCTGGACCATCTATATGATAGATTCTATGATATGACAGTCTCTGAAATGCATATATTATTGTACTGTATATAGGTCAAAAAGCTACTACTATCTTGAAGTTTCATGCCAAGACAACAGAGGTAAATATTTTACTTCTGGTACACGGAATTTGGAAAGCACGTGACCTAAATGAAAGTATTCAATTGGCCTGAATTGCATTGCTTCGTGCAGGTAGCCCCGTCCTTTGTACGTGTTTACACATCACGCAAAATATACCTAGGTTGAAATCTTCGAACAGGTTTCTACGCTTGGCTCCACAAATTATTCTCAAGGATGTGCACAAGATGTACAGCTTCAAAAAAATAGAGAGAAAAAAAGGCCAAAGGTACCGAAAATAATGTTATAAAAGTCATTTACGATATGCGTGTGTGTGTGTTGCAAAGATGGCTGTTTCTAATGGGTCGTTCAAACATACACGACTCGTTCCGGGTCATCTACAACGCGTAAAAAGAAATGGTATTTCATTTGTCTCTTCTTTTCTGCAGTATATTTCATCTGTACATTTCCAAGTAATGTCTGTTTTATCAACACTGTTTCCAATGTGTTAAGTTGATCGTTCAAATTTACGGGATTAATTTACATACTTCCTTTAAACAAATTATGAAAATACAAGCTAAGTATGTAATGACAATAAAGATAGCAAACCACTTTAGTGAGTCACCATTGGAGCGGCTTATCAAATAAAAGTAACAGCAGGGATATGCTGTTTAAAAACTTGTCAGCAAAAACAAACAGAGTAGTATACTGTTAAAATAAGACAACAATAGTGAAACACTGTTGAAAAACATATGCAAGGCAGAACAACAATAGTAATACACTGTTAAAAAAGAATGTTAGACGAAAACAACAATAGTAAAACACTGTTAAAAAGGTTAGACAAAGAAAGCAATAGTAATACACTGTTAAAAAGTCAGAAGAAGACAACAATAGTAATTCACTGCTTAAAAAGTCAGAAGAAGACAACAATAGTAATACACTGCTAAAAAAGATCGGAAAAAGACAACAATAGTAATACACTGTTGAAAAACGCATGTAAAAAAGAACAACAATAATAATACAATATTGAAAAAAAAGAACATAGGGGAAACTAATGCTGTTGAAAACAGAATTATGTGTCGAAAACATAAGCAGTAATACACTGTTTAAGTACAAGTCAACAGAGATCAGCAGTAGTTAATACACTACTGAATGTCAGTCAACAGAAATCAGCAGCAGTTAATACACTACTGAATGTCAGTCAACAGAGATCAGCAGTAGTTAATACAGTACTGAATGTCAGTCAACAGAGATCAGCAGTAGTTAATACAGTACTGAATGTCAGTCAACAGAGATCAGCAGCAGTTAATACAGTACTGAATGTCAGTCAACAGAGATCAGCAGTAGTTAATACAGTACTGAATGTCAGTCAACAGAGATCAGCAGTAGTTAATACAGTACTGAATGTCAGTCAACAGAGATCAGCAGTAGTTAATACAGTACTGAATGTCAGTCAACAGAGATCAGCAGTAGCTAATACAGTACGGAAAATCACGGAAATACAACAGTAGTAACACACTGATGAAAAAGAATATCCGAAGAAGCAAAGATAAAAAGATATAGCTTAAATAAATTGCTCACAAAAAACTATGGAATTTTGTCAAGGGTGCGAGGAAGGGTCTCAGTTCTATTCGTGATGTATCTTTTTAATACATGTCTACTGTTCTCCATTTAATGTATTATAGGCAATACTTGTGTTTATTCTTTTCTTATTTATAACAATTAAAATTTAATCCTTTATCGTTTGGTACCCTCATTGTTAGCAATATTTTCGGCTGTAAAATGGGCCTAATAATAACTCTCGAACTTTGATCAGTTTAGGATATTTGGTTTAGTCCTAAGTCTGTGTATTCAGCTAGCAATGTTCTTTTTAACTTGTCTAGGTGTTTCTGCAATTATTAATATATTTGAAAACATGAAAAATGTGACATAAGAATCCCTCGTTTTACTTTATTTCTGTTTTGTTTCGAAAATTACGGAGTCCAAATTAAGTTGTAATTACATACTACGGTACCCTTGAAACAAGCTTACAATGTGTAAATAAGTCAACTGTTGTGTTGTTTATCTCATGACAGTCGCAATCACGTATTCAAGAACATGGGTTCAACTGCATACTTTTGTGATGTAACATATGCTGCCCCCCGCTAGTGCAGCAGTATGTCTCCGGATTTACAACGCTAAAATTAGGGGTTCGATTCCCCTCGGGGGGCAGAGCAGATAGTCCGATGTGGCTTTGCTATAAGAGAAAAGCACACACAAACACATATGTAACATATGCTTATATAGTTGTATTTTAACTGGATGTTTGTGAATTTTTATAAGAACAGCAATACAATTCTTTAGGCCATATTCCATGCAAAAATTTGTCCATGTTTTAATGTCATAGAACCTTCTTTTCACAAGACATGTGCTGGTTTTTCATCTCACAATCAAAATTCCCGCTTTTAAACATTCTTCGTAAGAGCATAAGTCGGGTTTTGAAACATAAAGGTAAAAGCTACACTACTTGAAACGCAAAACAAGCCAGTGATTTATTTACCGTGTTGGTATCAAAAATCCTTGCTGGCTTGTTTTCTCACCAGCATTTCAACTGTTCGTCTTCTAGAGCAAAACTGCAGTGGATTACCTCCTGAGGCCACGGTGGTGGATCGAACGTTATGTTTCATCTTCTTAAGTTCCTGGACTGTCTCACTGGGAGACTGAAGGAGTGAAATTCAGTCTATGACTTCAGTTTTCAATTAATCCAACAGTTTCCAGGTTAATTTTCTGTTCATTTTTTTAATTTATTTATTTACTAGTATCTCAGTGGCAAGTTTCACGGCTTATTACGCTAACAAAAATTGGGATTCAATACCTGCTTTACAATCCAGACTTTTTTTGTTTCCCTATAGATCACCCCAAAAATGTAAGAAATATAGCCTTTCCAAGCTCAAGACATCCATAAAGAAAGTCGCACTGTGGCAATCAAACCACACCAGAGCAGCGAGAGTTTCAACAACAAAGAATCCATTGTAGGTTCAAGAGCTGAAGAAACACCTGAGGTGCGGTAACTCTATAACTCAGAGACTGACACCAGCCACTGCATCAGCAAGGACTGAGGAAACACCTGAACAGTATGCATCTCAACAATACTGAATAACCACTGCATCAACAAGGCCTCAAGAGACACCCGAACAGCATGCATCTCAACAATACTGAATAACCACTGCATCAACAAGGCCTCAAGAGACCCCCGAACAGCATGCATCTCAACAACTCTAAATAACCACTGCATCAGCAAGGCCTCGAGAGACACCCGAACAGTATGCATCTCAACAAGTCTAAATAACCACTGCATCAGCAAGACCTCGAGAGACACCCGAACAGCATGCATCTCAAAAATTTTAAATGACCATTGCATCAGCAAGGCCTCGAAAGACCCCCGAACAGCATGCATCTCAACAATTCTAAATAACCACTGCATCAGCAAGGCCTCGAGAGACACCTAAACAGCATGCATCTCAACAACTCTAAATAACCACTGCATCAGCAAGGCCTAGAGAGACACCTAAACAGCATGCATCTCAACAACTCTAAATAACCACTGCATCAGTAAGGCCTAGAGAGACACCTGAACAGCATGCATCTCAACAACTCTAAATAACCACTGCATCAGTAAGGCCTAGAGAGACACCTGAACAGCATGCATCTCAACAACTCTAAATAACCACTGCATCAGTAAGGCCTAGAGAGACACCTGAACAGCATGCATCTCAACAACTCTAAATAACCACTGCATCAGTAAGGCCTAGAGAGACACCTGAACAGCATGCATCTCAACAACTCTAAATAACCACTGCATCAGTAAGGCCTAGAGAGACACCTGAACAGCATGCATCTCAACAAGCCTAAATAACCACTGCATCAGCTATGGTTAAGGAAACATCTTTCATTATTAATGCTGCAAGAACAACAATAAATAATTCTGACTAGAACAGAGTTGCTTTAACCTGAGATTGATTACCAGTCAAGAGTGTTAACAGGCTCTATGTCAGTTGCATGTCAAGAATGTTGTACTAAAAGGTGAAGAGGAGAATCAGAAGGAATGTACTGCAGAGATGGAAAAGTCAAGCTCAGCCTTGTAGAGACCCCTCATGAGCCACTGAAATACTCCGTATCTGGTCAAAGCTCTGAGTCAGAGCACTTTCTGGCCAACGTCAGGAAGAATAATTGTTATATCCACAGAAGATGATGCATGCAGGATTTTTGCTGACCTTCAAAGTTCAAGGTCCAGTCTATCATCGAATCAGATCCATTCAGACATTGTCTGGCAAAGAGCTTAAGTTTCTCTAGATATATTTCAGTGAAGCAACCAACGATGCAGTAATGCTCCTGGTATCCAACTTGATATTGTCCTCTTCCTCCAAGTAATATTTCATCGACACAATTAATCAATCAAGAGTTTCAAACATTCAGCTCAACAAGTCACCACCAATGATTACCAGGTCGAATCAATGTAGACGAGGTCCATATGAAGAATTACCCGCGGAAATTCAATGTCCCAACCTGTGATGAAATTGCTGTTCTTATGTTGGATGAAGGGTGTGGTAAGATAGATGTTCTTCAGTATCAAAACAATACCATCAAACTAATTCCTGAGACAAATAGAGCTTACGATGCTTTACCATATCCTATGATCCTGAGGCAGGGTCAGGATGGGTAACACTTCCAGATTCTTAAAACTATCTAAACAACAGGCCAAGTCCATCTTTACAAAATGTTTCCACCATGGACTTTTATCTCTTTCGTAATCACCTCCTTCACTTTTAGTCCAAAATGAAAGAAGATCCGAGTTGAGATTCATCAAAACCAAAAGCCAACATAAAAACACGATGCTATTGTCAGGTTGTTTAAAATCAAAATTCATGAACTGGTAAGGTTGATCACTACCGAAAGCAGGAAATTCTCCTCAGGTTTAACTCAGTACTGTAATTGAGAAGACATGAAACCTTCTCAGGTGAGTACAAAATATGAAACGAAATCATACGAGTTAGTTTGAGTAAGATAAGAGATGACAGTGAGTCGGTTCTTTGTCAAATTTCAGTGTTAACGGCATCAATAAACATGTGATTTATTCGATAGGAAAATGTTCTACGAAACAATAGCTCGTACACTAGTGACAAATCAAACTTTAATTTAATTTAGGTACTCTTATTTTGCAAGTTTGATATCAAAAATATTTGTTAAATTCGCGACAAAGAGATGTATGTCTTATCTGAAAACAAATGCTGCACCTGGAGTGACACATTCTATTTAACAGACGGTGATTTATAACAAATGAAAAATACAGAAAGGCCGACACTCTGGTATTATCTATTTTATCACATATTTGTGTACATTATTATCTCACTCGGGCTTTATCGTCGAGCAAGTTAGGAAGAATATCTCACCTAGCTTTTACAGTAAAGACACCTCTATGTGGACTTTGTTGTTTTTTTAATTCACAGTATCACACTTTCAAACTTCCAAACTATTACTCACTGCTGGCAGGTTTCAAACGCTTAGTTTTAGAAGGTGCATAGGACACAGATTTGCGATAGACTAAAATTACCCTGGATCTTTACCAGCCTTTCAACTTGAAACGTAATTCATGTTAGGTAGACATGTCGAAGAACAGTTGTTGATGCCAATTCACATATGTGTGCGCGCACACACGCACGTAAACAAATCCATAGACTCAAGAGAAGGCATCACGTTAACTATATGAACATAACTATTAACTCCAAAGGCGAAGGTGGACCGGACATTCCAGAGAATCTAAGGATTCATGGTATGCGTCCCGTTGCCGTACTTTGAGGATGTAGATGCTCTTTATAAACCGTGAAAATTAAATCGAACTGTTTGATCAGGCCAAAGCAGCCAGAGTGTTCTGCGCACATAGTTATTGTGTAGCTTTTGAAGAAATTCTCTAACACTAAAACAAAAAAACAAATTGTTTTCCGACTTCTCGATCCGACACAGCGTTGAGTCAAGTTACAATAACATGAAAAATCATCCAAAAGACAAGCGTTTATTGAACGTTTATCGAATTCGAGAAATATCCAATTCAAACTTTCTTTTTTGCTCGTAAAATACAGGAAGAAATTGCAAATCATTCGTAAAATCTCATTTTAAACAGAAATCAATATTGTTATTAAGCCCCTATAGGCATTTTTGTAGCAGAATTTAACACATTTATTAAGCCTTTCACCCTCTTCAGCCTTGTTCAGTGAGGACATCAACACGGTAATTAAGTGTCCCCTCTGTAGCCTCGTTCAGAGAGAACATCATCATAGTAATTAAGTGTCCCTTCTGTAACCTCGTTCAGAGAGGATATCAACACGGTAATTAAGTGTCCCCTCTGTAGCCTCGTTCAGAGAGGACATCAACATAGTAATTAAGTGTCCCTTCTGTAACCTCGTTTAGTGGGGACATGAACACAGTAGTTAAGTGTCCCCTCTGTAGCCGCGTTTTAGCCATACTTTTAGATTCTAATAAAATCCAAAACGCACATATACTTTTTTCTCAAATAATAAATTCGTGGTAAATAATATTTCCTTTTTTATAATTATAAAAATGTACGAGTTATTTTTTTATAGTTTATATTCTCTTCTTTACTACACTCGAATAAAAACAGATTACTTGAGGACATGCGTGTTCACCGACTCAGGCTATAAGTGCAAGTTAAGACTCCACACAATTCTTCTCACAACCTTCACAGATATATACCAATATGGCCTTTTTGAAAACACGCGCTGTAGCACTTCCATTTCGTATTTTAGTTACATGAAAGGATGAAGCAAATATGCAGTTAATATTGCTGTTTGTTCCACTAATTACTGCCGAAATCCCCTATGCATTTGAAAATGAAGGTTTTCTCCCAATTGTTTCTGGTTGGTTATTTACAATGATGTGGACGCCACCTGTATTGAAGGACATTAAATTGAGTCCGTAATTGGTTATTAACAATGATGTGGACGCCACCTGTATTGAAAGACACTAAACTGAGTCCGTGATTTTAAGGGTGAGTTATTTTCCCATAGTTTCTCCTTTTCAGTAACGGCTCGGGCATGGCCAGGTGGTTACGGCACTCGGCTCGTAATCTGGGAGCCGCGGGTTCGAATCTCGATCATACCAAAAAAGTCCGCTCTTTCACCCTTGGGGGCGTTCTAATGTTACGGCCAATTCCATTATTTATTAGTAAAAAGGTAATCCAAGAGTTGGCGGTGGGTGGTGATGACTAGTTACCTCCACTTTAGTCTTATACTGCTAAATGAGAGACGGCTAGCACAGATACCCCTCGTGTAGCTTTGCGCGAAATTCCAAAACAAACCAAACCTTTTCATCAGTAAAGTTGGTAAGCATCTGTTTCATAGCGATAAACTCATGAAGCAAGCGTAGTCTAGTTGTTAGAGGGCCAAGATTATTCATGGCTGTTGATATGAGTAACGAGTGGTGGGTTGTGATGACTAGTTGTCTTCCCTCTGGTGTTACACTACTGAATTAGGGACATCTAGCACATATATCCCTTGAGCAGCTCTCTGCGAAATTCAAACAAACAAACATTAAGAGCATTGGTTGGGGAGAAAGAGGTCAACGAACCTGAATCCGGGTCAAGCTAAAGAATCATTGGTTAAAATATTTAATGAATCTGTTTTATCTCTTAATTAAATATTTTATATAATATAGATTAATTTTTTCAGTTAGTTGAGTATACGGATTCGGAGCTAAGCTATATCTCAAGCTGACCAAGCCTTGCATGATATTAAAGGATTCAGGGCCGAAAATGTTGATTGGAGATGTGGTAGAGAAATAATTAAATTTATTTGTTTGTAGTCAAGCACAAAAAGAAAATACAAATTGGGCTATTTGTGCTTTGCTCACCACTGGTATCGAAACCCGGTTTCTAGCTTTGTAAATCGGCAGACAAACAGTTGCGCCGCTGGGAAACCCGGACTTATGAAACAATGTATTCTGATATTTACATGTAAGAGAAGTAAGAAGAGTATAGCCGCCCCTCCCCCGCTAGTACAGCGGTAAGTCTACGAAATTACAACGATAAAATCAGGGGCTCAATTGCTCTCGGTTGACTCAACAGATTGCCCGATGTGGCTTTGCTGTAAAAAACATACAAGAACAATATATTCAATCAGCTGTACTCTTCTCCAACTTAATTTTTAGTTTTCCTCTCAGTACATCACTTACTTGGTCCACAAGTTAATATTACACTATTCTCTTGACTTTTCTTCAAACAAATGTATTTTTTATCGCAGGCAAACATCACTTCCTTACTTTGCGTCCACAGCGACGGTTCTCACTGAAGGAGTCTTTGCTAACCTCCCGGTGATAAGAGGCCTCGCCTTAGTGTCGACAAAGTTGGAAATTTCACGTTGCCCAGATTTCTTTGACATCACGAAACTTACACCTTTTATATCCCTGTTTTATTACTTCCATAATGCCGTCTTAGTTTTCAGAGATTGTTATAGCTATTAAGATAAGTAAACCTCAAGACCAAATTATGTTTGCTTAAAAACATATCATAACTCAAAAAGGTTTATATGTTCTCGATCATTTAAAAAAAAAATAAAAAATCCACGAATAATAAGAGAGATAACCCGCAAATTTTATATTCTACAATTATTTTGTAAAGACATTGATAAAGGGTAATACTACAGGAATTAAGGGAATTACAGTTGGTAAAGGGTAATAATACAGGAGTTAAGGGAATTACAGTTGCTAAAGGGTAATACCACAAGAGATAAGGGAATTACAGTTGGTAAAGGGTAATACTACAGGAGTTAAGGGAATTACAGTTGGTAAAGGGTAATACTGCAGGAGATAAGGGAATTATAATTGGTAAAGGGTAATACTACAGGAGTTAAGGGAATTACAGTTGGTAAAGGGTAATACTACAGGAGTTAAGGGAATTACAGTTGGTAAAGGGTAATACCACAAGACATAAGGGAATTACAGTTGGTAAAGGGTAATACTACAGGAGTTAAGGGAATTACAGTTGGTAAAGGGCAATACTACAGGAGTTAAGGGAATTACAGTTGGTAAATGGTAATACTACAGGAGTTAAGGGAATTACAGTTGGTAAAGGGTAATACTACAGGAGATAAGGGAATTACAGTTGGTAAAGGGTAATACTACAGGAGATAAGGGAATTACAGTTGGTAAAGGGTAATACCACAGGAGATAAGGAAATTACAGTTGGTAAAGGGTAATACCACAGAAGTTAAAGGAATTACAGTTGGTAAAGAGTAATACTGCAAGAGATAAGGAATTATAATTGGTAAAGGGCAAAGGTATTATAACTGGTGAAGGGTAATACTTTAGGTGTTAAGTTATAACTGATAAAGCGTAAAACTTCAGGAGTTAAGAGAGTTATAATAGGTAAAGGGATAGTACTATATTTCAGCAAAGCCATTTAAATGAAGACATTGGACTGCGCAATTAATATCCTGAATGCATAAATAATTGGAACTTGTATACAGTTAGCAGAGGTTCGAACCTTGTTAAGTCTCAGCTGCTGATAAATTAAATATTTGTTGGAGATGAGTGGTTAGCAGAAGTTTGAATTCCCTTTGTCTTAATTGCTGATAGCTCAATGTAACTTGTACGTTTAACACCGGTTCGAACCGTATTTAGTATCAGTTTTCAGTATAAAGATATTGAAACATTGTACCATGATCGGTGTCAGACAAACAAACACTTTGCACAATTCTAATTTATCTAATAAAAAAAATTCCATTTAATATTTCTAAACGGTAGATGGCGCATGGATGAAAACAATTAAACGAGTTAACTACCAATTAAGATCACAAATTTCATTCTCTGTAGCACCAAAAAATCCAGACATGAGTGACTGACCGACTGTCTGCCTATTGAAGTTACAATTCCCGTCATTGTCCCGCCTACAAATATCTACCTATCACCATTGATGTTCCATTTCATCTTGCTCAGTTTCCATGGGAACTCGCGCTATTAAACTCTTTATCATTTTCATATTTTTTAAGGTGGCGATGAACTGAAATATTTCATTGGTGAAGCTGAAAAGAAAGGGTGTAAACAAAGAACTGGGAACTATAAACTTAAACTTTGTTACATCACTGTAGCTGCTTTTTAACATCGTACTCGAAATTTCAAAATACCCAAACAAAGCTGCATCCAATAAAACTGTCTGAAAACACTGAACGATTTTAGTGACCATCAAATGTCGTGACGACGTTTACTCGCTTTTTGTTCAGATCCAAAACTGCCATATCCCACGTGCAGTGGTTAAAAAAAAAAATCTTACACAGGACAATATAGTATGACTTTCGTCTTACAGTAACAGTCCAACTGTTAGGTAGGCTGATTTTGACACTTACAACCTTCCTGGTGGGTTGGTTTCGAAACTTACGTTCTGCTTTGTGGGCTGATTTGAAAATTTAGAGTCAATCTGATGGACTAGTATTTAACAATGGATTTCAATCCGTTTACGAATAACTTACCAGATTCCGTTCTTCATTAATAGTTATTTTGATCATTTCTCAAATATTTCTGGACAAACTTCGATTCTTTTATTAAAGAGTCTTATTGTAGGAATTCTTAATGACGAGAAACCCACTTGAAATAAAAATGTAACTCAGAACGGCTGGCACGGGTATTAACACTTTTATTGATAAGAAGAAAACAACGATTCGACCTACATAGGCCTGCTTATCAATAAAAGTGTTAATACCCAAACCAGCCGTTCTGAGATACATTCTTATTGCAGGAATTCTCATACACGTGCTATTATTTTAGTCTAGAGAATAAATATAGAATACAAATCATGAAACAGTACTTGTATTGTTTTAGAATTTTGCGAAAAGCTAAACGAGGGCTATCTGCGCTAGCCGTCCCTAATTTAGCAGTGTAAGACTAGAGGGAAGGCAACTAGTCATCACCACCCACCGCCAACTCTTGGGCTACTCTTTTATTAACGAATAGTGGGATTAACCGTCACATTATAATGTCCATACCGCTGTAAGGACGAGCACGTTTGGTGCGATCGGGATTCAAATCCGCGACCCTCAGATTACAAGTCGAGTGCCTTAACCACCTAGTTATGCCGGACCGGAAACATTAATAAAAATTATTCACCGGAAAACACGGTTAACTCCAAGATTACCAACGGGGTTCGAATAGACTCTTTTTAGACGTATTTATTTATGGGTCCAAATCTTTCTCAGTTATGAGATTTGTAATACGACACGATCAGGTAAAAGTAATTACTGCAGGGACTTCCTGTACATTTACGTGAAAAAACAAAACACAAATGATTTCACCCATTACGATTAGTTACTTTAAGTCCACCGAGGGGAATCAAACCCCTGATTTTAGCGTTGTAAATCCGAAGACTTATCGCTGTACTAGCGGAGGGCGACAAAAGAAATAAACAGGAAAGAACTAAAGGCATGTAATCAACAGAACTTCTCAAGTGTAAATTACTCTGTAATACATACATGAGGTTATTTAAGAAGGCCCGGCATGGCCAGGTGGTTGGAGCGCTCGACTCGCAATCTGAACTTCGAGGGTTCGAATCCTGGTCATACCAAACATGTTGCGGGAGTGGTTGTTATTTTCCGATCAATTCGTCGGTAAAAAGAGTAGCCCAGGAGTTGGCGGCAGGTGGTGATGACTGCATTCCCTCTAGTCTTACACTGCTAAATTAGGGACGGCTAGCGCAGATAGTCCTCGTGTAGCTTAGCACAAAAATCCAAAACAAACTCCTTAATAAATCTTGGTTCATCAGTAAATGGATACCAACAGAATCAATCACAACATATTGAATTATTCAGAACTTCATAATCTCTGTGGTACTTTTGACGTACATTTTATTCTACATCAATACGAGGCAGAATTTTGTTAGTGAAGTGCGCGTTTGAACGGGGATTAGAGACCCGTCTCTATTTATCAACTCAACCGTTACGGTTAATAGAGCAACTAAAGTCCACCCCTCTGGAATTAAAATTTGTTCCACATCTCGGCTCTTTGATTTTTATTTTATTTTACATTTGTTTCGATATTTTCCTCTGATTAAGATTCTTATTTTCTGGAATTAATTTATTATAAAACGTATTTTTCATTTGCTGTTGCTTCATGACAAACTCGCAGCTTACAATATTCATACAATTTTGGATTTTTGAAATTAACACTTCTTTATAAATACAGAGGAAAAACAACCAATCAGTGGTTCTTTCCGCCTTGCACCGAATAATGATATTGATTGGCATAGTTATATGACGCCTGCTGAAAGTTTAGGAGTATATCGTGACTCGAACCTTTGACGTTCAGACACACAGCCCAATATGCTTACCATTAATCATGTTCCAGATGTTTGCTAAATTTAGGTTTTCATGTTTTTTTCACACACTTTTTTGTGATTACAAAACAACAACAAAAAAATGCCGTGAATATAGCGGTGTTTCTATAATTAGCCAGAGAGACACTACCATTCACGTATGACGTCATGGTAAGTGAATGTACAGAAACTAGACTTGAATATATTTTTTCATTTACTCGGAAACCACTTGTTTACAGAGTTTGTTAGAATTCAAATCTAGGACATCTGACGAAGCTGAACGTGTGAACAGAAAGATGTTTTCTTTTTTGTTTGCTTTTTTAGAAACATGTATATTTCCTTCTGGGAAACTTTTAGTAATGTTTCCCTCCTAAACTGAAGTCAACCATTAATTATAAACCATTAGCATCTAAAACCTGTTTTTGACTGCAATGTTTTCACAAACTCATTTAATACCCGTTTAAGCTTTCCTGGCTCGAAACGGCCAGGTGGTTAGAGCGCGCACTCGGCTCGTAATCTGAGACTCGCGGGTTCGAATCCCCAATACACAAAACATACTCGCTCTCTCAGCTATGAATGTGTTGTAATGTGACGATCAATCCTACTATTCGTTGATAAAAAGAGTAGCCCAAGAGTTGGCGGTGGGTGGTGATTACTGACTACATTCCCTCCAGTTTTATTTTGCTAAATTAGGGACGACTAGCCCAGATAGCCCGAATCTAGCTTTGTGTGAAATACAGACAAATCAAGCTTTCGCTCAGTAAAAATAAATTTAACTTCCCGTTGTGATGAGTGACCACCCCATCGTTCAGTAGCATTTATACGTACTTACAACGCTAGAAACCGGGTTCCGATACCCGCGGAGGGTAGAGTACAAATAGCCCATTTTTTGCTCTTTGCTTGATTTCACACAATGACAGCGACGAGTGAATATATTCTAGAGCACGCCCCCTATCGGTATGTTTGTGGCTTCTACGGGGTAAAATGAAAATAATAAAAGAGCAACACGTTATACAATAATAAACACTGCTCCTGGAATAATCTAAAATGGGATTCATACAGAACATTGTCATATTTTATAATTCATTACGCCAAATTAGTAATTTTAAACAGCTATCTATATATACATTCAAGTAGATACACCAAAATAAGATTATTCAATTGAATTAACTCTTTCTTTTGTAATAATGCCTCATTGTGTTATCTGTTATTTACACTACAGAGAATCAAACCCAAGATTTTAGACTTTCAAATCTATAGATTTACCGATGTCCCATCGGAGGCCTTCCCCAAACGAAATTCTATTTTCAGTTTATTTCTACCAGTAATTTTACGAACTTAAAACGGTAAAATTTAAAGTTTTGTTGTTCGTAGTGGACACAGCAAAAAGCCCAATAGTGATTTTCACTAAAAAGAAAAATAAACGCGGCTTTACATTACGATAGAGGTTATAATAGGAATCACCTTAGAATTTTACAAAATAGAACACGAGCAATAGCCATCTTAAAAAGCAAACAATCAACATATTTTATGTCAATAGTTAAGGCTGTTAAAACAATAATAATAGCAAAAAAGTTTATTTTACGATCGTTAGACCAAATTCATCAACTTGTACTTTATATTATTCTTACTTCACAAGACCACATAAAAACGGTTTTGAATATTTTATTTAAACTTGGGCAAAACTTCTTAAACAATGCTATGTAGGTCATAGGACTACTTTACTGTTGGTTATTGAAATAGGAGATATTTTATTTATCAGTAGTTAAATTGATACTCGTCAAGTTTCTCTTCAAAGTTATTCAAGCGCCGAAAGTTATGCACAGCTACTAAACAAACTCCTTCGAAGGTTGTACAGCTATTTTTAAATTGATTCTTGAAAGTCGAGATTGCCACCCTTTAAAATTTTCTATTCCTCGCTTACACCGTAAGTAATTCGAAACCATTCACACATCACAAAAAGATGGACGAAACTTTCACCTCCAAAACTGTTAGCATTCGTCAAGAAATGAAGTCACCCATGTAATAAAAACTGTTACTGAATTCGACTTATAATCTACACCGTAAATTAAACTTTGAAGTATTTCAGAAGTTAATTTGAGCTAGAAATATAAGCTACACTTCCATTCCTTCAACTTTGTTTATCATCTTTATTTTTTCCCGTGTGTCTTACAATCTTTGTTGACACAGGTGAAAATCCCTAAAATTTTGACTAATTTTGAGTTTTTAATTTTTGCCTTCAAAGCACACGCACATAATTAAACTCTTTCGAATTAAAAGTAGGTTATTTAAAAACTGAACATCAAAATAGCAGAATTTCAAGAATTTTACTTAAAACAGATATTATTAACAAAATACAACACGAGCAAAACCACATAATTGAATCCTGGATGACATATTCTAGAACTGGGGAACTGACCTCCTCATTTTGAAAAGATAGAGCCCATTGTACTTCGTAAATGTGTTTGTTTTGAATTAAGCACAAAGCAACACAATGTACTCTGCCTAGCAAAGGTATCAAAAAACCGTTATGCCATTGGAAAGCTGCTTCATGGAATCCAACATAAAATTTAACCTTAGCGCAATGCCACAATAATAACTTACTTTTATATTCCTACCGTTTTTTTTCTTATCGGAAGGATCCAGCATGGCCAGGTTGGTTAAGGCACTCGACTCGTAATTTGAGGGGGTCGCGGGTTCGAATCCCTGGCGCACCAAACATGCTCGCCCTTTCAGCCATGATGGCGTTATAATGTTACATTCAATCCCACTATTCGTGGTAAAAGTATAGTCCAAGAGTTGGCGATGGATGGTGATGACTAGCTGCTTTCCCTTTAGTCTTACACTGCTAAATTAGGGACGGCTAGCGCAGATAGCCCTCGTGTAGCTTTGCGCAAAATTTCAAAAAACAAACAAAGCTTATCGGAAAAATCAATTATATGTTACCAGAAAACCCACCTACACCATGTTGTGTTTTTCCAGATTAGATACATTAACGTAACTTTTAAAACATGTTTACAATCTGATCTAAATGCCTATTTAAAAGCGTCGGAACCTTTATTCGTTTATCGGAACTACAGTGTCCTAAAATCACAAACACAATCAGATTACCCACAGTCTTTTAGTCCTCGTAGTCTGTATAATTACCTAACTTCTTTTATTACCTTAGCAACAACTATTAAAACAAAAATAAATCATACTAAAGAAAAAGAGGCCCGTCTTATATGTCTTGATTTAACCAGCTTCTCGGTGGTTTGGATCTGAAGTGTTTACAAGAGGATTCACACCCAATAGAGAGGACTTTTTAAATTTTAGTTTTATCTGTCAGTGCGAATAAGCTAGCCAGAAACAAAACGTGCACATTAAATAAAAATAAATGAAATATAATATAGAGATATTTTTTTAAATACCAAGATAGCCGTACACCATTACAAAACTACGCCATTTAAATTTCCAGATGACTTACTTCAGTTTTCTTGAGACTGTCTTTAGGCATTTCCTGTTTTGAAGTCGCCAGAGAGGTAAGACATGAGAATGTGTTGGGTTTTAACGGCTGATCCCCGAAGAATTTAACAGTGATAAAATAATAAAACCCGTATGGAACACTATATAAGAACGGATCTAAAGAGATCTAAGGAGAAGACCACGTGACCATTTAAAGTTCTCTGCGTTCCAGAGAGCCACGTCCTAATTGAAACTGCGCGTAGAACACAACCAGAGAACGTCTTTCCTTGGCCCTCTGGAATGCTGGGAATGACAACAGCAGAAACCTGTTTCAGTCGCAGGTGCGTGCTCAGAAAGACAATGATGATACGCATGCCCCTATAGAAGGCATTCCAGTTCTGTGCCGTGGTAATCTACCTGATTTACATTCATATCATCTTGTCACGCGTGAAGTTTGAATGCGCAGATTAATTCCGTCAAAGCTGAGCAACAAAATCGTGATAATTCACGAGTACGTATTGGCATTTCACTGGCCTTGAGTAGAAGTTAGATAATCATATCGTGTAGTTAGTATTATTATTGGTTTAAACGAATATCGCCAGTACCACGGAGATATTCGTTTACATTTTTATACACCTACTAGGTGAATGGTAACCAGAAAGACGTGGTTATTGAGTGTTATGTAAATACACGTGTTTCGGTTTACACATCTCACAAAATTAATCACATACTCATAAATATCAAAGTCCGTTTTAAACGATGTAAAATTGGCACAAAAATCTCCCAAATATTTAAACACTCGTTCTGAGGCTTAGCATGACCAAGGTGGTTAAGGCGCTGGACTTGTAACCTGAGGGTCGCGGGTTCGAGACCCCGTCACACCAATCACGCTAGCCTCTTCAGCCGTGGGGAGCGTTATAAAGTTACTACTATTCGTTGGTAAAGGAGTAACCTAAGAGATGGCGGCGGTGGATGGTAGTGACTAGCTCCCTTCCCTCTAGTCTTACACTGCTAAATTAGGGAAGGCTAGCGCAGATAGCTCTCAAGTAGCTTTGCGCGAAATTGAAAACAAACCAAACCCAAACATTTCAAAAACCAATGTCGTTAAGCCTATTTAATATCAGATCACTTATTTGAGTTAAATGTTTGAAGCGTCATCGGTATTATCGCTTTTAAACTAACAACAACAAAGCAATAATATCTGATAACAATAATTTCCTGGTCAACGTTTCCGTAAAACGACCTTTATCAAGCAGTCACTTTAACCATTTCTTTGACACTTTGAACGCTAAACACCAAACGCGACTTCAAGGTTTAGCTTAAATAATTCGCATATTTAGGTAGTAAAGTTTGATGACCTTGAAGCTAACTGCTCTTCAGATGTTTACGAACAAAGACAGCAGAAAACGTGAGGGCTTCCTTATCTCAGTGTACCTGGTAAAGGTTGTTGTTGTTTTTTTCAGTAACGTTTTTGATTCAATTTATAATATATAATCATTTACCTTCATGACAAAAAGCGACAATTTCTTCAAAACAAAAAAGACCACCCCAGTGACTCATACCGTTAGAACCGGCGTTTCGATACCCTTGGAGAGCAGAGCACAGATAGCCCTTTGTGTATAATAGCAAAATATTGAATTATTTTTTAGAAAACGAAAAAAATGTTGTCGGAGGCTACAGAAAACACATTTTACGTATTTCGTTTGTTTATTGTTAAACACAAATCTACGAAATGGGCTATCTGTGCTCTGCCCATCAAGGGCATCAAAACTCGAATTTTAATACCGCAAACCTAATGATTTACTGCTGAGCCAGGTGTTACATATTTCACCGTGGTCTTTAGAGAGATATTTTAATTCGTATTTGAAACTTGAGGGCAGAAAAGTGAAGTAACACAGCGTTCTCATACTATAACACTCCTTTACGATATAGATAACACACTGTGAAGATATGAATCAGTGAACTTTTATTTAACACACTAAACAGAAAATAATAATATGCATTTATTTAAGCCTTAATGGAAGATAATGCTATCCCGTACAACACAAAAACAACAAATTAACACTTACTTGGAAGACAAAATTCGAAAGAAGTTAAATAATATTACGGTTTATTTGATTATTTTCTAACCAAGCACACAAACTAAGAAAAGATGAGTTTACTCTCGATTCCAGTGACTGGAGGTGTCCGATGGAAACGTTTCACGCCACAAACCGACTGCACTTCGATCTTCCTAAGTTTAATGATATGTATCATATTTCGTTACATGTGGGTCCCGCGATAGTCAGAGGAGTGTCTTTCCTTATCTTCAACAACAAAAACAACTGAATTATGGGAGATTTTTTTATCGGTAAAGCATTAGAAAGCACACACGCCTGATGCACTACAGATAGTTGCGTATTTACGTATGGACTAGAGGGGGCTCAGCCTCAAGGTCCATGGTCTTAATCGGAGCCCATTGGTAATTTTATTCTGGGTGAAATTACGTGGGATGTAGAGCCCACAAAAATTATTACCCAATGGGTTCACAAAACCTTAAATCTGCTTCTGATTACACTAAGTATAAATGACACTGTTAGTGTAAAAAAAACAAAAAACTTTTTGTTTAATCGGATATCATTCGAGTTAGGAACTTCTTACTTAGTTAATTATTATCCAATTTATGACCTATTTATGTAATCTAGTAATGCTCAAGTGAGCATCTGATTCAGTGGTCTGGTAACACCGAAGTTATGACCTAGTTGTTTAGTCTAGTAACACATAAGTTACAACATACTTATGTAGCTCAACAACGTCCAAGTCAGGACCTCTTTGCGTAACCCAGTAACACCCCAGTTAGGATCAACTCGTACAGCTTAATAACACTGAAGTCAGTACCTCTTTGTGTAACCCAGTAACACCCCAGTTAGGATCCACTCGTACAGCTTAATAACACTGAAGTCAGTACCTTTTTGTGTAACCCAGTAACACCCCAGTTAGGATCAACTCGTACAGTTTAGCAGCACTCAAATTAGAACATACTTATACAGTCCAGTAACACTGGACTTACTTGTATAGTTTAGTAACACCGAAATAATGGCCCACTTGTGCAGTTTGGTAACACTGAAGTCAAGACCTAATTGTGGGGTATAGTAACCACTAAATCAGGACTTCCTTATAATGTTTAGTAGCATATAATTCAGGATTTGTTTAAGTAGTCTAGTAGGACTGAATCAGGACCCACTTGTGTTATCTATCAACACTGTGACGGACTTGACCTCATATATCCGTTTTAATATCAGTATTTGTTTATGTTAAATTTACATTTAGCAATGTACACAATTTATTCTGTTAAACTGTATTGTGAAATTTCCGCCTATTCTTTAAAATTGTAGAAGATTCTGGAGTGTAAGAATCAACAATATTTTTGCACAGGCTGAAATTTCTGGAAACTCTTCAAGACCATAAACATAACCAATGCTAGGTGCTAAGGGACAGTATTTATTGTTGGTTTGCTATAGTTCGTGTACTATAAACCTGGGAAGTTATAACTGTGATTGACGCTTATTACTTCGTAAACTTCAAATATTTGACCAGGAACATTTATAGATTTCAAACAGTACAAAACACTTAACTTCAACAGATTCACATCGGACATTGGTGTTTTTATGAAGACATTATATAACTTCAGCGGTGAAAAACTGGCCAAGAAAAAACAAACAAACAGAGCTAGTTAGGTAACTGTCTTATAAGTGAATTGTACCTACATCAATTCGAAATCAACTCGCTCGTCGTGCACCCTGGATCATACATTAAGGAAGTGCCAGATCATAACTTTGTCTAAGTTTGTAAAGCCCTTATACACAGATCACTACTTGTAGCAACAGGTATTGTGTATGGTATTAATGTTTGTATATTAAAATATATTTGTATTAAAAACGAACGCGAGTGTATCAAACTTGTTGGCAAGTATCATAAATGTGATACACATCAACATTTAGTTAAGTTCTGAACCTTAATTACAATTTAACTCAGTTTTATTTGAAATTGTAATGCACAACAACACCCAGCTGCGTCCTCTTTGTGTAGTCTGGTAATAAACAAGATAGGTTTTCATTATTTAGTTTACCAATACCTGGTCAGAACCGACTTATGTAGGGTAGTAACAAACAAGGTTAGGACTACCTACGAGGTGTAATAATACTCAAGTCATAACTAATTTGTATAGTTTAGTAACACTCGAATCGGGATATAATTCTATAATTTGGTAACACCTAAGACAGAACTTACGTATATTAGTAACGTCTAACATAGAACCTACTTGTGTAACCTAATTCAGAACCTACTCATGCTGTCTAGTAACTTCCAAGATAAGGCGTGCCTATCAAAACCCAAGACAGACTTCCGTAGCCCGGTAACACTCAAATAAAGACCTACTTGAGTAGTCTAGTAGCAAGTCAATACTTATTTGTAACCTTTGTAACACCCAAGACAGGACATTCTTACGTATCCTTGTCACGCTCATATCAGAACCGACTTGTGTAATCAAGTAACACTGAAGCTAAGACCTACTTTTGTAGTTTAGTAACACAAGAGTCAGGTCTTACTTTTAAAGTGTAATAACACTCAAGTTATAACTTATTTGCATAGCTTAATAACTTCCAAGTCATGACGTATTCGTGGCCCATTTGTGTAATCTGTTGGCACCAAAGTCAAGACCTAAGTATTTAGCTCATTCAAACCCCACCCAGAACTTCCTGACGAAGTCTAGTAACAACTAAGTCAGAACTACTTATTTGGTGTGGTAACACACAAGTCAGGACCTAACTGTATAGTCCAGTAACACTCAAGTAGTTAATACAGCCTACTAACACCAAAATCAGGACCTACTTGAGTAGTCTGTCAACACCCAGTCAGAACCTACTTATATAGACTAGTAACGCCAAAGTAAGGACCTAACTGTATAGGCTAGTAGCACTCAATTAGTTAATGCAGCCTACTAACACTAAAATCAGAACCTACTTGAGTAGTCTGTCAACACCCAGTCAGAACCTACTTATATAGACTAGTAACGCCAAAGTAAGGACATAACTGTATTGTCTTGTAACACTCAATTAGTTAATGCAGCCTACTAACACCAAAATCAGGACCTACTTGAGTAGTCTGTCAACACCCAGTCAGAACCTACTTATATAGACTAGTCACACCAAAGTAAGGACCTATCTGTATAGGCTTATAACACTTAAGTAGTTAATGCAGCCTACTAACACTAAAATCAGAACCTACTTGAGTAGTCTGTCAACACCCAGTCAGAACCTACTTATATAGACTAGTAACGCCAAAGTAAGGACCTAACTGTATAGGCTAGTAGCACTCAATTAGTTAATGCAGCCTACTAACACCAAAATCAGGACCTACTTGAGTAGTCTGTCAACACCCAGTCAGAACCTACTTATATAGACTAGTAACGCCAAAGTAAGGACATAACTGTATTGTCTTGTAACACTCAATTAGTTAATGCAGCCTACTAACACCAAAATCAGGACCTACTTGAGTAGTCTGTCAACACCCAGTCAGAACCTACTTATATAGACTAGTAACGCCAAAGTAAGGACATAACTGTATTGTCTTGTAACACTCAATTAGTTAATGCAGCCTACTAACACCAAAATCAGGACCTACTTGAGTAGTCTGTCAACACCCAGTCAGAACCTACTTATATAGACTAGTAACGCCTAAGTAAGGACCTATCTGTATAGGCTTATAACACTTAAGTAGTTAATGCAGCCTACTAACACCAAAATCAGGACCTACTTGAGTAGTCTGTCAACACCCAGTCAGAACCTACTTATATAGACTAGTAACGCCAAAGTAAGGACATAACTGTATTGTCTTGTAACACTCAATTAGTTAATGCAGCCTACTAACACCAAAATCAGGACCTACTTGAGTAGTCTGTCAACACCCAGTCAGAACCTACTTATATAGACTAGTAACGCCAAAGTAAGGACATAACTGTATTGTCTTGTAACACTCAATTAGTTAATGCAGCCTACTAACACCAAAATCAGGACCTACTTGAGTAGTCTGTCAACACCCAGTCAGAACCTACTTATATAGACTAGTAACGCCAAAGTAAGGACATAACTGTATTGTCTTGTAACACTCAATTAGTTAATGCAGCCTACTAACACCAAAATCAGGACCTACTTGAGTAGTCTGTCAACACCCAGTCAGAACCTACTTATATAGACTAGTAACGCCAAAGTAAGGACATAACTGTATTGTCTTGTAACACTCAATTAGTTAATGCAGCCTACTAACACCAAAATCAGGACCTACTTGAGTAGTCTGTCAACACCCAGTCAGAACCTACTTATATAGACTAGTAACGCCAAAGTAAGGACATAACTGTATTGTCTTGTAACACTCAATTAGTTAATGCAGCCTACTAACACTAAAATCAGGACCTACTTGAGTAGTCTGTCAACACCCAGTCAGAACCTACTTATATAGACTAGTAACGCCAAAGTAAGGACCTAACTGTATAGGCTAGTAGCACTCAATTAGTTAATGCAGCCTACTAACACTAAAATCAGGACCTACTTGAGTAGTCTGTCAACACCCAGTCAGAACCTACTTATATAGACTAGTAACGCCAAAGTAAGGACATAACTGTATTGTCTTGTAACACTCAATTAGTTAATGCAGCCTACTAACACTAAAATCAGGACCTACTTGAGTAGTCTGTCAACACCCAGTCAGAACCTACTTATATAGACTAGTAACGCCAAAGTAAGGACCTAACTGTATAGGCTAGTAGCACTCAATTAGTTAATGCAGCCTACTAACACCAAAATCAGGACCTACTTGAGTAGTCTGTCAACACCCAGTCAGAACCTACTTATATAGACTAGTAACGCCTAAGTAAGGACCTATCTGTATAGGCTTATAACACTTAAGTAGTTAATGCAGCCTACTAACACCAAAATCAGGACCTACTTGAGTAGTCTGTCAACACCCAGTCAGAACCTACTTATATAGACTAGTAACGCCAAAGTAAGGACATAACTGTATTGTCTTGTAACACTCAATTAGTTAATGCAGCCTACTAACACCAAAATCAGGACCTACTTGAGTAGTCTGTCAACACCCAGTCAGAACCTACTTATATAGACTAGTAACGCCAAAGTAAGGACATAACTGTATTGTCTTGTAACACTCAATTAGTTAATGCAGCCTACTAACACCAAAATCAGGACCTACTTGAGTAGTCTGTCAACACCCAGTCAGAACCTACTTATATAGACTAGTAACGCCAAAGTAAGGACATAACTGTATTGTCTTGTAACACTCAATTAGTTAATGCAGCCTACTAACACCAAAATCAGGACCTACTTGAGTAGTCTGTCAACACCCAGTCAGAACCTACTTATATAGACTAGTAACGCCAAAGTAAGGACATAACTGTATTGTCTTGTAACACTCAATTAGTTAATGCAGCCTACTAACACCAAAATCAGGACCTACTTGAGTAGTCTGTCAACACCCAGTCAGAACCTACTTATATAGACTAGTAACGCCAAAGTAAGGACATAACTGTATTGTCTTGTAACACTCAATTAGTTAATGCAGCCTACTAACACTAAAATCAGGACCTACTTGAGTAGTCTGTCAACACCCAGTCAGAACCTACTTATATAGACTAGTAACGCCAAAGTAAGGACATAACTGTATTGTCTTGTAACACTCAATTAGTTAATGCAGCCTACTAACACTAAAATCAGGACCTACTTGAGTAGTCTGTCAACACCCAGTCAGAACCTACTTATATAGACTAGTAACGCCAAAGTAAGGACCTAACTGTATAGGCTAGTAGCACTCAATTAGTTAATGCAGCCTACTAACACTAAAATCAGGACCTACTTGAGTAGTCTGTCAACACCCAGTCAGAACCTACTTATATAGACTAGTAACGCCAAAGTAAGGACATAACTGTATTGTCTTGTAACACTCAATTAGTTAATGCAGCCTACTAACACTAAAATCAGGACCTACTTGAGTAGTCTGTCAACACCCAGTCAGAACCTACTTATATAGACTAGTAACACCAAAGTCAGGACCTACTTATATAGACTAGTAACGCCAAAGTAAGGACATAACTGTATTGTCTTGTAACACTCAATTAGTTAATGCAGCCTACTAACACTAAAATCAGGACCTACTTGAGTAGTCTGTCAACACCCAGTCAGAACCTACTTATATAGACTAGTAACACCAAAGTCAGGACCTACTTATATAGACTAGTAACACCTAAGTCAGGACCTACTTGAGTAGTCTGTCAACACCCAGTCAGAACCTACTTATATAGACTAGTAACACCTAAGTAAGGACCTAACTGTATAGACTAGTAACACCCAGTCAGAACCTACTTATATAGACTAGTAACGCCAAAGTAAGGACCTAACTGTATAGACTAGTAACACCCAGTCAGAACCTACTTATATAGACTAGTAACACCAAAGTCAGGACCTACTTATATAGACTAGTAACACCTAAGTCAGGACCTACTTGAGTAGTCTGTCAACACCCAGTCAGAACCTACTTATATAGACTAGTAACACCTAAGTAAGGACCTAACTGTATAGACTAGTAACACCCAGTCAGAACCTACTTATATAGACTAGTAACGCCAAAGTAAGGACCTAACTGTATAGACTAGTAACACCCAGTCAGAACCTACTTATATAGACTAGTAACGCCAAAGTAAGGACCTAACTGTATAGACTAGTAACACCCAGTCAGAACCTACTTATATAGACTAGTAACACCAAAGTCAGGACCTACTTATATAGACTAGTAACGCCAAAGTAAGGACATAACTGTATTGTCTTGTAACACTCAATTAGTTAATGCAGCCTACTAACACTAAAATCAGGACCTACTTGAGTAGTCTGTCAACACCCAGTCAGAACCTACTTATATAGACTAGTAACACCAAAGTCAGGACCTACTTATATAGACTAGTAACACCTAAGTCAGGACCTACTTGAGTAGTCTGTCAACACCCAGTCAGAACCTACTTATATAGACTAGTAACACCTAAGTAAGGACCTAACTGTATAGACTAGTAACACCCAGTCAGAACCTACTTATATAGACTAGTAACACCAAAGTCAGGACCGAGTTATGTAGATTAGTAGCCTACGAAATAGAACTTACTTGTGTATTTTATCAAAACTCAAGTAATTACGTACTTGTGTAGCCTGGTAACAACCAAGTAACAACTTACCTTTATAGCCAGTAACACCCTAATAAAAGCCTACTTCTGTCGCCGAAAAACACTCAAGTTATGACCTACTTGTGTAACGGAATAAAACTCAAATAATTATAATTTCCCATTTATGCAGGCTAGTAATACTCATATAATGACATACTTGTATTGCCTAGTAACACCAAAGTTAATACATACTTGTCTAACCCAGTAACACCAAAGTTATTACCGACTTGTGTAACCTAGTAACACCAAAATTATTATCTACCTGTGTAACCCAGTAACACAAAAGTTATAACCAACTTCTGTAGTCCAGTAACATTCAAATCAAGACCACCTTGTATAATCTAGTAACACTGAAGCCATGATCTACTTATATAACCCAGTAACACTCAGATTAGGACCTATTTATGTACTCTACCAACACCGAAGTCAGAATCTAATTACGTAGTTTAGTAACACAAATGTCAGGCTCTGCTTCTAAAGAGTAATAACACTGAATTATAATTCTTTTGTGTAGTAACACTCAAATACTTATATAGTCTAGTAACACCCAAGTCATGACTTCTTTATGAAGTTTAGTAACGCATAAGTCAGAACCTACTTGTTTAGTCTAGTAACACCCAAGTTATGACCTACTTATTTAGTCTTGTAACACCCAAGTCAGGACCTACATATTTAGTAGAGTAACACCCAAGTTATGACCTACTTATTTGGTCTTGTAACACCCAAGTCAGGACCTACTTATTTAGTAGAGTAACACCCAAGTTATGACCTACTTATTTAGTCTTGTAACACCCAAATCAGGACCTACATATTTAGTAGAGTAACACCCAAGTTATGACCTACTTATTTGGTCTTGTAACACCCAAGTCAGGACCTACTTATTTAGTAGAGTAACACCCAAGTTATGACCTACTTATTTAGTCTTGTAACACCCAAGTCAGGACCTACTTATTTAGTAGAGTAACACCCAAGTCAAGGTTTACTCATGAAATGTAATAACACTCAAGTCACGACTTACAAACGTAGATTAGTAACTCTCAAATCTGGACCTACTTGTATAGTCTAGTAACATTTATGTCAGTTGTGTTGTCTAGTATTCAAATTATGACATACGTGTGTAGTCTATTAACGCCATGTAAGGACCTATTTGTATTTTCCTGTAACAATAAATTTATGACCTGCTAGTGTAGGCCAGTGACACCCAAATCATGACCTACCACTGTGGTGTAGTAATACCTAAATCTGAACCTATTCTATCAAGTTTAGATGTACAAATGATTTTCCAAAAAGTTGACATGCAGCACAACACGGATTTCTTGATGTTGTTTAGACTGCAGCCAAATTTCTGTCTGGTTCAGTACACACTTGTCAAATTTTCTGGGGTTCATTATTCATTCATCTGGTTTCTCAATGGTGGGCACACACACATTTTTTGGGATTAATGATCCAGAATAAACGTGTAAAAATTACTCAGATTTGTCTTGAAAGTTCTACAACAATTCCCGGATGCTGAATCTAATAATAAAATACATTTTACTGTATCGTATACAGCCTTCTACTAGCAAGGTTCGATGAAATCACGGTGGATTACATCAATAACCTCATCGACAGCATAGCACACAGCGGAGGTTATTAGAGTACGTGAAGAACTAACCGAGTACTGAATTTTTAATAGGAACTGGTATAAGGTCACAATTTATCATAATTTGATGTTAAATTTTGTTATTTTATATATATTTTTGTTGTGGTTGGTGGAATGCTGAATTACACATTTTTTCTAGGGGTGTCTGATAAAATTATTTGCTGTTCTTATAAATCGTTCAAGATGTCCATAGAACTGTCTCATTTTATAAATTACATATGTCGATATATAATAAAACCTAAATTTCCCAGTTTAACAGCGCTAAGTGTGTTATTTTCCATCTTTGTAATGATGGTTTTATTTGTTACAAAATACTTACCAAGACCAAAAAGAAAGAAAAAGAAAGTCAGTAGTGTTTGGTCAATCTTGAAGTTCGCGCAGACGTACTTAGAGAGCTATCAATAGTAGAGTAGAAACATTTCAATACCCCGAATCAAGTGTAAAGATGTCCATTAAACAACAGAAGTTCAAACAGTTTTGTTGTTTTTATGCACAAAGCTACATACTATTGTACTGTACTTACCCACTGGATCGACCTCCAAAATAATTCATATTACAAAATTTCCATAAAATCGATTCATTTATGCTAATAATTTGGAATATCAACTTAATTTTCAAAATTATACAAATAAACAGTAATAACTATAAATATTCTGATAATTGTTGTGATCCATTAACTGTATTTAAAATACACAACGTTTCTGTTATTGTGATCCATTAATTGTATTTAAAAAACTCAACGTTTCTGTTATTGTAATCAATTAATTGTATTTCAAATACACAACGTTTCTGTTATTGTGATCCATTAATTGTATTTAAAAAACTCAACGTTTCTGTTATTGTAATCAATTAATTGTATTTCAAATACACAACGTTTCTGTTATTGTGATCCATTAATTGTATTTAAAACACACAACGTTTCTGTTATTGTAATCAATTAATTGTATTTCAAATACACAACGTTTCTGTTATTGTGATATATTAATTGTATTTAAAACACACAACGTTTCTGTTATTGTAATCAATTAATTGTATTTCAAATACACAACGTTTCTGTTATTGTGATATATTAATTGTATTTAAAACACACAACGTTTCTGTTATTGTAATCAATTAATTGTATTTAAAACACACAACGTTTCTGTTATTGTGATATATTAATTGTATTTAAAACACACAACGTTTCTGTTATTGTAATCAATTAATTGTATTTAAAACACACAACGTTTTTGTTATTGTGATATATTAATTGTATTTAAAACACACAACGTTTCTGTTATTGTAATCAATTAATTGTATTTAAAACACACAACGTTTCTGTTATTGTGATATATTAATTGTATTTAAAACACACAACGTTTCTGTTATTGTGATATATTAATTGTATTTAAAACACACAACGTTTCTGTTATTGTGATATATTAATTGTATTTAAAACACACAACGTTTCTGTAAAATATGGGATCTTTACTCTCTTCAGTTACTGCTAGTCCTCAACAGCAAAAATACTTTTCAAATGCTCCAAGTTTCAGTCTCAAATAGAGTCCTTTAATAATGTAACAATAGAGACGTCATGGTTTGACTCCAGTCAAGTTAAGTGGTATTGAACAATACTACCGTGACTCAATACACAGGACTAAACTTATGGATGTTAGAATGTAATTATTTTAATGTTTATGAAAGATCTATAGACTCTTATATCGCGTGAGAAACAACTGCCTTTTACCTCTTTCAGATTAACAGAAATAAACCGTATAAAAGTGATAAAATTATATAGTTTTTCTTGTCGTTGAAGTGGAAAGCACACAGTAAACAGAAAAGTACCGGAAGTTAGGCCTATTTTTGCATTCATAATCTCACTTGTTCCACTTATAATATAAAGAAATGGGGCCAAGTGTTACACAGTTTATTTATTGTTTAAGTTACCTATTTTTATGTTACCCATTCCACTGGGTTTGCTCTTTTTACATAGATCGCAACATTATATGATTTATCTTAACTTGACTGTTTTTTTACGTATTGGTTGGATTATACTACACCGAAACAACAACAATTATTAAAAAAATAACTTAACACTTATGATAATTACCTACAAAATGGTGTTTAATTCTTTCCAAATTGGTAACACTTGAATAATAGTTCTGTGTAATAACGACAGTTTTTAAGAGAAAAAAACAAACTTCGTTAAAGATCGTAACTTCGGTATTTACTATCTGAATTACAATTTGATTTTGTTGTTGTTAAGTGCAAAGCTACACGACGGACTGCCAGTCATCTGCTCCCCGCGAGTATCTAAAGCAGGTTTGTTTTTTGTTTTTTTCGTGTAGTAAGTGTTTACACATCGCTGAGCCCCTGAGACGAGGAGAGGATGGCTTCCACTTAGACGTGACGTCATATTACGCATGGATTAAATTGCTAGGTTTAAGCCCTCGGGGTTCAGATATAACCATTCCTAACTTAACATTTCTGATCAAGCGAGGACGGCCAGTCTGTAGCACGCGCCGTTCAAGGGGTTACACTTAACTGAACAGTTGGATTAATTGTCACGATTATAACGTGACGAAGTAAACAATGACTGCAGTTTTGTTCACGTTATTTTTAATCAAACACGTGCAGGGGAAAGAAACTGATTTATGACATTGTAGCTTCACTCGATAAATTAATTTACTCAGATATCCATCAGTTTAAAACTAACTTACCGAGCAGAAAGTCTGTGAGCTTATAACACCACAATAAGTGTTTTCAAACCCGTAATGAAAAATTTTGCTAGACTAAATAACTTGTTTACCTAACAATAAAGTACCAGTTTCACGCTGTAAAACCACAATACAGGCCACACGTTACTGCACTGTTACGTAGGCCTCTCAACCTTTATGAGAAGTTCCACAATCCCGAATTACATCTCAAATGACGTTTTTTTGTTGTTCTAACAGTATCACAAACATTTCATATTCCTACTGTCACAGTGCTGTATCTTCACTTTATAATATTTTTTTTTAGGGTAACATTCCAAACACAACACAATTCATGTGTTCTTCCTGTAATAATGTTGTCGGGTAAAATGACTTAAACGCAACATAAATCACCTGCTATTTTGTACGCTCGGATTCTACGTGTATACTGTAGTTTAAAACTTAAAATTACTGTGATGAAAATGAAAGATCAAACCGTCTCATCTGAAGGTCTTAAAGCTCCTTATGATATTATTTCTGTTTTTATAAAAGCGCATGAAAACACAGAAAGCTGAGTTAAAATGATCATTCCTTCACGGCAGTCCTAAGCAGAGACCCGATGACATTGCTATGTGGAAACACACATGGTAAAGACGAATCTTGTTTGTAACCTAATTCTAAATCAGTCAACAGTCGACCTGAAACTTGTACCAGATTAACCCTACGCTGGTGGAGTAACAAACACCTGGCTATGTTTTCAGAGTTAGATCTCGGTGTATAACTTTTCCTGATATTCTACCCACATCAGACAACGGAGTTTTGACACAGTAAAGTAAATCATCATACAAATTCACGAAAAACAGACCACCGCTCATGTTTCACATTTGATTATAGCTTGTTAAAGTAATGAACCGTTTCTGATAAACTTTACGAAACTTCTTTGTTTGCCAACTTGATTTTCGGGCGAAGCTACTCGAGAGCTTACTGGTTTAGTCTTTCCTAACTTAGAAGTCAGACTATAGGGACGAGAGCTAGTCAGCACCACCTGCCGTCTTCTTCTGGGCTATCCTTTACCAACAACCAGTTGGACCAACTGTAACATTATAATGCCTCCACGGCTGAAAAGCCAGGTATTTTAGGTGGTGAGATTCGATCCCATAATCTGCAGGTTACGAGTTCAACACCCTGACCATCAGGCTGTGTAGAACACGAGTTATGAGAGTGAGAATCAGGATTATTCATTACTAGTTTATGACATAATTTGAAATTTTAATGGG
Organism: Carcinoscorpius rotundicauda; assembly: GCA_011833715.1. Classification (NCBI taxonomy): domain Eukaryota; kingdom Metazoa; phylum Arthropoda; class Merostomata; order Xiphosura; family Limulidae; genus Carcinoscorpius; species Carcinoscorpius rotundicauda. Next base: position 148,640,073 of record CM022393.1, read on the forward strand.
TTTTCTCTTCGTTATATATACTCTCTTTTAACACATGTAGAACAAAAAATTATTTAGGTTCTATTTCTGCTACAGATTGCACTGTTCTAATCAAACAGTGATGCAATAGATAAATTTGTATTAAATAAAAATATTCAGTTGTAAATATGGGTACTCTTGTCTAAAAGTCCCCTGATGGTACAGCTTTTACAACGCTAAAATCAAGGGTTAGATTCCCCTCGGTGGACTCAGCAGATAGCCCGATATGGTTTTGCTATGAGAAAGCACACACACACACTTTTTACAAGACAAATCTCTTCTAACGCGTCTTTACTTTTCGAAAAATGATTTAGATTTCACTTATTTCAGTCATTGTTTTTCTTTTCTCATAACTTAATGTCACAAAGTCTCGATCAAAAGACTTTTTAGGTCATTTTTTAAAGTATTCAACTTCATACGTTGCTGTTTCTTTCTCAGTTAACCCAAAGATCTCTGGTACTCAACGAAAGGCCTCGTTGACAAGCTATAGACAAAGATTTGAGAAAATATCTAAAGAAAGGTAAGAACAGTAAGAAACTAGTTAAATATAAATCACTTAAGGTTCAGTGGAAGAAATCAACTTTTAAAGCTAAACATCAAATTATTGTATATTATTTAAAGATTTAAATCGCTGTCCTTTACATAACGAATATATGCTATACAATATATTAATTATAGAAATTAATTAGCAATACATGTTTTACAGCACGAAATACAAAAACTGTGTTATGGCAAGTTAAATACAGAAAACTATAGTTAGTGTGTTAAATGTATACTAAATCTATGCTTAAAAAATAACGATCTGTACTAACTGTCTCGTTTAGCATTTTTAGAAACATTCTTATAAAACATTATACATAATACAATCATCTCACAATATGATTGTAAAACTATACAAAGTAAATTATTAATTATGCTATAATATTTGCCTCATTCAAATAAAAGATAGTATGTGTGATAAATACTAACATTTGTTACAATATTATAACAGTTGTCTCGTTAAAGTAATCATTTTACTTATAACTTTGGGAACATATAGTTAGCTCTAGACTACAATGACGATGACGTAATTAGATGTTAAGACAACCTACAGTGACCTCATCATTTTACTAAGGTATCCATTTATAGAGCCACCATCCACCGTAACAGCACTAACCATAGTAACACAATCTGCCAAATAATACGATTTTCGTTCAAACAAACAACACGTGCAATACAAATATATAAATGAAACTATGAACACAGGCTGAGACAAGTAAACTCTTCATGCACGTAAATATTGCAGCATTATTACACCATCCGCCTTTCTAAATATTGCAGCATTATTACACCATCCGCCTTTCTAAATATTGCAGCATTATTACACCATCCGCCTTTCTAAATATTGCAGCATTATTACATCATCCGCCTTTCTAAATATTGCAGCATTATTACATCATCCGCCTTTCTAAATATTGCAGCATTATTACATCATCCGCCTTTCTAAATATTGCAGCATTATTACACCATCCGCCTTTCTAAATATTGCAGCATTATTCATCACCCGCCTTTCTAAATATTGCAGCATTATTACACCATCCGCCTTTCTAAAACACGTGCCATACAAATTGTAAAACCTTTTAGTAACAACACTATCCACCCACAGAAGCTACGTCAGCCTTTATAAAACATATATGATACGTGAATGAAAACTATCAACGTATGCAAAATGAAATATTTTGTCAGAAACTTTCATAAAGTCTGTAGATTCTATATTCAGGGATGGCCACAGTATCGATAGGCATGACACAAACATATACACTAAAAATCAAGAATGACAAATCGCGATTGTTACTCGCTTTTGTTTGTCTCTCTACCCAAAACCAAGCCAAGAACCCCATAGCTAAGATACCAAACCAGAAAGTGACCAGATCCATCAAACTGTTCATCTTAATATGTGACATAAAATTTTGGGACAACAAAGAACCTATTAATCCATCTCGGCTTTTCCACATTCTAAACTAAATTATATTCAAAACATTCACTTACTATTAAGATTTTTTCTTAAACTCATTTAAATTTACTGCCTCTACAACACCTGAAGGCAACTCATTCCAAAAGTCACACACCCTATTAGAAAAATAAAACTGTCTTATCTTATTTTAAACCTGTGCCCTCTGGTTCTACTATTCTTATTGTCAAGAATGAAAAATATGATACATCAACACTATTAATTCACTTTACAATCTTAAACTCATCAATCATATTCTCTCTAACTCTTCTTTTTTTCAAGACAAAACAATTTTAGAAAATTCAGCCTCTCCTCATATGACAACCACTTCATCCCAGGCACAATTCTAGTAACCCTTCCCTGAACCATTTCTAACAATTCTATGTCTTTCCAAAGATAAGAAGCCCAATATTCCAAATGTGGCCTAACCAGTGCCCTGTATAATGAAATTATAACCTCTTCAGACTTGTTTTCAATATTTATGTAGATACAGCCTAACATCCTATTTGCCCAGCCACTGGTAACAACACACTGCTTGGATGGCCTTTGAAACTGATCAACTATTACATAAATATTCCTTTTCTTCATGACACCGTTAGGGTTATTTCCATCCAAATTATACTTATAATTCAAATTATGATAATTCACAAGCATTATTTTGCATTTATTGTAATTAAAACCCATCTGCCATTTATTTTCCCAATTCAATAAATGATCGAAATCCTTTTGTAAATCAGCAGCATCCTCTTCACAGCCAGCAACACCCACAACCTTAATATAATCTGCAAATTTAATGAATTCATTTACTATTTCTTTCTCTATGCCACTGACATAAATAAAAAAGAACAAAGGTCCTAAGACTGAGCCCTGAGGAACTCCACTTGTGACATTAATCCAGTTTGACTGAACTTCTATCCAGTCACTCTTATATGTAATTTGCTAACTTATTCCCAATACCTATATAGATATTTTTGATAAACCTTTCATGTGTCACCTGGACAGTTCCTTTCTAAAATCAAAATGACGTAAATCTACACTCTTACCCTTAACTACATAAGCACTGATCTTTTCAAAGAAGGTCAAAAGATTTATAATATAAAATTTTCTCTTGGTAAAACCATGTTGACTATCCATTAAAATTTTAAACTTTGTTAAATGACTTTGCAAAGCATCTTTTAACACTTTCCAAAACTTTTCCCATAACTGATGTAAGACTGACAAAAATAGCAGTAAGTGGCTCACATATCTAACCTTTAACATTCTGCAAAACCCTTGGGAAAATATTTAAACTTCCCAATTTTTATTTAAACAACTCAAACTTTATGCAGTCATCTTGTTTGAACTTACATCTATATATCAACTGTTCAAGGAGTGGAATACTGCTCAAGTCTTTGTTTATAAAAACCAAAGAAAAAGCCAAGTTTAATAGCCCCACATTCTCATAATGATTAGATACTAGCCTTCCTTTATTATCCCTCAAGGATCCTATTTTCATCCTAATATTTTGTTTACCCTTAATGTATTTAAAGATATTCTTACTCGTGAACCCTTTTTGTTATCCCAATATTCTGTTTCATCAAGTTTCCTAATATTTTACAATCTTCTGGTCTCCTGTCATACAAGCCAATGTAAATATATTTAATTTATGATACTTTCATTTGAAATCTTGTACACTTTGTGAATCAACCTGTGTTTTTCTTTCACCTACCCGTTCTTTCTATGGATAATATGTTGACCTTGAATATTTAAAAACTCTCCCCATCTCATCACTGTCTCCATATAACTCAGATGCCCAATTCACAACAGATAATTCTTGTAGCATCTCTTCAAAATTCGCTTTTTCTTTGTAATTTGTAACAAAAATATCGTTATTCCTTATCTCCACATGGAGCACAACATCGTAACTAATATCATTTCTATTTCTGAAGTTAACAATACATTTAACACAGAATTGTGTCTAGTTGGTTCCTTGACTAGTTGATGAAGAAAGCCACCATGAACAGTTTCCAAAAACCTTTCAACCTCGTAGTTTGACTCCAGCATTTCCCAATCTATATGTGTGAAATTAAAATCACCCATAATTATGATTTCATTAACAGCTGAAATCATAATCTCACTGTAGTTTCTCATCAGTATCATTTGGTTGTGGGTGACAAATTCTCCCTAACAGTTTTTTACTTTGTATCCATTAAGATAAACATAAAAGGATTTAATTTACTTGTTATTGTCTCTAATATTTTCAAATTTAATGGAATACATCTCACATTTTAAGTATAAAGTCACTTCTACCCCTCTTTAATGCTATATCCCTATTGAATAGAATTACCCCTGTATCACTTCTACCCCTCTTTAATACTATATCCCTATTGAATAGAATGTACCCCTGTATCACTTCTACCTCTCTTTAATACTATATCCCTATTGAATAGAATGTACCCTTGTATCACTTCTACCCCTCTTTAATACTACATCCCTATTGAATAGAATTACCCCTGTATCACTTCTACCCCTCTTTAATACTATATCCCTATTGAATATAATGTACCCCTGTATCACTTCTACCCCTCTTTAATACTACATCCCTATTGAATAGAATGTACCCCTGTATCACTTCTACCTCTCTTTAACACTACATCCCTATTGAATAGAATTACCCCTGTATCACTTCTACCCCTCTTTAATACTACATCCCTATTGAATAGAATGTACCCCTGTATCACTTCTACCCCTCTTTTATACTACATCCCTATTGAATAGAATGTACCCCTGTATCACTTCTACCCCTCTTTAACACTACATCCCTATTGAATAGAATGTACCCCTGTATCACTTCTACCCCTCTTTAACACTACATCCCTATTGAATAGAATGTACCCCTGTATCACTTCTACCCCTCTTTAATGCTATATCCCTATTGAATAGAATGTACCCCTGTATCACTTCTACCCCTCTTTAACACTACATTCCTATTAAATAGTATGTACCCCTGTATCACTTCTACCTCTCTTTAACACTACATCCCTATTGAATAGAATGTACCCCTGTATCACTTCTACCCCTCTTTAACACTACATCCCTGTTAAATAGTATGTACCCCTGTATTAAAAAAAAATCTGTCATCAACATGATCTATGTTTAACCATAAAAGAGATTGAAACGGGAATTCCAAGCCAATAAATGAATATCACATGACTATAACACGTGAAACACTAAATGCTCTGTATACTATACAATGAATGTCTTTAGTGAGACAACCCTTACATAATGTAGGAAGTGAAGGATTACAAAAGAATCGACACACAATATTGGATTTTATTACACACATTCGTTGAACACATTAACTTTCAGTCAGGGAGATAAAACTTCACAAAACAAATAATGAAAACATTCTGTAAACATAAAGCAATGTAGGAATGGTAGAGCGAACGCAAACATTAAGATGAGTATGACACATTTGTACATGAATCGTCCCTACATTACTTTAATATTAAAATTTCGTGTTACACTGTGAAATGCATACTTGAATTTGACATCACTGCAGTTGGAAGTTATATATTCCTGATTGTTGCTATGCAGTTTGTTTATCATAATATCATGGTCATGTCACGGTAGGCATCAACGTAGTGTAATTAAGAGACTTTGACTTACGTACGAGGAAAACCAAGTTAAGTGAAAACATGTCTTGATTATTACAGATAATTACAGACCGACTACGAAATCGGTCGAATTTGCCGATCTATTAAAGATTTTATACTGGTACCTTTTATAGTGTAACATTAAACTTTAACGTTGAAAACCACGTAGGGTTGATCTATTACCTAATTATTACCCCTATATTCCTGTTTTTATTCTTTTTGACAATACCATCTTTACATCATTTTACATTTACAAAATTATTTTTCTTGCTTGTAATTATACGGGTAGAGGAATATATTTAATCTATAAAGCCAAACTAGGGAAACGTATGTATAAAATGAAATAGTAAGACTGCATGTTAAAATTATTGCAAGATATTTAATTATGTTATCCTCACAAAAAATTCCTCCTTTTCAGGGGAGATACGTGTAAGAAAAAAATGTTATGAAAATACAGTAAAATACAATTAATTTATCAACAGTCTTATGAACTGTGGCAACGTTTTCCTTATTAGCATAATCCCACTATAGTAACACAATCCTATGAAAAACTCATTTATTGCTATGTACAATACACAGAAATACAATTAATACAAATCAAGCATTACTTATAAAATACAGATGTTTAAGACATGTTGAGATACCTCACAGTAAGCTTGTCCTCATACTGAATTATCCGCCTGTACAAACTCCACCCACAGTAACACTATCCTCCTTTGTAAAACATACACAATTACATACACGAGCGAAAACATAAAGTTGATCAGATTAATTACGAGGTTTAATAGCTGGCTAATAAATCAAAACTGTAATCGTGATAAAACCTTTTTCAGTATTGGAAATTGTAAACACAGTCTTATGCAAGTGCCCCCCCCCCCCCAGTGGCTCAGCGGTATGTCTGCGGATTTACACGCTAAAATCCGGGTTTCGATACCCGTGGTGGGCAGAGCACAGATTGCCTGTGTAGCTTTGTGCTTAATTCAAGACAACAACAGCTATGCAAGTCATATAAAATATTACTTTTAAATTTTTCATTGTTACTATAAAGTTAATCACCCTCTGGTTGTTCACTTGTAAATTATTTGCATTCTGTTCATATGAACGTCCCTTCTGGTGACACTTTATGGACGTCTCTACCCTTCCCCTCCATCTATGGCAGCAAGTTAGCACCCGCTATCAATATATTACTACTAATGTATCTAATCCCAATGGGCTTGACGATAATTTAGGTTTTAAATTTCGCGGTCTCCTGAGGGGCCAGAAAAACAACCTGAGATGCTCAGAAACTTTTGTTACAATGAGAAGATCTATTGATATACAGCTGACGGACCGGCCGAGGCTCAGTAATTAGCGTGCCTTGCATTGTAGTTTGAGTGTTTGTGATTGGCTCTTCATAACCTCAAGAGAAAACGTATAGGTGTGCTATAGTATAGACGTCCAGACTAACTCTTCAGACAGACAAGTCTACCAGTTTAAAATTATGGAAACCTTCCCATAGGTAACCCTTGTGTACAGCTTAGCTTTGTTTTGGATTTCGCGCAAAGCTACTCAAGGGCTATTTGCGCTAGCCGTCCTTAATTTAGCAGTGTAAGACTAGAAGGAAAGCAGCTAGTCATTACCACCCACCGCCAACTCTTGGGCTACTCTTTTACCACGAATAGTGGGATTGACTGTAACATTATAACGCCCCCACGGCTGGGAGGGCGAGCATGTTTGGCGCGACACGGGCGCGAACCCGCGACCCTCATATCACGAAGCACACGCCTTAATGCGCGAGGCCATGCCAGGCCCTTAATATGCTCTAAAACATAGACAAGACAACTCGTTTTGTTTCCCAGCGACACGATCATTATAATCAACAAATTTATATTCTTATAAACAGAACGGAGGTAATTAAGGTTTCGTATTCGCCCGTGATAAGCCGATGGACACAACCCACAGTTTTATTTCAGGTAGAACTGACGTGTTAACTATCATGATAAATAACCTCTGTTCCATTAAGAGTAGTTACACACAGGTAGAAAGTACTGCAGATTGGTTGTCCTCTCTCTACAGACAGCAGGTTTCAAGTAGGGGTAGGTATGCCTGGACTTCAATATGTCCCTGACCTTGACATTTACTTAAACTGCAACAGGTTTACAACTTCTGTGACAGTTGTCTTATCGAGAGTCAAAACCAGACAAGTTAACGATCTCCAACAGACAATGTGGAAACGTTTCTTCGTATCAGGGCGGCTGGAGGGCAAAAACAAACAGGAAATACCTACAACATTACCAGGCTGTCTAGCCCTACTTTCATGGTTGGGGTGGAAGGTCAAAGTGCACATGCTACGACCTCTTAGTGATCTTCATTTAACATGATTTTGTGTTTTTTACGTCGGAGTTATCAACAGTTTCTTGTAGCCAACATTGCTGAGTTAATAGTACAGAACTTGGCGTTATGGTTGATTATTAAAAAAATATACTATAGAAATGTATTTCAGAGGTCACAAGATTATGAAAATTTTGCGAAGCGCAAACGTCTTTTATATGGTATTGATTGGGACCAGCTTTCAGTATAACTTATCTTGTCTTAAATGTCTGAGTTATACTGATGTTAGCAATTCCCAGACAAATCTTAAGTACGTCAGTAACACATCTGGTTATCATTATTATTATTGTTTGTCTAAGAGTTATCCACATTTTATGTAGATGCACGTCGAAAATTCGAAACTGTTGTCAACGTTCCTTCTCTAATGGCCAGGTGGATCAAGGCGTTCGACTCGTCATCAGAGGATCGCGAGTTCGAATCCCCGTCGTGCCAAACATGCTCGCCCTTTCAGCCGTGGGGGCGTTGTAACGTTATGGTCAATCTCACTATTCGTTGGTAAAAAGTAGCCCAAGATTTGGCGGTGGGTGGTGAGGACTAGCTGCCTTCCCTCTAGTCTTGCATTGCTAAATTACGGACGGCTAGTGCAGATAGCTCTCGTGTAGCTATGCGCGAAATTCAAAAAACAAACCTTCTCCAATACAGGTGTTCTTCCAAATACTGAACCCTGGCTAATCGTATCTATTAATCCCTAAATCTTTTTTATATATATTTCATTTAAGGCTATTTTAGGAGTATTCTATTATTAGTAAAAGTGGTTCCCTTGATATTATCTACAAATATTTTCGTCTCAATGCTTTGTGCCGTTTTATGAAAAAACGAAACAAGTGCATGCGTATCAGTGTGAAACCAAGAAAAAAGTGTGCGGAAGTATACTTGTTCGGTGCGGAAGTACACTTGTTCGGTGCGGAAGTCTACTTGTTCGGTAAACGTTATGAGGACCAGTTTGGGTTGTTTTGAATTTCGCGCAAAGCTATACGAGGGATATCTTCGCTAGCCGTCCTTAATTTAGTGGTAAAAGACTAGAAGGAAGGCAGCTAATCATCACCACCCACTGCCACCTCTTGGGCTACTCTTTTACCAACAAACAGTGAAACTGATCGTTACATTATGAAGCACCCACGGCTGATAGGGCGTGTTTGATGGGGCGGGTATTGTAATTCGCGACCCACATGTTGCGAGTCAAGCATAATCTACTTACTTGGCCATGGTTGGCCACGACATGAGGAAGCGGAAGTATATTTGATTGGTAAAGTTATGAGGAAGTGGATGTATATTTGATTGGTAAAGTTATGAGGAAATAGATGTGTATTTGATTGGTGAAGTTATGAGGAAATAGATGTATATTTGATTGGTGAAAAAGACTGAAAATTCCATTTAATGAAAGAACGTCGCGTGACAGCTATTTCTGTATAAGAATAATGAGTTGACTTACCCTAAAAATGGCTACAAAAGTAACTGATGCAAAACCAGAAGCGAAATGGAAAAATATAACAATAAAATTGTATATAACGTATATGTGCAACCTTAAACACTCTGCCTATATAGCTTGAACAGCTGAAATTATATTTCTCCCAACAACCCTGTAGAAAAATCTCCCGTAGGTAAGTTTCGGAAAATCCGGGATTCGCCTACCCGTAAGGAATAAAGTGTGAACAGCTCACTACGTCGCTTTGCACTAAGAAAAAAACAACCCAACAATTTCTGTTCCCTTAACTCATATTCTATTTATTTATTCCAATTCACTTGATCTTTCAAAGTTTATCCAAGAAATAAAACTGAAAAGTGTTACGTGGTGTTCACATAACAACACGTGCGTTCTATATATGCAAAAACGGCTCGTTTGGGTTGAGAAAATATTTTAAGTAGTAGAGCGAACAACGTTTCAACTTTCTTCAGTCATCGTCAGGTTCATAAAAAAAGAAAGAGCTAACTGACCGGAAGCTGACAACATGTTTGGAAGGGGTTGTGTAAATGAGTGTCGGAATGTATAGAGCGGTTTTAGATGCTGCAATATATAATTCTCAACCCAAACGAGCCGTTTTTCCATACATATTTCTCTACAAGTGGGTTTTCTCGACATCACTCACACGTGCGTTGGCTCTAAACAAAAATCACGTGGTTGAAATTGTTATTGTTTTAGATAGGACTGAAGACATGGGGAGTGGCTTGGTGTGAAATACAGGCTCGGCATGGCCAGATGGGTTAAGGCATTCGACTCGTAATCTGAGGGTCGCGGGTTCGAATCCCCGTCGCACCAAATATGCTCGCCCTTTCAGTCGGGGGGACGTTATAATGTGAGGTAAATCCCATTAATCGTTGGTAAAAGAGTAACCTAAGAGTTGGCGGTGGGTGGTGAGGAGTAGCTGCCTTCCCTCTAGTCTTACACTGCTAAATTAGGGACGGCTGCGTAGGTAGCCCTCGTGTAGCTTTCTGTGAAATTAAAAACAAACAAACAATACTGTGATATGCAACTATCCAAATGAAAGACATAGTTGTCTTTTTTTTTATACATATAGATTTCCCGTAGGGCCATGAAAGAAGAGATGGAAATAATTATTCAGGTAAAGTAGACCGAATAAATGTATTTTTTAAAAGCCGAGCAATGCCTGTTTCCCAATACTCGTAGAACCTACCTAGCATTAGGCCTACTTGCTTCTCACCTGTTCATAGTCTACACAAAACCTGTTATTTCTACAAAATATCTATCATTTATCGTAATACCAATTCAACTTCTGAAGGACCGACAGGGCAGTCGACGTCAACTCGACGCTGCGCAGATGTCACTTCAGAGAAGATCAAATAAATATCTTCACCACTTTCCAAAACCAGAAGGATTACAGAAAAGGTGCGTTATGTTTGAACTTATGAAACTTTTTTTGTCATTTATAAACAGATACAAGAATGTTTATTTGTCGATATTTATATATATATATATATTTTTATTTTTTTTTGTCGGAAGGACATTCTCAGAGATTCCACTTGCTGAGTAAACCAGCATCAAATCTTTGCGCAGAATTTGTACATTAATTTCCGATGTCATTGTCAAAATCAACAGAACTATTTTGAATCACTGAATCAGATAACAGCAAGGGAAAATACTAAAACAGGATAAAGGGAGCTTACGTATTTAAGGCACCATTTTTTCGTGTAATTCCATTAAGAAGGATTGGTTTGGTTTTTTGGAATTTCGCACAAAGCTACTCGAGGGCTATCTGTGCTAGCCGTCTCTAATTTTGCAGTGTAAGACTAGAGAGAAGGCAGCTAGTCATCACCACCCACCGCCAACTCTTGGGCTACTCTTTTACCAACGAATAGTGGGATTGACCGTCACATTATACACCCCCACAGCTGGGAGGGCGAGCATGTTTAGCGCGAACCCGCAACCCTCGAATTACGAGTCACACGCCTTAAGTGCTTGGCCATGCCAGGCCCCATTAAGAAGGATGATTCGCTTGTGTTTTGTATGTTTAGAATTAAGCACAAAACTACTTAATGGGCTATCTTTGCGCTGCCCACCACGGGAATCGAAATCCGGTTTTTAGTGTGTAAGTCCGCAGACATACCACTGTGGCACTGGGCGGCGATTCGCTCTTAAACCATTGTACAGATCTATCTAATGCAAAGGAACACAAGTTTATGCCGCTGTTTTAATTACAATTTTTATGATGGGTGGACAGTCTACTGTTTCTGACGAGAACCAGTTATTCGTTACTCTAATCATGCTTCGTTATCAGAGGTTTTATTCAGCTCAGTGGCTTTCGCTTTCGACTGGTAGTCGGATGGTTGCGAGTTGGAGGTTGTCTAGTATCTTGGTATTGTATCCTTATAATGGATGATAGATGATCATAGGTTCCTTTACAGTGAGTGGTTTTTCCCGAATGAATTTTCTTTAAAGTTAAAAAAGTGAAAACCATGGAAATCACATTAAGTATTTTACGAACATGTTTGACTAAACATAAACTTTTATTGAAGAAATAAACAGCTCTTCCATGTTAGGTCATAATGTCTTGAAGTCAATTTTGCCCAAAAAATCCACCTCCTAAATACGGGACTTCGTTTTTGTTATTGTTTTTTTAGTTAAGCACAAAGCTACACAAACGGCTATCTGTGCTCCGCCCATCACGGATATCGAAACCCGGTTTCTAACGGTGTGAATTCGCAGATAAACGTCTATACCACCAGAGGAAAGAAAGCACGGGGCTCAAAAATATGTGACATTCCCAGGTTTTGGCATTATATATCGACAGAGCATAAAAATTTAAGAGCCAAGAATCCATCTGAATTATATCTAAATTGTACCTCTGACCATTTTCGGTCCAGAAAACCCTAAAATCATTTTTTTTTCTTTTGTTGTTTTGTTTTAGCGCACACAGGTTTTTTTGTTCCACATGCATCGGCGAACGAGAACCATCCAGTGAAGCTAGAACTGTATGGTTCGCATCTTGTTAACATGAAATAGGCAAATAAAAATTCTCTCTCCGTAACTTTAGAGCCATGGTTGCGTTATAAGAGAAGCAATCAACTGCCATTATTCAGTTTGATAAGAGTATCTCGAGCGTTAGCGGTGGCGGTGTTTACTAGCTATTTTCCCTATAATCTACCACTTCAAATTTACTAACGGTTAGCGCACGTAATTTAAATTATCACAAAGACAGTCAAGTATACGTCACGTCATTAAAAAACAGAATATTACGTTTGACTTTTCACAAAATACCTTTTCTTTTATCAATTGTTACAGAAAGTGTAAAAAAATCAATAAACCTTTTTGGGTCTATGCCATAAATACGTCGTAACAAAATAAACGAACTAGCCAGGAGGTTATTCGTATTCAAACATTAATCGATATTAATTATACAAATTTGCGAAAACTTGTAATAAAATAAATTACTTTATTTAAATCTAGTGACGAATTTAAAGAATGACCATAGTCCAGAGTTGATGTTTAGAGCTACACGTAATGCGAACAAACATCTAATTCAACGTCCATATAAAAACTACAATTTGTGATCTAGTTAGTTTTGACGTAAAATTTGAGAAAGAAAATGCAGTTGATGGTTTGTAATAAACTTTACCTTGTATAATATTTCTTGTTTCCCAAACATCACCACACTCACCAAAATGACCGTATTCCCAAGCCCAGACTTTTGTAGTTTCCTATGAAATTTTACTAATCTTGTTTTACTTGTGACTAAAATTGGTTTTCAGACCAGAATATTACCGTACCGAGTAATAGCTTGCATTACAAATAGTCACTGTTGTAACCTGATGGTTATTGTTCCGGACTGCGGATCTAGAGATCCAACGTTGATAAACGCAATTAAATGTGAGGAAATTACATCCGTGACAACCAATTCTGTTATTTGGTCACGAATAGCGCTAAAGACAATGAGTGCTACAGGTTGTCAGCAGTTCTTAATTAGATAAATATATATATATATATGTACTTAATTATGGAGTCTCCGACCTGACCGTTTAGCCAACGTTGCAAATACTGATTAATTGTGAACTTTCAGTTATAAAAGTTTTAGTTAAAAAACAAACTGTGTTAAAAGATCATTCGGTTTTAAAACAGCCGACTGATTTTCTGTCACCCAAAGTTTTCTCCCATCATATGATGTAATAATACAAATTCGCCAAAATAATTATATTGGTTGTATAGACATGCGACCAAAATATCAGGGAAACAGTTTGCGGCCATACTGGATGGAAGCATTTGTGTAAATGTGGCCTTTACGACAATTATACAGATCTCTTTTGTTCCACGAATTTTCTTGCAAATTACACAAAATATGTAACAAAATGTAAAAATATTGGTCTTGACACGAAATATCGTATTTCGTCAACAATGACAGTAGTGCTAGATGACAGTAAATTAGTTGGCATGGCCAAAGGACTCGAGTTAGGCCCACCAAGCGACGTTAAAGTCCTACAGGTTGAGACTACAGACATCGTAAATTATTTAGTCCTGACAACGTCACTTTATATCGGAATGCATCAGGACCTATAAAAGTCTTTATGCTTACAAGTATTTTGTGGTTGTGTGGGCCTCTGGACACATTATGTCAGACTGTGGAAAGTACTTTAAGACGTTTAACTGCACAGCTTACTCGAGGGTAAATCGAAGTTGTATTTATTGACAAGGTCCATTGTTTATGTTCTATCAATGGCAAATTTCAAAATATCGATAAACTATTTCACATTATATTACATTTCAAGTCCTCCTGTCTTGTAGTAACATTTTTTTCGCTACACATTACAATATATTTTACATAAATAAACCCTTTATTTTAAGACCACCTGTCTGGACAAGCCACATTTTCCATAAAACTATCACCCACTAAGCCCTACCTTTACTTGGATGAGCCCACAACGTAGTATTTAGATTTACGGGTGGTACCAAATATTTCAAGCAAGAGTTTTTATCAAGACCTGTCCCATATAAATGTGGCAAGGTTCATTGTATATACAAGTTGCACTAACCACATATATTTGGTCTATAGTACAACAGTACAGGGTGGCCCTTAAGTCCCTGCCCATCCATATATCTTATGTATCTGTGTGCTGTCCCTCATTCTCGCTGCATAATGTTATGCGACGCCATGTTCTGTGAGACATTTTACTCAACACAGAAGGGGTTAATGTTCCAAATGCCGCGGTAACAGCTACCTTCAACTCATTAGTATTATAACGTTGTTTAGACACAATGTGGATGGGTAGGGACTTACAGGCTACTCCGTAGTCCCAAAGCCTTATCAATGTTTGGGTCTGCACATTCTACTGCCACATCTAACTCCATACACTGGATCGTTTGGAAACCTACAAAACGATAACCCCAGATTCTCGTATGGTTGTTTGTACAACTCACTACCACAAAACTGATTATAATTTCAAATATTTGATGCCAAATTGCAATACAAGCAGTTAGTTACATTGTGACAACTAGATTATCTCTCTGCTACGTCCAACATCTCGGTGTTTTAGCTTAAGCTTGCCAGTAATATATACATGACGTCACGCGTCTAGTCTAAAGTAATAATAGAAAAAGTTAACCACAATTAATTAATTATTTTGTGTTACGTAACTATTACAGTACGTAACACAGGTCACTACAGATAAGTTAGGTTACACCATCCTGCACTGCATACAACTTTACAATTAATTTTACGTAGGCAAGTTTACATATCTACTTTCTTCAACAGAACCGTTACAAACGTAGATAGCGCCTCCTACAAAAAGGCCCTCAGCTAATCCAGAAGTGGTAATCAGTGGTGAACGATTATTTATTTAATTCTATCACTAAAATTAGTGGAGTTCAATATATTTAAATTTTCTTTAACATTGTCTAAAAACCTGTATTATTCCCATAAATCTTTTGTCCAAAAAGTGTATACATTTATCAGTAAACGGCGTCTATATTTATACGTTAATCTCACTTGTTTACACTTTGCTGAATGTGAAACCAACAGCAAAACTGTTCTCAAACTATTACTAGCAAAAAAGACTATTATAAACAAGGAGCAAACAAAACCAAAACCAAACACGATATGCAAATTATCGAGATTACTGCTGTTAGTAGAAAAGTTAATTTATATTTCTAGTAGTCAAAACAAGTTCGTGGTTATAGTAGTGGGTTATACAGCTTGTGTGTTCTGGTTCTTTTATGAAATACGTACTGAAAAGTATTTATACAACAAATGTCGACACGTAGATTTTAGGCTCTAGCCTCCCACTGGTGAAGACCACACAGATCTTGGTGATTAATATATTTTGGTTTAAGGTTCGTTTTCCTGTAATCTTTAGTACCAAAGTACATTTGAAAATGTTTAAATTTCACTTGTGAAGCTCTTTCACAGTACTACCTTTCTCTAAATATGTCTGATATTTAGATCGATTTCACTACTTAAAACGTAAAAATAGTGAACTGTACCGTAAACTGATGTTTAAATTAAAAACTTGAACGCTCGGTTCTGAAGTCTGTTAACATAATTACCTGGAGAGTTCATGTTGTAAGAAACAGGTCTGGCGACACCCTACTGATATACACCTTCTCATTGGCCGATACATAACATCCTAACACCCTTCTCTACCGGTTGATATCAAATCTGAAATCATACGACTAATTAAAATGCACTACCGCCCTCTATGGTCAAAATATATTACAGATGAAAGTGTGCAACGATCTAATGATAACCATCAACTAAATCACTATAATGTTACAATGAAAACTCCCACAGAATACCCACATACGTACAAATCAATATAGGTCATCAGGTTTATCAGGTTAACATCCATTCATTAATCAACCAATTAACTAGTTATCTTACATTCTGATTGCCGAATCAGTTACCATATTCAGAGAAGTTCCTAGAACAATGTGATGGTGGTGACGGCAGCCAGGATTCAATTGTGTATCATTTTTATACATAATGGCATGTTATTCAGTCACCTAGGATACACACCACACAAACCTCCATCAAGGAAACTGGAGATCAAAACACCATCACAGAAACTTTCTTGGGACTTGCCTAAGTGTTGCAACTAATTAGCAAGCACAATGAAGAAAACTAATTGGTAATTAGTGTGTAGTTATATGAAAGTAATTATTTAATAAACTTGTGATCCTTAAATCAAATATCCATAACGACTGAAACCAGTTGGTTCTTTAGTAATAGTGATTGATATGATCTTTTCAAACATAGCTTCAGTCAAAATATACCTTAACTAATGTTTGCAACTATTTCTAAACGTTAGTTTCTCATGAGACGTAGTCTCAAAATAGCTCCATCTTTTTGAAAGTTTCAGGTCATCCCACATGTAATTTTTTTGGGATACGGTAAGTTTAAATGTATATTTCTTGGCTAAATAAAGTTATTCTCAAAGTCATAAGTTATATCTGATAACTGATACATTTTGGTTTGCAGTTAATATTATCTCAGGAGGGCTGGTATGGGTAATTAAACACTTAATGCAAAAAACGTTTTGCGCTTCTTAGGTCATCTTCAGGTCGAGACATTGTTTCCTGTTTTATTAGTAGGTATTAAAATCCATACCAGCTATCCTGACATACACCTTTACTTCAAGTAGGTTTCTCTTCATCATGAACAAGTTAAGCCAGTTCGTTTCTTTATTAGCTTTTTTTTTTTTTTAGAAGCCCCAGTTATCATGCAGGTGTCAGAGGAACACATAAAACAATGTTTAAGAGTTCAGAAAAGGGAAAAGTGGCACCAAAATCATGCAAAGCATTGAAGTAGTGTACAGCAGTGACATTAGAATGTGAGGAAGTGTCAAAGATGGTTCAATGAGTTTAGAACTGGTGACTGCAATGTGACAGTTCACACTGGACACTCTGCTGAGTGCTTGGCTGGGAGAAACTAGCCATCTCCCTTATTCTTCAGGTTACCATCTTTTCAGAAGCTCGCAACATCATTTGAATGAAAACAGTTTACTTCCAGCAATTTTGAGAAGCATGGTGTTGAAAATCTAGAGACATTGGCAGACTGTTATTAAAAGTGATGGAAGATGGACAATTGATTAAAGTTGCTATTTGAGGTATGTTTTCTTTCAATTCTTAGTGTTACAATTGAGATTATTTATGGGATGGCTTGTTAATTTAGTAATTTCACATGCTATATCAAAACAGTAAGTGTAGTGTTGTTTCCATAACCTAATGATTACTAATTAAATAAACCATCTATCATGCAGTACATATTATTTTCATCTTCAACTTTGTGTTGCAAGGGAAAAAAATGAAATTATTGTAAAACAAATGTCACCCCAGTGTCTTACAGTCCACTTGAAGGTACTTAATATTCAGTTACTATAAAACTATTTTAAATTTTATTCTAGAATGACAATCAGAAGCATTTTAACTTGAAAGTTTTCATGTGTTCATAGAATAGTTATTTCATGATACAAGATAACATCAATGAATAGACAATTTCTTCCAATTAAAGTACAGATAATCTGTCCATCACAACAGACAGATTTAGAGAACCATGTTATACCTGAAACAAATTAGTATAAATTAATGTTTAAAATTATCTTTTTCAGAAAAAATAAAGATCAAACCTGCAGTTCTACCATAGACTTGTGTTATCATACAAGATTAAGAAAGTTGCTGATTTTGGTACCTATGGAGGTTTTCACTGGGACATTGCAAAATAACCAAGCCACAACTGTTTTAGCTGCTTTCATATATTTTAATTTAACAACTGTATTCATAATTTTTAGTTTTAGAGCTTTTTTTTTTATTATTTTAATAATACATTCTATGATATAAATAAAGTAACTCTGATGCGAACTTAACAGAATGAAAAAAAGCAAGTACCACATCCAATGGCAAACTGAGACACCGGCTAGCTACTGTTAGCATTCAGGAAAAACAGGATTAGCAGGTCACTAAAAAAATAATCAAAATGCAGAGAGAGAAATAGAGAAAATCTGAGGGAACTTGCCCCAATATTATACACAACCATAAGGTTACTATAGACTTTATATAACTTTATATATTCTTGTCAAGGAGTCTTCAGTGTTAAGGGTCTCAACTGCAAACCATCTATAAATCTGGAAGAAAAACATACAATGAACTTCAGTATGGTAACAGTTACACATACACATTTATATTTTTATTAAAATACTAACACTTTGCTGGTTTTCCAGTAAAACTTAACCCTAACCACATCTCGCAGAAAGCCACTAATATAGATACTTCACAACTGTTTTTAATAATCAGTGCTGACTGACCCAAGAATGAAATCTATAAATCATCTTTGAAACTTAAAAATAAATCAACATAAAACAGTAAATTACACAAGAAACAACCAGAAATCCTAATAAGAAGCAACAGGTATAGCTGTTAACACTTATTAAACAAATTTTACTTAAAGCTGCTCCACTAATACCTCAATACAAGCAGGTAACCTGCAGTAATTTTATAGCCGATTTAATTAATTTAGCAAATATTTAAAAAAACACCCTCAGACTTGTATATAGAAGGGGTGGTGGTGTGTATAAACCTCAGGGTACAAATAAATAATGAACAGAAAACTACAAAATCAGATAGTACTGAATGTTATAGGGGAACTTGGATGCTGAGTAAATCTTCCCAGAAGTCACTAAGTACCACTAACTACATCATAACAAGAAAGTATCGTAAGCAACTATCAAACAACACAAGTTCAAAAGCTCTTACCCTAATAACAATAATGTTAAACGTCAGTGGATTTCAGTTGGGTTTTTTTTTATGCCATGGTCAGATTTGCAAGTTTTCCCCATTATTAATAGTAGTGCTATACAAAAAGTTACTTAACAGTTAAAATGTCGTGCAGACAGTCCTTTAAAATAACTACTTATGGACAGCATTTAAACAGAAGACATTTATATAGATAACCAATCTATTGGTAACCAAGTAGAAAACAATTCATAAGAAAGTAACCCTGGAAGATTTATACAAAGCAATAAAAAGATAAAATATACACTTGGTTTTGAGAAATACTAAAAGGTTACTTTGAGAACCTCACTGATTATCAGAACATTTTATATACAAATTATATACTGATCTTGTCATAGAACTGTCCAAGGGCAAACTGGAACTAATTAGTTTAAAGTTCATTAAATCAGATAATCACCACGTCAACTTTAATACCAGGCTGATCAAATGTGTAAAATTTGTTTAATCATTAATTCTATGAGATTTTTAATATATCCAGGTGGTCATGTTACTTATATCCCAGAAGTCTTATCGATAGTCAAGTCTGAAACTTTTAACCATCTAGTTCGAATTAGTATGTTACAACGTTCAAAGTAAAATAACTCAATTAAAACAAATGAAAAACGCAAAGTAAAAAATAATAATTTACGAGTTCAACCACAGTGATGCCAAACAAAATTCAAAACGTAGGTAGACTCACGTTCAGCAAGTGTCTGGGGTTCTGTTGATTTCAAAGAGGGCTGAAAGGGTGGACTGAAACCAGGTGGGGGAGACTGGGGGATGCCTGGCCACTGTGTTGCTATACAACAGAATAATTGTTCTCATGCAGTAACGGTCCTTCATTCTATACTGTCTTACAAATATTAGGTTAAGGTACAGTTTATAAAGATTAGGTCTAGTGAGAATTATTGTTACTGAAGCAAGAAAAAAAATAAATTATACTACACTTTCAATGAAATATTACCAAAAATCAGAGTGGAAGTAAAAACAGTGATCTAACAAAATTAACCAAGGAAGTATCTAATAACATTTTGAATAACCTTTCAAATTACCAAATTGTAAAATATATACACCAATTATTAAACGTTTAGAAAATATTAAGCTACCTCTAGTAAAACATTGCTTCTATAGATCACATACCAATAGATACTACTGAGGAGAAAAAGAACAGTCACTACGTATAACCAAGACGATTGTTTATCCCAATCAGTCCCAAATATTTAGTTGTGAATGCATTGAAAAAAAAAAAAATGTAGGTTATTCCAAGTTGAATGAGTGGCATAGACTAAGCGAACAAATAAAGAAGAAACACCTTAAAAACTTCTGTTACAACCTGTTTTGTAATACAGCTCTATAAAGATTTGTTATCACACAGATGTGTTACACGAGGCCAACAACAAACTGAAAAAGCAAAGGTTTATTGTCAGTACCTACCTCTGTATGCAAAGGGCACAGGGAACTGCATATGATGGTTATAATTATTCATTGTTCCACCTTCTGTAGTTAGCTGATGAACTGACTTTGTCCAATGTGGAGGGCTGTCGGAACGACCTAAGAACAAGAAGGGGTTGACAACTTTTACCTTTCACTCACTGAACTTGAATATCCTAAATTTTTAATTTTGTTACTCTGTTGCTCTATTTACTGTAAAATATACCAGCTAGGGGAAACTTGAGTTAAATATCCTTTACCAATAATACTGTGTCCATGGGTAACTCTGAAAACTTGTAATGGGCTTCCTTTTAAGATTGGCTACTGCAGGCAACATTCACACAACACAGTTGAGTGTAACTTTCCTTTAACTACGATAACATTGTACTTCAATGTTGACTTAGTTTGTAACAACTTGTGACTTTAAAACTATAGATGTTTGAGTCCATCCCAATTTCATGAAACTTGGTTTCAATAGAGAAATTCAAAGTTTCCCTAAAGACAGTTCAAATTTATACCCAATCAGTTAAAGTTTGGGAAACAATTAAATTGTCCCTCCCCCCATTTGAAGCAGACCCCAAATGAATGTGACATTACAGTATCTTTATTCAATGCTACACACACTAAAATAAAGTGTACAAATTATTAAATGTTAAAATTGTCTTAACAGACATTATAACTTGTTGAATATTAACACAAAATTTGTTTGACTGAAATCATACAAACACCACACACACAAACATACAAGAATAGTTGGTGCTAAAATAAACAGAAGTGAATATCTTATCACAATGATCCCATTGAAGCCACCAAACTCAACTGCATATAAAAAGTAGGTACATGTGCTATTACAAATAAAATAATAAATGTCAAAAATTAGTTACTGACGAAAGGAGCTCTTCCAAAGGGCCATTACTGTGACCCATGAATGAAGTCCAACCCAGAAGTACTACAGTCAATAAACTTGTACAGACCTCACTAATGTGACTCAAGATTAGGGCTAACCCTCAGAGTTTATACAGAAACCATTACCGTGATTTAAAATTCATCCCAATAAGGGCTACAGAATAACATTTTTCATATCAGTGACGACAGCAGAATGTTGAACATAAAGATCTGACTAGAAGAGTAACATCACAATTACATCATAAATTTTACTACTTCTACAACAGCTGTTTATGTTTACATCAAAAACAGGACTGCCAACAGATGTTTCCCCTACTACTAAGTAACAGACATCACAAATTAAGCCTTTATTGTTATAACAACATACAGTGTACAAAATATTAAATGTTAAAATTGTCTTAACAGACATAACTTGTTGAATATTAACACAATTTGTTTGACTGAAATCATACAAACACCACACACACACACAAACATACAAAAATAGTTGGTGCTAAAATAAACAGTAGTGAATATCTGATCACTTAAATTGGAAATCTTTATATACATTTGAAACGTAAGCTAAGAACTGTTTTGTACAAGTAAATGAATATTTGATTTCTGTTTATGTATACTGACACGTTGGACAGTGTAAATCAAACATCTATATATATAATGCTGCAAGATTAAACATTCGTTTTTAGTTTCGAATAAACTGCCTGTTGGTTTGAGCACTTATATCTGAAAAGTCTTATTTTTTCAGCATACTTGAATTGTTTTAACATGTGGTTAACTTTAACTAATACATTTTTACAATTTCTGTTTGTTTAGAATTGATAAATCATTAAAAACATTTAATTTGTTCAGCGTCTTTTGAAATTGTAATTAAATTATACTTGTATTAAAAAAACCAGCAAACATTCGCTGTTTAAGAAAACAGTTCCAACTCGACAAACTAAATTGAAACTTTCTCACAACCATAAAGCAGTGATTGTTTGTGCAATAATACTCAACTGTTTATTCATATGATACAAACCAATACTTTGCAGCATCTGTACGACTTTATTTTTTATTAACCCTTTCTACAGTGGAAGGTATCAGTAATAACCCCAATCTCTTTGATACTACCACAAAATTAATAAATAGTATCAAGTGTCTGCTTTAAATAAAATGTACAATTTTTAGCTAATTTTTTTATTTCACTTCCACAATGACTTCAAACTAACAAAACTACATTCATTTATCAAGTTGCTTAAATTCTAACAGTATAGATCTATTTATAGTCAAGTCTTATTTAATTACCCTGTGCCTGGATGCTGTTTATTACACGTCATAAATCAGTTTGGAAACAAGCAGGTTACTTTAAGCACTAAAGAACAGACAAATAACATGTAAATACGTAGTGTGCATCAACTTTAACAATGTATTTTGCTTTCCAACTATGTGAAAAGAGCCGTTACAAATTAATTTAAGCTAGTCAGTTTTCTCTGTGGGAACTAAACTTGTACTAACAGTGTAATCAACAACTCTACATTTAGAAACTTTAAACAGCAAATCATCTAATAAATGAAAGGTTTCATATTAAGTAATATAGAATTAAAATATAAGATAACTATTAACAAATTCAGAAAGAAAGAATGCAATACGGGGTTCTGACTTTCTAGTTGACAGCTGTCACCACATAAAATTAAAGGCTATAAAAGTTATGGCTTGTCTGAACAATAACAAATTTTGTAGCATGTAATTTAAGTTTGATTTTGTACTTAGTGGAGTGGTGGTGGATAAAGTAGACAAGAAAAAAACATTGCTCTATAAAGTTAATAACTTAAAACTTGTATGCTAATATATGGATTACTAACCAAGGTTTCATGCTATACAAACTGATATAACACACAAAGTATATTAATAAATTTCTGAATACAAGTCACTAAAACCTTGCAACATGTGCAGTAAAGAATGTCTGTTCTTACAGGATTGAATGTTATAACTTTTGTGTTAGAATCCTCTGTTCAAATCTACTAGATCTTAGATAAATATGTAGACAAAAAAGGTTATTTTATTTTCATATAGATTAGTCTCTTATCCAATCATTTTCACCTATTGTCTGTAACTACTTTCAGCATTGAATTTCTTTAGCAATTATTCAGATTACATAATATGGCAACATACTTGTAAGATCACAAACACAGAAGACAAAACACGTTTGTTAGTTAATAAGAACACTTACAGTCTGCAACATTTCCTGAGGAAAGGATGGCTGGATCTTGAGTAACCCACGATGGTCCATAAGGGTTCCACATGTGGTGGACTGGATTTAAACACATTTTACATTATTAATACACATTTTCAAAACAAGAATCAAATGGAAATAGTGTTGATTTTAATTATGAAAAAGTATATTATCAAATAAATCACTCCAATAAATGCAAAAATAAAAAAGTATGTTTTCAGTACCATAACATACGAGGAGGTAGGGGGGCCATGTTAGCTACTGGGTCCGAAAAGACAAGTTTTACTGATAAAATAAAAATATACATTAGTTTTATAATAAGATGTTTATGAAAGAGTTCAAAAACATTTTTTAGGTTGGTTAATCATGGCTTAGTATTAGGTGAGTGTGCTTTAAACCAAACTGGTTTTGAAATCCTGAACTTTACTGACAGTTCTATGAAACATCCTTCTATATACTGCCCACACCTCCATGTGGTGTCTTTACAAGAACCTTCATTTGGTCATATGGTGCTACCAGCACACACCTCCATATTCAACCTTTAGGTGTCCTTACAAGAACCTTCATTTGGTAATGTGGTGCTACCAGCACACACATCCATATTCAACCTTTAGGTGTCTTTACAAGAACCTTCATTTGGTCATATGGTGCTACCAGCACACACCTCCATATCCAACCTTTAGGTGTCCTTACAAGAACCTTCATTTGGTCATATGGTGCTACCAGCACACACCTCCATATTCAACCTTTAGGCATCTTTACAAGAACCTTCATTTGGTAATGTGGTGCTACCAGCACACACCTCCATATTCAACCTTTAGGCATCTTTACAAGAACCTTCATTTGGTAATGTGGTGCTACCAGCACACACCTCCATATCCAACCTTTAGGTGTCCTTACAAGAACCTTCATTTGGTAATGTAGTGCTACCAGCACAACCTTCATTTAATTATATGGTGTTACCAACATACAGCTCTAAGTTTATTGCCATAGCAACAGTCCTAATTTCACTATAAGCAATGTTACTTGTCTCTCCTTGTAACTATCTCCATTACTCTACTGCAAATTGAGAAAGTTGTTAGCAGTGTAAAGTGCTATCCTGACAAAATATCAAAGAAGCTTGCCACAGCCTTCTTTGCTTAGTGAGCAGTTTGATATTTCTTTATTTAAGAAATTGAGGATGTTTTAAATCATGGGTAGCCTACATTAAATTGTATAAGAATTTTAACAAAATATTTTGCACCAGATTGAAAAATCACAATTCAAGTACAAACTAAAGCCCGTGTCTTCAAAGTTCAAGATGTCAAAACAGATGAACATTATGTTGTGTGAAGTAGAGCTGAAGCACTGGTAGTCCTGAACGTCTCACACTGCTTACATCTGTTCTATACTAATCACAGGACTTTATGTAGTGTGAAGTAGAGCTGAAGCACTGGTAGTCCTGAACGTCTCACACTGCTTACATCTGTTCTATACTAATCACAGGACTTTATGTAGTGTGAAGTAGAGCTGAAGCACTGGTAGTCCTGAAAGTCTCACACTGCTTACATCTGTTCTATACTAATCACAGGACTTTATGTAGTGTGAAGTAGAGCTGAAGCACTGGTAGTCCTGAACGTTTCACACTGCTTACATCTGTTCTATACTAATCACAGGATTGTTCAACCTCAGTGTAAAACAAGAGTGAAATAGGCAGTAATTATGGTTTCTAGAAAGCATCTATCAAGCATTCTCATAGTAGGGAACACATGATTCTGACAAGCATACAAAACTTTAAACAAGATATAAAAATAGCTTTAAGTTTGAGTAATGTTTGAAAACTGCAGGAATGTAGTTCACTGAGCAGTCATCATGCAAGAACATTTAGTATTAACAAGGACAGAGTTATGTAGTTCACTGAGCAGTCATCATGCAAGAACATTTAGTATTAACAAGGACAGAGTTATGTAGTTCACTGAGCAGTCATCATGGAAGAACATTTAGTATTAACAAGGACAGAGTTATGTAGTTCACTGAGCAGTCATCATGCAGGAACATTTAGTATTAACAAGGACAGAGTTATGTAGTTCACTGAGCAGTCATCATGCAAGAACATTTAGTATTAACAAGGACAGAGTTATGTAGTTCACTGAGCAGTCATCATGCAAGAACATTTAGTATTAACAAGGACAGAGTTATGTAGTTCACTGAGCAGTCATCATGGAAGAACATTTAGTATTAACAAGGACAGTTATGTAGTTCACTGAGCAGTCATCATGCAAGAACATTTAGTATTAACAAGGACAGAGTTATGTAGTTCACTGAGCAGTCATCATGCAAGAACATTTAGTATTAACAAGGACAGAGTTATGTAGTTCACTGAGCAGTCATCATGCAAGAACATTTAGTATTAACAAGGACAGAGTTATGTAGTTCACTGAGCAGTCATCATGCAAGAACATTTAGTATTAACAAGGACAGAGTTATGTAGTTCACTGAGCAGTCATCATGGAAGAACATTTAGTATTAACAAGGACAGAGTTATGTAGTTCACTGAGCAGTCATCATGCAAGAACATTTAGTATTAACAAGGACAGAGTTATGTAGTTCACTGAGCAGTCATCATGCAAGAACATTTAGTATTAACAAGGACAGAGTTATGTAGTTCACTGAGCAGTCATCATGCAAGAACATTTAGTATTAACAAGGACAGAGTTATGTAGTTCACTGAGCAGTCATCATGCAAGAACATTTAGTATTAACAAGGACAGAGTTATGTAGTTCACTGAGCAGTCATCATGGAAGAACATTTAGTATTAACAAGGACAGAGTTATGTAGTTCACTGAGCAGTCATCATGCAAGAACATTTAGTATTAACAAGGACAGAGTTATGTAGTTCACTGAGCAGTCATCATGCAAGAACATTTAGTATTAACAAGGACAGAGTTATGTAGTTCACTGAGCAGTCATCATGGAAGAACATTTAGTATTAACAAGGACAGAGTTATGTAGTTCACTGAGCAGTCATCATGCAAGAACATTTAGTATTAACAAGGACAGAGTTATGTAGTTCACTGAGCAGTCATCATGCAAGAACATTTAGTATTAACAAGGACAGAGTTATGTAGTTCACTGAGCAGTCATCATGCAAGAACATTTAGTATTAACAAGGACAGAGTTATGTAGTTCACTGAGCAGTCATCATGCAAGAACATTTAGTATTAACAAGGACAGAGTTCCAAGACAAAAATATTCACATAAGACAAAAACTTTGTTTGTGAATTAATAAAATTATTCCTCAACACACATAAGAACACTTGAATTTTTTAATACAAGATTTGGCTTGATCAGAAAGAAAACATTTCCTATATCAGTGTAAGCCTACAGTACAAGTGAATGTTGTTTGTAATAGTTTACTGTTTAGAAGTCTTATACTACAGAGGTTAAACAAGTTTCAGTGAATAAAGATAAATAATTGATGAAAATAAACCAAGATGTATATATAAAAAATGGCACTTAAAGTAAGAATGTTTACAAAGCAGGTTTTATTTCACATTTAAGTTACTCTCATAATATGAGAACATTTGCATAGTTAGTTCAGAAAGTAAATATGATATCGCTAGAATACAGACAACAATTGTAGCTTTTTTTGAACAATTAACTGTTAGATGTATTAACAATACATATTATAAAAACGTGATTAAAGTTTTTAAAAACATTTTTCATAAAAACATATCTGAAAATTTCAAAACCTAAAATATCATACAAATACTTAAGAAAATTAAACAAGTTTTTAAAAGCCCAAACTAGTTATTATGTAGAAAGTGTTTACCAAAATTTGTGTAATTAGGTTAAACATTAATTACAAGAACAAAAAAAACAAGAATACCATACTAACAAATATTGACCAAATTTTATGCATATGCCAACAAAAAGACAATGATGACCAAAATGTTATTTCTTATCCCGATACAAATAATGCTAACTTCTTCCAGAATGGTATCTTGGGTTTTGTAAAGTCAATATGACAATGATCTGAGAAAGTATGTGACCTATCTTTTCAAATTATATTGAAAACTGATAAAAAGTAAAGTTTTCTTTAAACACAAGTTTTAGTTCACAATTTTCCCACTTACAATTAATGTCAGTAAAAAAATACATATAATTTACTAAATGCATTTCTTCAATCCAAAGTTTACTGAAGGTTAGAAGCATTTTTCCAACTAAGCTTGAAAAGTGGATTTTTTTTTCCCCACCACAGTGAGTTCCAAGATACCACATGGCCAAATTTTAAAAGTTATCCTAGCTTTATATTCTCACAAAGCTACTTTAATAATTTTTCATGGGGTTTTTGGGGTCCTTTTTAAATCACTCATATAGTAACCTAAGTTAATACAGATGTGTGAATAACAATCATTAATATTACTTATCAGCAACTTCATTGCAAATAAACAAAACTTCCATAACTTCACCTTACCTTTGGGATTTTGGGGTGCATTGTGTGGAGGTACTGTCTGAGTGGTTGGGGGTCCAAAACTTATGTTGATATTTGGGAACAGGGAACGCAACCTTTCTTGCCAGTCATTCATATTCAGAGCATTACCTATCTGTTAATTTTAAACCTTAAGGTGAAACATCACAAAGAAGTTACTTTACACTTATGTACCACAAGTAATACAACATTAGAATTCTAGTAACTCCTAGATTCTCAGTCTCCATTTTAATCAGACAGACAGTAGTACTGTCTGTAAGGATGGCACAGATTGTTCAAAATGTTTTAAATATCTCAACAGGCCATCCAAACTTTAAAATACTACAGTGTTTCCCCTTATAACAATGTCTATGTAATGACAGTCGAATTTTGAGAATGTACAGAAGGGTCAGAGGAAGATGCAAGAATTTCTTGTTTTCTGTTTTTATTACATTTTCCAAAAACCAAAATAATGGTGTCAACCAATTTCAACGATGTGACAATTTAAAAAAATTACAATTCTGGAGTAAACAGTGTTATTTCTTATACAAATATGTTCTTTTAAGAACCCAAAGTATAGGGTGAAAAATGAATTACCAGTCAATAACAGAAAAATCAATAAATATTAAGAACTCATTACATTTAGAATTTTGTTATAAATATAACCTTCCCGTGTCTGTTGAAACTGCATTATAGTAATAACAAACAGTAAATTGAAACTTAAAATTATTTTATCTTTTTTAGAGCAAATATTGTATAACATTCAATTTCCTTGCAAGAAAAACAATGATTAAACTGTTTGTACTTAGACCAATGTCCTGTTTTTTAAACACAGATTGTATTTGGTTATTACAAAAGAACAAATTCATAATATTTATCATTAAGTGTACTATAAAAATATTCATTGAAATAAGGTAGAATACATCATAAAATCAAATAGTGCACATACGATACCAATTTTTTTTTCTGGTACTGATATGAATAGAACATCCTAACATTTTTGGCTACTGTATGTCATGTAACAGCACTTATAGAAATTTGTTTACTCTTTTTACCACAAAGGTTAGAATAACAAACTACACTCTTGTAATCCTGTTCTAATGTTCATGCATTTAAGTATCACCTCTCCATAGTTCTATCACTTTCAGACACGTTAATCTTAACAAGTGTTTTAGCCGTTAATTGACAGTTTTTCATCCACTTTCACTGATAATCACAAGATATATTATCCCTCAGCCTGTTTTGTACCCTTAGGATTTCCCAGGGAATACAACAGAAGAATCACCATTCAAGTTCAACCTCCATATATCCCTCACTGGTGTTCAAAAGGCACATCAAGTTACTTACTGATATTTGTGAAAGAAATTATTGAACCATGTAGAACACCTTTCCCTTTTAACAACCTGAATTAAACATTTCTATGTAATATTTTTACTTCTTGAAGTACAACAAATAAACCTGGAGATATATAAAATTAATCAACTAGTAATAATTACTTACTTTTGATCTAAGGGATTGCACACTATGTACAGGCACATGTTTGATGTGGTTGTTGATTCCCTGTAAATGAAGGGGAATTTGCTCCTGAAACGAGTTATACCCATTCATTATATGGTGGTTTGGAGGCATATTCATCAGGGACATCATTTTGTTAGATGGAGATTCTGTAGCAGAGAAACAAAATAACTGTTGTTAAGGGTAACTTCAAAGCACATTTCCAAATTATGCTATCACAGTACAACTGTATTTAATCCTGGCTTTAAAGTCTTAAACAGAAGTTATTAAAATAAATGGTTAATTTCTCTGAGTAAAAGTGGTGGAAAGAATACCCATTTTAAATAGTGATATGTCAATAAAAACTGGTTTTATATTCAGAATTAGTATTATGTTTTGTTATGTATCCAGTGTTTTAACTTGAATTTTCTAAAACATAATACAGAACACAGTACACTATATTTACCAACTACTGAAATAAATTAAAACAAAACTAAACATCCAGTGGAAATCATTCCAACACGAGCACAATGACATGCAAGTCTGTCAGTCTAAACTTAAACAAGCAAACCAACCAATAAGGCTACAGAGTTACTACAAACAAGAAAAGCATTCTAAAAAGACTGAGTTACTGAATGATTTTCATAAACATTTGGTTAAACACAGCATAAAAATATATTTTCAGAAAAAACAAAGTAAAGGTTTGTTATTGTATTTATGATTTTCTCTTCAACATTCTTCACTTTTCTGTATTGTTAACTCGGTTGTTTAAGCTTATGTCCAAGAAATAAAAAATTCAAATTTATAAATTGAAAGTAGTTTCTCTATTCTAACATGCACACATTAATTTCTTAAACAAATTATGGAAGGGTTCTTAAACAAAATAATCAACAACAAACATACTAGTATTTCAGACACTAGTCTCTATTAATTAATAACTACTTAAAATAGCAACTCAAACTAGCATTAAAATGCTAACATTGGTGTAACTAGCAGAGGTTTTAAATATTTAAGTGTCTGGTTTGTCAACTTACTTTTACACCTAACAATTTTAATAAATACCTGTTGTGCAGCTCATTCTTACCTGAAGAATATGCTGGTAAAGGAATATTTACAAGCTTGTTGATATGGTTAGGACCAAAACCTGGGGGTGGAGGAGTAACCCGTGTTGGGAGTTGCTGGTTATGGTTCTGTAAAAAATGGTTAGGATAACCCTTAACATTCATCAAATTGGAGTACGGATGTTGTACTGATGTTAGTCTGGGATTTATTAGCACTGGTGGTTGTTCTGGTTTTTGTATAGCTTCTTTTTCAAGGAGGTCAGCTAGTCCTTTCGCTGATTCATCCCAAGGGTCAAAACCTTAAAAAACAACATATATACTCTTTACAATTCTTGTCCATTTTTAATTGCACTTAGTTTTATATTTGTAATCATGAATGATTTTGACACATACCCAACTCATCATCATGAAGCTTGTGATTAGATGGACTGAACCCAAAGGCTGCTTGCCAATCTGTGTTACTAGTTACTGGAATGCTCTCTGAATGAAAGGCCAAATCTGGATGATTTAACCAATCTTCTGAAAAAAGGATCACTATATTAGAAGACTTGATATTTTAGAATAAACAGCACACAAAAGCAAATGTTGGTTTTATAACAGAAAACAAAAGGAATAATCACATGGATTCTACTCAATCTACTGCTAGTAAGATTTCCATGAACAGACCATGTGAAAAGGTAAAAAACTGACAATCTACTAGATGCAAACTCCAGAACTTCAGCAATCAAAATCTAAGGGTGATGCTGATCTTAAGTGTTTTCTCCAAAAAGGTACATAAGCACAAACAACAGAGTTAACAATACAGAAAACTGAAGAATGTTGAAGAAAAAAAAATCATAAATACAATAACAAACCTTTACTTTTCCTGAAAGTTTTAAAACTAGCAGCAGCTATCTGGCAAAATACCAAGGGATTCTAATCTTTAGCTAGTGACAATAAAGTAAAATTTTGTCCAGCTGTAAATGACAGTCAAAATGACTTAACCCTAAAATCAAGAGGTGATTGAACAGACATTAATGGTTAGTTTTATCATCACATCATCCAGCAAATGATAAAAGCACCAAATAGCTAATACAAATTCATTGTTCAGAGTTTTTAAGTAAATCCTTTTTGCTCACAAGTTCACTGCTTGGAGAGGAAACCTCGTTTAAAAATTACTTTTATCTCCCTTTCTCTTCACGTCCACGTCACGGTGAAAGTCCATCTTTTGCAAAGTAATTTACCTTTAAAAGATCCATTTTAAGTGTTAAACTATACAATATACATGGAAGTCATGTTCATCATTCTCTTAGCTACAAGTGCAAGGATGGTAGGCACATTTGTATGAAATGTAAATGATATTGAAGTTGCAATGGGATTCCTGAGAAGATAAAACAATCAGAAACAAGAATCATCTAAAAAGTGTGATGATTAATTAAAGTAGAATAACAAAAACTGTAAAGCACGTTTGTCTATTGTTATATACAATATTTGAGACTACAAGTATCAAACCCCCATTTTTGTTCGTGCCCAGCTCCCTACCAAACCACTGGTAGGGACAAAGCAGTAGGAACAGTAAAAATATTTTGTTGTTCTTGTAATTACTTTCACTGTCTTATAACAAAAGTTAAAAGACTCAAATACAATTAATCAGACTGCAGCCAACAAAAGCCTAAAGTTAAAAAACAATGGTTTCCATAAAGACCAGTGTCCTAAACATCAGAAACATGTTGCAATTCATTCTTATAACACAAATCAAAGTTAGAACAGAACAGCTCCAATGTAAAGTAGCCTTGGAAGACTTTTCATTAACACAATCTTCGAGTTATGTTTTCAAACCAAGAGATCAAACACTTTTAAGTTCAAGATCAGAAACAAGTCTAACCGATTTTCTTTTCCTCAAAGTTGCCATTAACACAACTAACTCACAATTGCAAGTTTAACAAAAAAGCTGAAAGCTTTTATTGTACATCAGAATGAATAGTATTCAAAGCCTGCAACAGTAAACCATTTAGACACTCACTGTTTCTTTTGTTGAATACACCGAGTTTTGTATATCCAAACTCAAACAAGAAATTATTTAAAAAAACTTGCATGTAGACTGATCAACCAAAAAATTCTTGCTAAAATAAGCAATGGTAGTCAATAATAACACTGACACCATTGTGAAAGATAAGGTTATTTATCCAAAATAAATCTTTGATAATCTTGTAGTTTAAGTACAATTTATAGAAAAAAATCTGGCAC
Source organism: Carcinoscorpius rotundicauda (assembly GCA_011833715.1). Lineage (NCBI taxonomy): Eukaryota > Metazoa > Arthropoda > Merostomata > Xiphosura > Limulidae > Carcinoscorpius > Carcinoscorpius rotundicauda. The sequence continues at coordinate 148,673,073 of CM022393.1, forward strand.
TTCAAATGGCAAAATAAAAGTATTAAAATTAAAAGAGTTAAATTTTGCTGGGTACATAAAATGTTTTATAATGATTATTAGAAAGAGTCCCAGACATTATCAAAACAAGGTTTCATAAGAAAGCTTCAAAAATTTTTGTAACCTAAAATGTACACAAAGTTTTCACAGCGTTTGGAACTGGTCTCGAAGGGCATCTTTTTGGTATACACATTAGATTCTATTGTACCCCTATATGACCTTATAACCCCAAGCTAAACTATTAATTTTCAGCAGCAAAGCATTTTCTCCATATGGCAACAAGTGTAATAAAGTTTTAAACCACACGCCACACCCCTCACAAAACATCCTGCTCTCAAAAATATTCAAATTCTGACATTTTGGATTACGTGAAATTATTAGAAAACCAACATTCTAGTTTGTTGACAGCTACAGGTCCTCAACTCCTCCAATATGGTGATTACCATTTGGACACAGTTACTTTCTGTAGTTTTTTTTTCACTGTTGGAGCTCTGAATACCAGGTGTACAAGTTAAGCCATTATTAGCTTAAATAGAAATCCACATAAATTAGTTTCAGCACATCCTAATGTGAGGCAATATTTCAAACTTTAAATTGCCTATCTGAATTTAAAACTTCAAGACCACAGTACTGTTACCAAGAATCAAGCCTAGTGTTTGACACACTTTGACACTAAAATTCTTGGATTTTATGCAAGTTTGTTATAAATATAACTAAAACATATTAATTAGAAAGTTACTTAAATACGGAACTTTAAATGAAATAAAACACTCATGATCAGCAATATCACACGCCAAGCATGATCATGTAATGTGACATGTTTTTGCTAGTAAACAGATCTGTTGTTTATGCAGAGCTGTGCAGTGTAATATGAAGAGTCCAAATGAAATTTTGGAAAAAATAGTGAAACATGTATTAACTTTGGTTTTCAAAATAACTAGTGTAATTTTCTGTTAAAATGTAAGTCATTCTAGACTAGCAAGAAAAATAAGATAATTTATATTTCGTACTTTTGGTGATGGTTACAAGGTCAGTCAAAACTACAGAGCTTATGTACAAAAACCTTTATTTTTCAGCTATTTTTACTTTATGGTGTTTCTGAGAAATTAATAAAGGCTCCTAGTTAAAAGTAAACAATACAACAATGCCTAGCACTTGGGCAAACTAGCAAGTCCACAAACAATTCGTTTTTTCCCCTTTTGCAGGCTAAGAGAATACCCTGCTTTGGCACACACAGAATTGAAGGAAGAAGAGAAGCTCGCTAAGTAACACGAACTGATCTAATATGACAAAAACAGGTTACCTATCAAGGATCCGAAAAGATGAGGTGACCAAACCAAGAGTCTTAGAGCAACAAATATATTTGAAAAGCATTCCGACTGCTCAATACACCTCAATTTTCCATAAATATGACTGACACCCAAGCTCTTTCCTAGGTAAGTGAACAGAGACAAAAACACAAACCGACAACCTGTTTGCCAACATTCAACTATGTATTGCACTATATAAGTTAGTGATAATTATAAGGAAGTATAACAGGTAAACAGAAGTTAAAGTAACAGTTTAAAATCCAGATTTTAGATACACCTTTAATTATTTTGGGTATTCAGCATACACTGATACAATTGCAACAAAATGTTATCCTTTTATCCTGCCCACAACCAGGTATCATATTTAAGATACTTGTAATATTGAATAAATTGTTTATTTACCAGAAAATAAAAAAAACTGAGGAAAAGTTGTATGAAACTGGAGTTACTTGAACATTGAAATGAAGCCAATGTTTCAACTGTTTCATAACTGAAGTTATGAAAAAGTTATTTATCCAAGTTTTTAAAGCAACTGTTTCAGTTAGTTGAATATAAATTCTACTTTATTAAATAACTGCTATAAAGTATCTGGTTATGGTACAACACTATAATACACTAATATTTCAGTACAATAAATCCTTGGTTGTGCATACATAATTCAATACCACACAAATAGTTCAGTACACAATTAAGAGGTAAACTAGAATGTTCCCACGTTACATTTAGCTATGAAAAGTTAACTCTCAATAACATTCAAACGTTCATTCTAACAGATAAATTAATTTTGAGATATTCCAAAACATCTTTATTAATGCTCAATATTATGGGGTGATGAGCTGGTACCTTCTGTATTGTCTAGCTCTTTGTATGTAGACAATGAAGTTGGTTCATTCTGAAAAGGTGGATCAAGGTTTGGTGTTTCAGAAGTCGGAGGGGTCTGGTTCTCAACTCTGTTACAACATGCCTGCAAAGTTGAACTCTCTGCTTTACAGTCTGATGGTTCAGGTGTCTGGTCATTTGTCCCCGAGCTGGAATCTGGTTCGTGATTCCACGACTCCTGGGGATAACTTAGTACTGAAGGAGTTGCTTGAGATCTAAAGGTGTGAAGAGACTCTCTACTGCTACTGTTACTATGACTACTGCTTCCCCTTTCTTCTAGTGATCTTTCTCTCACTTTCCTGTAATTTAAATATCATAACTTTTGTCATAACTATTTCAAATTAATGTATTAAAATGAAGTACATTCCTTCCTGATATTAATACCAATACTTGCTTTTCTAATACTCTACTATTGTAACAGATTTACCACAATTAGGACTGTGTTTACAAAATAAAGTGCACCAAGGAGTAAACTAAATAAAGTTAACCAGTTAATAATTCACCAACCAAACTTCATAAACTGGTATTAAATTCTGATGAGACTTGCCAAGTCCAAGTATTTACTTGTTTTTACATTATATTTATTTAGTTTAAGCTAATAATACAAAAAATAAGGAACATCAGATAACTGTATGCTTAATTAGACATTATAGGAAAACAATGTCTACTTTATATTTTTCTAATTTTAAGCATGACAAATTCCTAAAGTGTTATAGTTTTACATTTATACCACTGAAAGTAGGTAACTGTTTTTAATGTTGTCAATCAAAACAAAGATCAGTAAATTATTTGTTGAACATTAAGTATTCACTAAAATAAATTAAAAGTTAAAACTACAAACAATTCATAAAGTTATTACTGAGGGACTTTATTCCAGACTTCTTACCCCTTTCTTCCTTCTTCCCCAGAGTCATGTTTTTTACTACTCTGACGACCACCTCCTGATGACTTCTGCCCCACTCCTTGGTGGGACAGAACAGCACTCTTTGTTAAACCATTAGCCCTATGATCAGTTTTGTGTTGTAATGTTGGCCAACCCTCTTTGTTGCCTGTTTGTCCATGACTCGTATTGTTTGTAGGAGAAGAAGCAAGCCTCCTATACGATATTTATTTATCAGTATGAAATTTAACATCAATTCTAGTCCTGAAGTACAAAAGTAATTAATATTCCTGTCATAATCATCAGAAGTTGGATTCTTTCTGCTGTTATTTTGTTCTATATTACAAAACATTTCAAATTCTTATACTTAATCATAACTTATTATATAGAGTGCTAAAACACATAGAAAAAACTTCTCTTTAGATTTTAATTTCTGAATAAACATCCTCAAAAGTTTTCAAGTGGGTATTATCAAAATACAACTCCCATCTTACACATGTTGAACACATACTGAAGATAGAAAACATTCCTTCACAGAAAACTACTTGTACTAGACTTAAAGAAAACAAAATGATCGGTACAAAGACTGAACACACAACTTTATCCATGATTAGACTTTGAACACTAGTTCTCAGTAGAAGAAATGGGATTTACTCCCTTAAAAAGTAGCATATTTCGATAAGTATTTTGTTCATAAATACATGTTATTCTCCTATTTAGTGAAGAACATGCCAAAAGCCATTTAAAACAGTGGAGAAAGCAAAGTTAAACTGAGTAGAGTTTAAAATACAGCATTATATCATGAGTGTAACAGTTTTCAGCTTTGTTATTATCAAACTGAATGTAAAAACAACTCGGAGGTATTCGTTACTCAACACCAGGAACTGTCTTGTCCTCGATATAAAAGCACATACTTATTCAAGATGTAAAATTTGATATTTAATTGTATCTACAAATATGAAAAGCTCTCTCTATCTGTGTGTGAAAGATTAATGCCATGTTACACTACTGACAAACAACATTAAATACTTCAAATATACACTCATACTGACAGATAGAACTACAATGTACTATCAAAGAAATGATGTCTTTCCAATACCTTACAACTCAGCCAAATCTACTGTTTTTAAATTTTTTAATCACCTTAAATTAGGAAGCATCTTCCATTTATACAGATTACAAAAATAGGTTATCATTACTCTTATTATAACCAAGACTAATAGGTCAAGCTTATCACTTGTACTATGGTCTTGATTTAATTGTTTCATTGTTCTAGATTTAAAGATATTTTGCAATCTTACAACTGAACTTTATTCACAAAACTGTGTAAGTATTAGGACAAGAGAATATTTTGTCATTCTTTCTATTTTATGGGGCAAATTCTTCCACACAGTTACAGAATGTAAATTGAAATATAATGGTCATGCTTCACTGATTTCCATTGAGTTAAATGAGCCAGAGTAAGAATGTTCATTATTTAGAAATCCCATATATTTGTGCCAAGGGCACGTCATAAGGGTTCGGGTTGAATAAACACACTATTCAAATTTAGAGTTTGAAATAACTGTCATTATACTACATGTAGTGTTTTAACTGTACAGAAAGAACCTAGCATATGGTACTGATATTTGCTGGAAGCAAACAGTTTAATAATAGCACCTGACAAATAAACCTTGATAAAGTTTTGTTCTCATGCCACAGCCAAAAATAAATGTAGAGAATTGTTAGTACAGCAAAAAGTTTTATGTTACGCTGAATGAACTTCATGACTAATTGTTTCATGCTAAGCACTCCTCAAACACCGTCCTAGATCAGGAGATCCAGACAGGCAAGTTTCAGAATGGGAAACAGAACACCTAAACTCAATTGTACTGATGCTAAATATACACAACCATGTACCAATTTTCAAATATTATAGAGACTGAAATCTCCGAATAAAATGTACAAAGCCAGACTGTTGATGACTAGAAAAGAATGTTATGGACAGATGAGGCCAAGTCTGAAATACCTCCTTCTAAGCACAGGTTGCACCTATGGCAGAAGAAAGATACTTGCCTTAATGCCCAGCACCTACCATGAAGTTGGGGGTTGGCAGATGATTTGGAAAGGTTTTTTCTGTTAAAGCAACAGATGATAATTATAAAAATGATGAAATAATGGACAAGTGAAAATACAATCAGAAACTGATCCATCATGGTATATGAAGTGGTTTCCATATTATTGGTAAAGGATTCTACTACCAAGAAGACAACAGCTCCGAACACTCATTCAACCTATACAAAAATTACTTATGAAAGAAAGATGCTGTTGAGTCATTCAAATGATACAGTGACCCCCAAAAAGCTCTTTCAATTGAACTGAGCAGATCTGGGATTTGATAGATCAAAAACTTAATCTATGCAAGTGTATTAAACACTGAGTAAAATCCCAAAGGACACTAAGTATGCTGCAACAATGCCTGAAAGACTGTCTTCAGTTAAAGCAAAAAACAATATTAACTGTTTGCTGAATCAAATAATTTCCACCAAGTTTCTGTTGTACTAAATATTAAAAAAATTTTGATGTTTCATCTGCGATTTACCTTCCACTGTTGTTTGAAAGTAGCCTCAAATCTAATCACACTATGTAACACAAATTTTGTTCCTGGATAGCATGTGTTATTTTTTAATTGCTTTTGTTGTAACAGTACAGAAAATGACCATTATTCCCTTCAAACTTTGCTTTTCTGACCTGGATAATAAAATTTACAAATTAACCTATTTTCTATGTAAAAACGGACAAATCTGCACATTTTAATTTAAATAAGGTCTGAATAAAACAAACATGAATCAAGATTTACATGTATTTATACTAAAGTTATACAAAAATATGCAAGTAGTTTTGAGGTTTGCTATTGTAATGTAAATCACTTTCACATATCAGCCCCAAATAGTCTCCCATCACGTTTTTGTTACATGCTCCCTGGTCACAAAAGGAAAGTTTGAAGAGAAAAATAGGTCTTTTCCATTTACTTTAGGCATAAGCAATTGGGAAATAACACTTTTTGTCCAGGAACAAATTATCAGGAAAAATAAAATTGAAAATTTCTGAGAAAACCACACATGCTGCTGTTATGTGATGCAAATAAACAGCTTGTTTATAAAAGCTCTCACCAGGTGACTTACTGCTATATTAAACTAGCTAGTTATGGTTCAAAGAGAGTTAAATGAAAGATACAAGATGTAGTGGTAACCTCTGGTTGTTGAGGTTAAATACATGTATTCTACAATCTGCAGTCATGTAAAGAAAAATGAATCACTTTTACTTCACATTTTCCAACTTTTGCTAGAGATTATTTCATTATACTTACTACCAAGGTAAAGGATATAAAATTAAATATTTTTATCAAACAAAAAACTTCATTTAAGATCTCAGAAGTAATAAAAATAAAATATGATAACTGCAGGGTGAAAGAAGCATCTTTATTGTTAGCATGAAATCTACCAAGTCAACAATGGTCTCAAATATTTTGTGAAACTTGTGTTATATGATGTGCACTTGTAATTTACACGTTTCAAGAAGATACAACTAAACTTTACGAATTACGTGTTCAGTCTTCAAAATAACCAATCACTTATACACAAGTGATCACCCACGTTCTACAGGTGGATATACATCAGTAACATTACAGGTAGGCAGCTTTGCTAAAACAAGTGCTATACATTCTTGTATCAATTTAATTTGCTTATATGCATGTCCAAGATTTAAACATACCATGGCAACTAAAATTTTTATAAAAAATACCTATATAAACATATCATAGTGACCAGAATTTTGTTTTTCAGATCTTTTTTTAAATAAAAGCACAAAAATCACTGAAATACATACACGAAAGCAGTTACCCACCCAGATTAAACTGCAAACAAACGTACCCCCATAGGTGAGCGAGACTCCAAAATAACTTACCTACTATAATTATTACAACTTCCCAGCACTTCTTCATGTAGTATTCTTTCATACTCTTGGTGTTTTCTGATAAAAAATAATATTTTAAAGCTCACACACACACTAAAAAAAAACAAGTACTACCAACGTAGACTACTACTTCTATAGTTAAAGTTACAGACAAGACAAAATGTGATAACACCAGTTACTACTTCTATAGTTAAAGTTACACACAAGATAAAATGTGATAACACCAGTTACTACTTCTATAGTTAAAGTTACACACAAGATAAAATGCGATAACACCAGTTGGAAGGAATATAGAAACAGAAGAATTTTAAATTTTCAAAAGTTACATCGCATCACAAGGTAATCAAATTCACTAAAATACAAGAATGACAAAAACATGAAACTCTACTGAGGTAACTAACTTGAGTAACAGTGAATAACAACAAAAACATTTAGTGAAGTTAATCTCCTGATGCTCCATGTTGAACATTAAGGTATCTCACCAACAACCACAACTGTAAGTGAACCAAGATTAAATGCAGTGTATAACAAATTTCTTGAATACCCCGAGTTTGATATTTAACAAATTTCTCACACACAGTTCTCTGTACATAAGATAGTTTTATTTTGAAAATCAATGTTGGTGGATTCACACATCTATATTTTAAAATCCAGTTTTCGTACACATACCCTTGTTGCATTTCTTCTTTTGTAAAACTAGCTGCTTCATCTCCTAATTCATGTAAGTACATGCAATCCTGTCAAACAGAAATACACAACAGATGTCAAACCAACATTTCTACAATTAACTGTTGTCATGACTTATCGGTTAATTAAGTCCTGTGAAAAGGAGATTTAGTTCATCAAAACAATACATACTAGCTTATCGGAGTGCATTAAAAAGTTTAGTAACTACTACGTATGTAGCACTGAAGTCGAGATGTAGTAAACTTCAGTAACTAATCCGTCTAAAAATATATTTACAAGAATCTAGAATACCTGCCATGAACACAGTCATCTCTGTAAGTGAAATGGCCGTAGAGCTGTTTCAAGTTTTATCCCAAACACTGAATACAATGCTAATAAATCACCAAAGAATAAATAATTTTGGATAATTTGTCTGAATAGAATCAGAGATAAACAAGCCACAAAATGACATTTACTTTAACTATTAAATTTATACTTGAAGTTAAAAATCTTTAAGATGTACCAATAAATTTTTCACAATTAGTCTAATTTTTACTTTTTGATCATTTATGTTTGAGACTTAAGTCCCAAAGCAGCATAAAAACTGGAATCAATTTTCATTTAACTATCAAACTGTTTGTCAAAGTTGCCCATTTTGATAAAGCTTAGTTATTTTTAATATAGTGTTTGCAAGAAACTTATTTCAGCACAAACAAGTGATAAACTAGTTAAGGAAGTACAGTAACAATGTAAACAAAATCTTCACTGAATGTTTTAACAAATATCAGATCAGATCAGTTGAAAAGACAGCAACTTCTGCTCTTAGCCCTTTAGCAACAGGATTAGTGTAACACACACGAGTACTTGTAACTTAAAGCAGAATGTGCACCTTCACAAAATATGGTGGATTTCAGTAAGGATTGCAAGTCTTTTGTACATTTTTAATAAAGTATTTTTACTAAAGATTTGTTTATAAAAGTGTTTTGTTACTGGTCAAAATGCAAAGTGGTTTTATGTTATGATTAAAAACTTTATCCCAAAAATCTCAAATATTGTGTAACCTAAAACAGAGGTTGACAAACTCCTACATAGGGTCCAGAAGCCATATCTGCAAGTGGATGGAGGGCCACATTAAGTTGCAAACTTGAATTCTTTTTTAGGACCACCACTGGCTAGTTGGATGTGATATTTTGAGGACTGTTGATGGTTTGTTATGTAGTCAGATCCCGCCTGTAGGTGGCTAATTCCTGCTCTAAAGTTCCTGAATACAGTTCAAACATTTGTTTTCAGTACAACTTTATTTTGCCCATTATTCCTTCTACCTTAACTATAAGGGAGTGGGTCTGTCATTTTGACATTTTAACCACCACAAAATAGTATTAACTATAAATTATGCTTTTTTCTTTTTAGAATGACTAAATTAACATGAAAATTTTTGCTCTTAATAGCTTAAATCTCAAAATAAATATTTTCTTATTATATTGATTGTCCAGTCTGTCTGGCTAACATCACAGAAATTGCACTGATGGTGCACGAACGAACGCACGCGCACACACACACACACACACACACACTCATGTTACCATACCCAATAACAAAATTTCTCTTTATTCTTTACAAAATGACATCTTTGTTGCCTTTCAGTCATATCACTACATACAAAAATAAATATTTCGTGTATTCTTTTAATTAATTAATGTATGAAACTAAGATTTGAATTATAATCTATAATTTATACCAAAAACTAACAAATTCATAAAACAGTTCAATAAAATTTGATAAAGAAATCCCAAGAATAGCAGAAACTTTAAAAACTTCATGTAAAGTTAAATATTTCACCACTTACAGCTTTAGGACATTGCTGGTTTTTCAGGAAGTGGCTACAATACTTGGTTGTCCCTAAAGACACTTTCAATGTTCTACCATCAACATGTATGTTATTTACGGCTTGAATAGCCCTGAGGGCATCTTCTGCTCGATAGTATGTGACATATGCACTAGCACTTGGACCCTGAAAATGAAAGATCACATAACTAGAATCAAAATTTTTTTTGTTTGGTATTACAATAAAATTCTGAGCACTAATTTTAAAAACACAAAAACCATTCAATGAGTGAAAGTAAACCCTCATTCCATAAAACGTAGTTACTGGTAATTAACATTTCAGTAGCTAAATAAAGGTCAAGTGAGCCCACTTATCTTTGACTTAGGATATTTTTAGTTTCACTAAACGGCAACTGTTCAACATATCAAAATATAGTCACTCCAACAAAGTACTGTTGTATCAATTAAACTCAGAGAAAACACAAAATTCTGAAGGGAAAGATTTTGTGGTTTCTTGCCAAGTTTCTTTTTAAACCTTTTCCTTAGCTATTTAAGATGTTTATCATTACCATAACTGTTTTCTTTGGCATAATTACAATAAAAGAAACAAAGAATAATAAAAAAAGATAACTAAGCATTTACAGATTCAATTAGCCAATGATGTACATATGACCTCTGTCAAAGAACTTAAAAAAATAATGCAAATTAAGCACATACAAAACTAAACAGGTTCCCAGTATCAACAAAAAAAATTGTGTGAATCAAACAGACCTGTGAACCTGCATATGATGTGCTGTGGTTAACAACAACTTTGTGTATCTTCCCAAACTTTCCAAAATAGTCGTGTTTCTTTAGCACCTCTGCCTCTGCAAGTCTGGGAGGTAGGCCTACAACAAACACTAGATTCTTCTGTACAACCCTGCCAAGAGTAATTATACTGGAGATCCGTGGTAATGTTGTATTTTAAGTTAATCAAAAACAGCTATAAACAACACTCTTAGGAATTAATTACATTAAATGCACACATTGTAAATGTGTAACAGATTGAAATTACTAAAATAAAACTATGGAGCAATCCTTTTCTTAAAAACTATCATACTGATATTAATATTGAACTGTCAGTTATAATTCTGTGAAAACAGAACTAAAAACTATTTATCAATATGGTATCAAATTATTTTGTGCCATATTTGTTGACAAACTGACATTCACAACATCTTTGAACACATGGTCTTCATTCTTCAATGTTCTAATTACTGACTTGTATCTGTTTCACTGTATACAAACATAATACAAAATCAAATATCAAAACTGTACAATAACAAAGGATAATCAAAACCACACACACACATGCATGTATCATTTATTAATTTTTAATGTTTTAAAAATTATTACTTGGATAAATCATTTACATTATAACTACAATAATAGTCTATACTATAGATGGAAGAATCACATTTATAATAACCATACTTGTGTTAGTGCAACAGAAAATAAGTTATGTTAGTATAAAATCAATACTTTAGTCAAACAAGGAAACATTTAAGATATGTAAATCACAACTTGCACGACAAACTTCTAAAGGTGTGGGTAGTGCTGATAACTCAAGTTTTTGTTCATTACAATAAGATAACAACCTCACAGTATATTGTCTGTCACACAAAAATTAATAAAAACTTCCTTCAGTTTTCTTTATACAATACGCTTTTACTGCATACCTTAAATTAGCCAAGTGTTTCCTGTTTTCTGATATTTTCTGCTTTCTTTGCAAATCCTTCTGTTTCTTCTCATTCTTTATTTTCTGCAACCTAAAGAGTCAAACAATCTTTACAAAGTTGGTCCTACACGTACCAAACATACAAGGTACACACAAATGTACAACAATCTTTACAAAGTTGATCCTACACGTACCAAACATACAAGGTACACACAAATGTACAACAATCTTTACAAAGTTGGTCCTACACGTACCAAACATACAAGGTACACACAAATGTACAACAATCTTTACAAAGTTGGTCCTACACGTACCAAACATACAAGGTACACACAAATGTACAACAATCTTTACAAAGTTGGTCCTACACGTACCAAACATACAAGGTACACACAAATGTACAACAATCTTTACAAAGTTGGTCCTACACGTACCAAACATACTAGGTACACACAAATGTACAACAATCTTTACAAAGTTGGTCCTACACGTACCAAACATACTAGGTACACACAAATGTACAACAATCTTTACAAAGTTGGTCCTACACGTACCAAACATACTAGGTACACACAAATGTACAACAATCTTTACAAAGTTGGTCCTACACGTACCAAACATACTAGGTACACACAAATGTACAACAATCTTTACAAAGTTGGTCCTACACGTACCAAACATACAAGGTACACACAAATGTACAACAATCTTTACAAAGTTGGTCCTACACGTACCAAACATACTAGGTACACACAAATGTACAACAATCTTTACAAAGTTGGTCCTACACGTACCAAACATACTAGGTACACACAAATGTACAACAATCTTTACAAAGTTGGTCCTACACGTACCAAACATACTAGGTACACACAAATGTACAACAATCTTTACAAAGTTGGTCCTACACGTACCAAACATACTAGGTACACACAAATGTACAACAATCTTTACAAAGTTGGTCCTACACGTACCAAACATACTAGGTACACACAAATGTACAACAATCTTTACAAAGTTGGTCCTACACGTACCAAACATACTAGGTACACACAAATGTACAACAATCTTTACAAAGTTGGTCCTACACGTACCAAACATACTAGGTACACACAAATGTACAACAATCTTTACAAAGTTGGTCCTACACGTACCAAACATACTAGGTACACACAAATGTACAACAATCTTTACAAAGTTGGTCCTACACGTACCAAACATACAAGGTACACACAAATGTACAACAATCTTTACAAAGTTGGTCCTACACGTACCAAACATACTAGGTACACACAAATGTACAACAATCTTTACAAAGTTGGTCCTACACGTACCAAACATACTAGGTACACACAAATGTACAACAATCTTTACAAAGTTGGTCCTACACGTACCAAACATACTAGGTACACACAAATGTACAACAATCTTTACAAAGTTGGTCCTACACGTACCAAACATACTAGGTACACACAAATGTACAACAATCTTTACAAAGTTGGTCCTACACGTACCAAACATACTAGGTACACACAAATGTACAACAATCTTTACAAAGTTGGTCCTACACGTACCAAACATACTAGGTACACACAAATGTACAACAATCTTTACAAAGTTGGTCCTACACGTACCAAACATACTAGGTACACACAAATGTACAACAATCTTTACAAAGTTGGTCCTACACGTACCAAACATACTAGGTACACACAAATGTACAACAATCTTTACAAAGTTGGTCCTACATGTACCAAACATACTACGTACACACAAATGTACAACAATTTTTACAAAGTTGGTCCTACACGTACCAAACATACTACGTACACACAAATGTACAGAAACGTATTAGTTTGAATGCACCTACAAGATCAACTCATATCTTCAAGAATGTCATTTACTAGGGATCAAACCATTTCTTACTACTGGCTGCAGAACTGCAGAGAAATAGCTGAACTTCTGACCATCCAAAATAACAATGAAAAAATTTACAGGGGCATTTAACCATGTTGCAAGTGTATTCCACCAGCCTTGTGACAAAGTAGCCCAGTTTCCATACACTATATTATATCACACTCAAAATGCATTGCTAAAAAACTTGAGACACTTTTGAATATGTACATAATGTGACCACCTGATGTGACTGGGAAAGCTACCTCCCTCTAATGATCTCACTCAATTTGTACTTTCAAGAATTAGCAGTATCTAAAATGAGTGGAGGTAAGTACCTCTCAGAAATGTTAAGAAAATATTAATTTCCAATATGGTGTTAGCTTTAACAAAGCTATAATCCCACACTGAAAAGATAAAGACAGTGTAACCATTTAACAAGTAAATGAACAGGTGCGATCTTCACCTTACAAAAAGAAAATGAACCTGACATGGACAAGAAAGATGGATGTGTACAACTGTAAAATAAACTTCAACTTCACACTTGAGAGGAAAACCTCCTAGGTCTACGATCCTAGTGACTGGGAAACAATAAGAATTCCCATCAGAAAAAACATAGGGGGAGGAGGCAAAATTTGGTGGTAACCCCAGAGGAACATCACACTGGAGAGTGCAATGAATGTTCACAATTCTATTTTAAAAAGCAGAATGTCTCAGATTTATGCAATGAAAGAGTTAGCAGGGATGAATAGAAATTCCTTTTGCTTTACTCACAATACTTCACAATCAACTGTTCACCTCTGAGTTAAAGTTACATGTAATAAATAGCAAATGGTAGTCACATGAAAAAAAGTTTAAACAGTGCTGTGCCAATCAAGAAAGAGGGAATTGAGCAAAAACATAAGAGAAAGCTACTTGAACCAGTATCAGTGAGACAATATTATTAGTGGAGGGTGAACATATGCAACATACACATTCAAATGAGAAACTGTAAAGGATATATAGACTGGTACACCAAGTAAACGTTTTCTGCAATGCTTTGGAGAGTAAGAAAGGTAAAGTTATGTGACAGAAGGTAATACCATATATCAGATAAATTAAAATGCTCTTAGCATTTTAAAAGTTATATTGCTAGTTTTCATTAAACTTTATATCTTTTGTACACACAAAAAACTTACTTTCTGATCAAATATTTTTACTGAAGATCTGTTTAAATATATGGAAAGTTTTACCTCCTGTAATTACCATATTAGCAGTAAAAAGGTTTCTTCTGAAATATGAGTTTCATTTCTGTAAACTCAATTTCTTTCAGTTAAACTACATAGTAATTTCTCTATCTTAATTGTATGGACTTTGTTGTGAACCTCAAAGTTAAAATACTATCCTTTTCCCCCCTTTCTCGAATGGCTGCAAATCAGAATAAGGAAATACAATTATCATTATACATCTTACTGCTCATAACAGCTTAAATCCATTTGTATTTAATTTTGTGGTTTTAATACCATGCAAACTAATAATCCCACCACACAATTTAGAATCACTTAACTAACAACAAAGCTTGAATTATACTGAATGTACAAGCTGTTTGCACACATACTTTGTGAAGAATTAGATATTACCATTTTTACCTAGTATAACTTAAGTTTATAAATTCTCAACTGTAGTTACTAAACAGAGGAATCTTTAATACCCACATCACCTGAAATACGTTTTTCACAGAATACATTTTTTTTTTTTATTAGGTTATATTTTTTTGCTCCAGTAACACCAAGTACCAGTGATGCACACGCCCAATTTGATTACTCATCAGGATTTATACTAATCTACCCTCAAATTGAAATTCTTTTAGGCAGGGTGTTATGTAAATGTGTAAATATTTTGTAAACGACAACATGTCGTGTTGTGTTTGGATTTTCATTTCTATTATCTATGTTTCCATATTTATAATATTGTTTCGAAGTTTAAACTAATAAAATATGTTGTTATATATTTAGGGTAACATTTAGAATTTTCTTGAATTAAGTAATCCAATCATATGTTTGTAAATGAAGTGCTGGTGACTACGTGTCTAGACGTGTAGTCTTGTGCAAGAACGGACATGCGTGGATTGCTCTGGATACCTGTAGAATTTTCGCGGTCTTTCAAGGAGTTTAGGCCTACAATATATAAACAGACAAAGATGCGAGAGACAAGAGAGAGAGATTCAGACATCAGTTATTATTCGAAGAAAAGAGGAGAGTCAGACATTAGTTTTATTTCAAAAGAAGAGAGTCAGTTATTTGAGAAAGATTAAGTGTTTACTGTGATTATTCAACTTGGATTTGTGACTAAAATTAGATCTATGGAAGCTGTGATTTTATTTCGTCAATCTCTACGATTCATCTGAATTACTGCTTGTGCTGAGAGTCGGCGAATTTATTGAACTGTGAACTGTTTCTGAACTTCTTCATTTAAGCTTCAGAATTTCTTCGTGGGACCAAATTCACACCCTAGACTGGAATTTGAGACTTTCATTTTAGATCATTATATTAGATACAGGCCAGTACCGTTTTGTATTGTGATTAATTTTGAAGTTTGAAACTAGTATTATTTTGTTTTGTAATTAATTTCGAATGTTGTAACTTAATATCTGTCACTGTTATTATATAATTTATGTTATACCTGTTATATTTGTTAATAGTTTAGTGTAATAAATTATACAAGCTGTTATCTGTGTTTTTCTGTTGCATTTAGTCTACGAAGAACATAAAACAAAAAAATACGTAACACAGGGTTATAGTAAATTAATCTACAAGACCTTGGGCATGGTCAAATACATCTACTAAAAGGATTTCACATCTCAAGCTCAAAACAGTAATTAGGTCAAGTCAGTTAAGAGATGGACCTTTGAATTAAAAGTTTGTACTTAAAAAACACCAGCTCATCTATGAGCCTCTATACCACAACTAACTAAAACACATACACACAAGACCATAAATAGGTGCTTGTCGGTATAATTTGATATCAACTGTCAGTACATAAAAATATAGAATTATATGCACAAACAATGTCCTATAACTATTATAATTTAGAAAAAATTGTTGCTCTTAAAAACAAGAATAACTTTCAAACTGAAAATGAAATAGACAAGATTATGTAAAGAAAACAATGTTATTTAATAATTTTAACCTGCTGGCTTTACTGGTTTTAAAAAATGGAGTTTAACCCTCCTACGAAAAAAATATTTACATACACCAAAGTGATATCCTTAGTGGATGTTTTAAAAAAAAATTTTAAATATTATTTCGCAAATGTCTGAAAAGTCAAAATATTATTGCTCCTTAAAATATAAAGGGATAGGGTCAGTTAATGGCAATTTCATTTAAATACAAAATTATTAGCCTAATATTAATAACCTTTCAAGTTGCTCTGGGGCCTATTAGGCCCCAATTTTCATAGGAGTGTTAAAACAACTACTGGCAAAGAGTAAAAGAGTGGGATATAGGCAGGTCTGATTTTCTAGTTTATGGCTCCATAAACATGACAAAGCTACAGTCATGATTTTCCTCTTAATAGAAGTTAAAATGCATCTCAAAATAGCTGGTATAGGTGATAAAAATAAGTAGAGAACATTTTGACCTTATTTGATCATCTTCAGACCAAACTTCAACATCATACCAACAATCTTGATACACTTTTACTTCAAGTAACCATTTTCTTTTTTGTGGCATAAACATTACAACTGTAAATAAAAACACTCCATGTAAATATTTCTTCAAATATACTTTGAGAATGATTTTTCCTGCATGATAACACATCTAAAGTTTAATACATTAAGTTGTATAATTTATGAACAAGTGTACAAAAAACAAACTTACTCTTCTTGTGTTAGAGGTTTGAAGTCTGCAGGGTCTTCTGGATATTGCTAGCAAATATTAGAGAACAAAATCATTGCCCGAATTAATATGTATTATTCCTACAAACATTAAGTTTGAGTTATGACCAAAAGTCATATGACTGTGTGGGTTAGCAAACAAACTTTGAAAACAATGGCTTATTTATTATCTAGTCAGATGCCATGGCCAATGTCCACAGATGGTTAAGAAGCAAACAAATGTTGAAAACAACCAAGTTATTCTTACAGTATCACCACACTTTAGTAAATTCTTTAATATTAATATTAAAATACAAAAGTTCTACAAAACCTATGATAGAACTACAAAAACAAACTAGATATTGTAATGTCTTGTTTATGCATAAACATGTTAGTGCATAAATTGCATTACTTTTAGATCATAACACTAACTTGAAACAAATGTGAAACTAATGAAATGTGATTAACTACATACTAAGTTAGACCCCCTCTGGCAGTGTAGTTTTATTAACCTTAACAACTACCTTTCGACACGCTGGACATAGACCATTTTCATCTGTTCTAATTCGGTGCCAGCAAAATCGACAAATCTAGAGTGTTAAAAAAAAACATCTGAGTGAGAAAAAATATAATCTTTGTTGTTTAAATCTGGAAATAACTAAAAAGTGGTGACTTACACTGCAAGTCTTCTTATCGAGGAAAAAAAATACTTAAACCTAAATCTTTAAATTTCTATTCCTTAGTAAAAAAAAAGTGGATAAACAGTGCAGTCACATTCTTTCAAAACAAATTTAAAGAATTTCTAAGCAAAGTAAGGAAGGTTTACAACTTGTATAGATTTATTACAATCTTGGTTTGTGCTATCTAACACCACTTCCGTTTGTCAGTTATAATGACACTACAGAAAATCTTCACATATGATCATCTCTGCACATCTCAGCATATCCTTACCTGATACCCACAGGTGCAAGGAAAAAAATTTATGTCATCCAACTCCAAAGGTTCCATACACAAGGGACACTACAACAAATAAAATGTTATGTTTTAATATTTGTACTTTACACACCAATGTATGATAGCAATAAGGTGTAAACACTAGTTATGTTTATTTCTTAATTCAATACAAGGAATTTTTTTTCTAAGCAATCTTTCCAATAAACAGAATGACAAGTTAAAACCAGATAAACTTTATAGACAAAGTACAATGTTAAATACAAATAACTTTAGTTGTATACTTTAAAATAAATATACTTTTCCCAGACAAATGGCAAAGCAACTTCTGTACAATATTTACAAGAATGTATTGAAGACGTACATCCAAACACCAGAGTATGATGCAACCAATATTATATAATAAATTATCATATACTAGAAAATAAAACTCCAGGTAACCAACTCAGATAACTAAACTCCAGTAATAGCATAAATCAACACTCACTTGCTATGCTACATAAAACTGGCATCAGTACAACTTAACACTCAGTCTAGCAACATTAATTAAAAACCCAGAATTCTCAGCTTCAGTGTGGTGTTAATCAGATAGTAAAACCCCAAACAAAGTTTCCTTTTCATTCAAAAACTTCCTCAAATAGCTGCTTGAAATTCTATTTTTAAATAAATAGTTTTTTTTCATGCTAAACAAGACGGGGATTAACACTATCATTAATTTTCCTGCATCACTCCATCCGATATCTATTACTTTATCATTTTCTCTAATAAGCAAAGATAAAAGCTGTGCAAAAAGTGAAAAATGGTGCCTTACGAAAAGTTAACCATGATTATAGTATTATTTGATACCACAAACACTGAAGCATTTACAGTCAAGGTACTCTCCGATATTGAAGTTTTTAACGAATGAAAAGAAACAATAAACATGAGTAAAGAACAAAGATTTTCACTGTTGGTGTTGTAGATACATTTTGGTTCTATGAAAGTGAATTTCATCTTAAAGTTTTTGTTCATGTTGATAGACAATTGTTTGTTTATAAAAATGGGTGGAAAAGTTGCTGACTAAAACACCAGGCTGAAACAGATTGTAAGCCACACACACAGAGTTGACTCACTAAGAAAGTTACTAATACACTACAATCACATTTGTAAAATTAACACAAGTATCAAATTTGAAAGTTAAAAAATGAATTTTTTGAAGTAAAACTATTTTTCTAAATTGAATAATAAAATCAGAATAATTAACCATCCTTCACCAGAAAAAAAAACCCTCAAATTCATCAACTCTGTAAAGACAAACACATCTGGTAGCACTGACTCAGCTTTCCAAGGTCCTTTGTGAACAAAGGGAGTCAGGATTTAAAATATCTGGAGATTAAAAGTTTGGTTACATAAAATTGAAGAGTTTTCATATTCCTTGTCAGAATATTTACTGAAGTTTGAATAACTGTATGAAACAAAGCAAATGCTTAGTAAAATGGAATATCTCGTGTACCTGAAACATTTGCAACTGCCAATTCAGTTTATGCCACAGACCAAGCACCATATGTATGACCAGATGAAAGTTACCTCACCAGCGAGAGTTTCTTTATAAAATTAAACAATGATTACTTAAAAAACTAAAAAGTTACAAAATGTCACTGTTTACATAATACCCAAGTAACATAAGTTACAAAATGTCACTGTTTACATAATGCCCAAGTAACATAAGAGCACATACCTCAGGATTTTGATCCTCAAATGAAGACATTTTGGCTTGAATTTTTACTTGGCAAAATCAGTACACCTTGATAGCTAAATTACTGGGAAAAGTTAATTGAAAAAAAAATTAGTGCAACATTTTAAACATTATGTAATAGGACCTACTTTGTAATGAAAGGTACCAACCCTAAAATTTGTTTGTTTGGATGGAAATAGAACTACTTTAATATACAGAAGGTTATTACTTACAAATGGCTTAGTTTTTAGTCATAGCTACATATTTTTTAAACATTTACTGCTTATGCTATTGATAAGATAAAGATAAAGGTTTAACTTGGATATTTAAATTGACAAGGGGTTTTACAAGTCATATTTACAAACTTTTTCATACACACAGATGGCCCTCAGTAACTTTGTAAAATTTTCATAAGAAAAGCTATTTAACTTATCAAATTATTATTCTAAATAATTCTACAGATGATGGTACTGACTTATAAGCTGCTGTCAAGTGTGTGGTAATGAAGTCTAGAGATTTCAATTCATAAACATCCAATCTCTGAGCTCCACTATTGACTGAATATTCCAAGTTCAAAGTAAAAAGTTTCTTGACCACTACACCTGGCAATATTTTTAAAACTTAAGTCACAACTGATGCACAAAACTTGGTCTCATTAAGTAATAAATTTGTACAGGATCAAGAAACACTTGGTATTCTTCATCTATTCAGTACTGTGGTGAATCAACTGTTCAACAAGCTGGTCGTATTTAAACTATTTAATCATCTCCACAAAACAGCTATGGACTAGAAGATGAAGCATTCCTGTTATCTGTAAATGACACTAAGTCCGATAAGGTTAAAGTAGATGTTTTTAAAATTTAACTAAATTTAAAGACAAAGGGACTTGTTGGTCAATCTAAACTATCTCATTCAAACTTAAAAATAAAACACTTAAGCCAGTTCTTATAATTCAGATACTTTTCAAGCCTTCCCCTAAACTCCTCAATGTTAACTGTATCCACATCTGAAGGCAGTCAACCCATTCAAAACACCAAACCTCTTAAAACAGGCTGACTCTTTATATTGAGTATGAAAAAATCATAAATATCAACTCCCCTAATCTTAAACACCTAAATCAAATCCAAATCAGTTTGAAAAGTAGTAACAGCATCCTCAAAAATGCCAACACCCAAATCTTCAATATCACCAAAGCTACTGAACATTCCTCTTCATCTAGGTCCTTGATGTAAACCACAAAATGCAAACTCCTTTATATCAAGCCCTGAGGTACATCGCTTAACATTACTCCAGTTCAAACTCGATTTATAAGAGTTCTGCTTCTTCCATTCAGCCACTATTTATATCAAATGAGCCAGCTAATTCTTTACATCTGGGGGTCAGTTTACAAAAGCCTTTTATGTACCATCATGTAAAACATTTTCTGAAGATCTAGATATGCTTAATCCACACTGTGCCCTCTTGTAACCTCTTCAACATTGTCAAAGTATTGCGAAGCATTCCAAAATGTGTACAAAATCACTTTCATCTCACTGTGTTTTGGAATAGAGTTGTACACATACCCATTAAGTCCTGGAAAATGTTCTAATAAGTACAATGCTACAAATCCTGGAAAAACAGCTGTTTCTGAATAAAGGTCATGGAAAAGTTGTGACACCTTGCAAAATATTTTCTGAAGATCCATCTAGACTGAATCTTCATTTATATTCTAATCTACATAAGCATTAGCCCTTTCAAATAAGGTCAGAAGATTACTAAATGATTTTTTAGTAATGAAACCACAATGACTATCCCATAAACTTTACTGAATGAATTTCCAAAATAACCTTCTATCACTTTTTAAGATTTCCCACAACTGGTGCAAGACCAATAATTACCGGGACAATTATTATCACGTCCATTCAGTTGTTATAAGCTATTTTTTATAAATAACTGTCTTGTGATACAAGTTGCCATCAGCAGTAGCAAAGGTTGAAACTACACAAGATGCTTATGAAGATGTGAGCTCTCTCAAACATGCAGTATAAAAATCAATCATTTCACAACAACTGAAAAAAAAAAAACGTTTTCTGTAATATAAAAAGGTTCAATCTTTCAAGAACAGGTGTCTGAATGCGACCTTGAAGGAGCGGGTAGCCTAATTTTGTCTCTTTGTTACACTCTCCCTTTCTGTGTTTACTATTACAGCACGTATTTAAGATATGCTGACACATTCATAAAGTTATATATAGTTTTAATGTATTAAATGGACAAAGCTCAAACAGTTTAACATGTGCACATAAACAAAGCTATATTACCATAGCAACTTTTAAAAGTAGATATTTAAATTTCTATAATGCTAAATTATCTGAATAGGAAGGCAATGTTCAATAGCCTTGAACAACATTTAAAATGTTAAACCAGAAAAAATACAAATAATGCTAAATGGTTTTAACTTAAAATTTATTTTAAAATCCATTAAATCTAATTCAATTCTGAGTAACTGTAAAACTGTCCTAAAACACTCATTATGAACTAGTCTTTTTAGTTAGCAACGTTCTCTTTCACATTCACTATTTTTCCGTTACAGTGAAACAAAACAAAAGAAAAACTTAAAATTTCTAATGCCCACAGAACTTTACTTTCTAACCCTTCTCAAAATTAGGATTAAGCTGTTAAAAAGTTAATATAACGTCTAAAGACAAAGCAATGCACTCAAGTTCAAATTAAAAGTTTTACTGTATTACTTAAAATTTAGTACATTCAAATTTTGTTAATTTCTTCGGCAACAACTGAACAATGGAAATATACTGTTTTTAATTTTAATTCTTAAGCCTAGTCTAGAAACTATAGTTAGTATTACTCATTTGTAATATTTAGCTATGTATGTGCCAACAGCAGCCTAGTACCAGTAGTGCACTATTCTATAAATTTCTTTTCAGAGCGACAACTTTGTGATACACAAAAGGAAGTTCAAACATTTTTTTTTCAAAGATAAGCTGCTCTCAAACATACACCGTTTCCTACATTTTATGTCTACAATACTTACACAATACGAAATCAAGTATCAAATAAAAATATTCTACAACTTTTCATTCAATTTATACTCAACAGTTTACTTTTGCCTACCTGTCAAGACACTTTAAACTGCGCAATAATTTGCGCAACTGACCCGGATGCAAGAAATATTTCAAAGAAAAACAAAATCATATTTAAAATACGAATATGTTTACAATAACGTAGATACAAGCTGCAAAATCAATGTTGTTTTTTTATAAAACTTCCGTTAATATCAAACATAAATATTATGATAACTAATGATATAATATGTACGAAAGGGTTACAAAAAACTACCAATCAGTGCTTTGAAAAAATCATGTTTACTGAACAGTGTACGGACATACGTACGTGGTGTTATAATAACAAATGTTGTAAAATGATAAAAACAATAACATGAAATTCTCTAAATATTGATATATTGATTACTAAAACAAATTTAGGAATAAGAATAATGTCTTATTACATGATGTCATCCATGAGTCCTTGATATATTTAATCTAACTATAAAAGTTACAGGTAGGAAATTTCACTTTATTTTCATTTGTTAGTGTTTTTGTTTTGAATTAAACACACAGCTACACAATGGGCTATCCGTGCTCTGCTCATCACGGGTAACGAAACCCTATTTTTACCGTTGTAAGTCCGCAGACATACCGCTGATCGACTGGAGGCACTTTATTTTAATTCCAAACCCTGAAAAGTCTAGAATTAAAAAGTTTATAAAGCACAGGAGAATAAAGTTAAGATATATCAATAGTTCCCTTCCTTACTTTCTCACGTTAGTGATATATTATTACTATATTACTTAAAACTAATGTTCAGAAAACTATCGTATAAGTTTCATGGTTCAGGAGTAACGGCCACATATTGCTTTGTTCGCAGTTGCCTAGTTAATAAAGGAGTAATTGTGTCAGTGTAAAAATGTTTGTCTCATTTTGGTTTTGAATTTCGCGCAAAGTTAAACGAGGGCTATCTGCGCTATCCATCCCTAATTTAGCAGTTTAAGACTAGAGGGAAGGCAGCTAGTCATCACCACCCACCGCCAACTCTTGGACTATTAACGATAGTGGGATTAAGAATTACATTATAATGCCCCCTAAGACTGAAAAGGCGAGCATGTTTGGTGTGACGAGGATTCGAACCCGCGATCCTCGGATTACGAGTGGAATGCCTTTACCCCCTGGTCATGCCGGGCCTAAAGTGTTTGGAAAAAGTACCTTTTGTGATGTATTACCTCAAAGCTACCTGATGGGTTATGGAAAATCGAACCCCTAAATTTTAGCATTGTAAAATTTCTGTATTCATAACGTTGAATTATCAGGAAAAGCTAGTTATATATATCTTTTTTTAATGCAGTCAAATACTTTAAAACTTTATTATTTCCATTTTGTACAGTTATTTGCGCGTAACACTTTTAAAAAGTGAGATGACATTAAGTAGAGCTACAATCATGGCTATCACAGTTTGAAATTGTACAGTGTGGAATACTACATATATTTTGGGCCCAGCATGGCCAGGTAATTGAGGTACTCGACTCGAAATCTGAGGGTCGCTGGTTCGAATCCCCGTCACACCAAAAATGCTCGCTTTTTCAGCCGTGGGGGCGTTATAATGTGACGGTTAATCCTATTATTCTTTGGTAAAAGAGTAGCCCAAAAGTTGGCGGTGGATGGTGATGACTTGCTGCCTGCCGTCTAGTCTTACACTTCTAAATTAGGGATGGCTTGTGCAGATAGCCCTCGAGAAGTTTTGCGCGGAATTCAAAACCAAACCAAACTAGATATTTGGCAACATACAGCAGACTGAGTACTTTATACTAATCACACGATTTCTGACTAGACAAATCAGCAAGCTACGTAATAGCCACAGACTATATAAATTGTGGTGATAGAATGGAATATATCAGAATTACATTTTGACTTTGTTTTGTGTTTCCTAAGAAATGTAATGAAATTGATAACCTTCGGGGGGGAGGAATGCAAAAAAATATTTCCATAGCAAAATATTCACACCTTCTGATCATAAAGATGTGTTCGGATCATGAATTTAAAATTTCAAAATAGGAAACATCCCTTATATTTAATGATAAGAAAAAGAATACGGATCAACTTGCAAAATCAGAATTGGACCTGCAACTATTTATGATTCAACAATGGCAAATGAGATATAGTAGCTTGTAAAAGGTATCCATGTGTTCCAGCCTCCAAGCAAGAGTATGGAAGATGACCAAGAATGATCAACTTTCGGGAAAGTGAAATAAATCCCATGTACACAACGACATATCCCTCCGACCTTCTCGTACCCCAAAGGAGTTGAAGAATGAAATGGATATTCCTCACAACAACATTCTTCTCAAGTCACCAGAAGCAGCACAAACGGACGCTGAAAAAACCACAATTCTCGTACATCTGGAATATTGGTAGAGAACAGTGGTTTGCCTTTGTTTGTTTGTTTTTGAACTTCGCGCAAAACTACTCAAGAGTGATCTGCGCTAACCGTCCCCAACTTAACAGTGTAAGACTAGAGGGAAGACAGCTGGTCATCACCATCCACAGTTAACTCTTTTACCAACGAACAGTGGGATTGACCACGCGGCTGAAAGAGCGAGCAATTTTGGTGTGACGGGGATTCGAACCCGCGACCCTCAGATTACGAGTCAAGTGTCTTAACCACCTGGCTATGTCGGGCCTTAGGTTTGCAGTTGAAGTTACAACCTTGCGATAGAGCCATTTCCAATGGAAACTGTCTCAAGGCTTTGGTATGATGTGCAGTCATTAAATAGAGCATGACGGGATATGGTAACGTGAACGCACCGATGTGGTAAGTTCTGAGTAAACGACAACTAAAAACACTATGCACGTGATGTTATACAACGTTTTGGGTTTCAGTTTATGACCATTTTATTTAGTTATTGATGCTGCTGAAATTCTAAGACTATTACAAAAATGTGAAATCTGTAAACACAGACAAGCTATTACTTTAGAGTGACTGTTGATTAGTTTTAGATGTCAACGAGTCGCCCGCTAGTGCAGCGGTATGTTTACGGATTAAAACGCTAGAATCAAGGGCTCGATTCCCCTTGGTGCTTGGCGGGCTCAGTAGATAGCCGATGTGCCCTTGCTTTTAGGAAAACACACACATGTGCCGATGATTAGAGCCACTTTCTTTCCGGAAATTCAAATTAATTTACTTTCCATTAATAATTATATGTATACATATTTTTAATTTCCAGATGGTCAAATGTAAAAATAAAAAAGTATACTTTCCATTTGCTGACATGACACGACACCTGAAGCACTTTACCACAGGTGTTGCAGGGGACATACTTGAGGAAATTATGATTGTCAAAAAAACTTAACGACACAGTATCTGTGCTACTTTCTAAGCATTGGTTTATTGGGATAGTGATTATGCTAATGTGATTATTTAGTGATCGTCACCAAAAAGGAATAATATAAATATGTGTCTATATAAATAATAGTTTATTGTTACATTTCGCTTAGTTTCATCATTGGATTTGGTGTGCATTAGTTTTTTCTTTCAACAGCACCTTTCACAGAAAAAAAAATCAAATTTCTCATTCATAACATGACAATGATAAGACTTTTTTTTTACTTTAACGATATTATGCAGTCGTTATTATACAATAGATGGCTCTTCAGTGTTTAAATGGTAAGCCTAAAAGCTTCAAATGTAAAAAAAACAAAAAAACTAGTTTCGATATCCATGATAAACACAGCATAGACAGCCTATTGTACAGCATTGTACTACATATATATTGTTGTGCTGAAAATACATAAAAATGACAAAAGTACCAGGACGAGATAAGATATTTACAATAACTTTAAGGAGGTCAAAGATTAGATGTGAAGGCCTCTTTCTTTTACTTTCAATAGGCTAATAGCCTTTGTTTGTTTGTTTTTGGAAATTCGCACAAAGCTACTCGAGGGCTATCTGTGCTAGCCGTCCCTAATTTTACAGTGTAAGACTAGAGGGAAGGCAGCTAGTCATCACCACCCACCGCCAACTCTTGGGCTACTCTTTTACCAACGAATAGCCAGTGAGCACGTGCGTGAGGAGTTGAGTTGTTTAAGGTGCTCCTGTTTTTAAAGAGTTCCATAAGAGTTGCTCTGGAAATTACGTTGGAAATTTTTGTGAGGAATATTCTAAGAAATTCGATAAAGGAAATTTTATGAAATTCTTTTGTGAAATGTAATGTAATATATTAAAGCCAGCAGGATTGGCATGGCCAGGCGCGTTAAGGCGTGTGCCTCGTAATCCGAGGGTCGCGGGTTTGCGCCCGAGTTGCGCCAAACATGCCCTCCCCTCCCAGCCGTGGGAGCGCTATAATGTGACGGTCAATCCCACTTTTCGTTGGTAAAAGAGTAGCCCAAGAATTGGCGGTGGGTGGTGATGACTAG
Source organism: Carcinoscorpius rotundicauda (assembly GCA_011833715.1). Classification (NCBI taxonomy): domain Eukaryota; kingdom Metazoa; phylum Arthropoda; class Merostomata; order Xiphosura; family Limulidae; genus Carcinoscorpius; species Carcinoscorpius rotundicauda. The sequence goes on from CM022393.1 coordinate 148,700,192, forward strand.
CTGCCCTCCCTCTAGTCTTACACTGCTAAATTAGGGACGGCTAGCACAGATAGCCCTCGAGTAGCCTTGTGCGAAATTCCAAACAAACAAAAAGCCAACATGTATTCTTCAAAATGGAATCTTATGATACGAATTCGTTATATTATATATATCTATCGAGGATGTTACTTGTAATCTGAGTAAAGGAAAGATTGTAGACTTGGTGAACTTATATTTTCAAAAACGTTTTGATAAAGTATCACACTAAAGGAACATTAGTTATGAAAAGACATCGCCAGGAATTGGAAAAAGGTTGATTAATTATGTTAGAGAAAGCAAAACGTTATTATTAAAGAAGTCCATTCACAGTGGATCCTTGTTGTCATACAAAAGTCTTAGAGGTCAGTACTTGGGCGCTTGCTTTTTCTTATTTTCATAAATGGTAATGATAAGGTGCATTAGTCAGGGTGCATTAGCCACTTTAGCAGATGACATTAAACTCGTGTTTCCACCTCTGTTGAGAACTACTAAGATTGTTGTAAGGGTGAGAGAGGTAGCTCGCAAGAACACAAATTTAAACTTCTCAGTCTATTTGTATTGTGAACAGGGGTAGGAGGTCATCTTATTGAAGGCTTCAGCGTTGTACAGACCTCTGATTTCTTTGTTATATATTTTGATGACAACAGAACGAGAGTTCAGGAGTTCAAGATTTGGAAATGGCAGGCTGGACTTCATTTGAGCCAGTTTTGTATTTCTAAGAATGGAATGTCTTGCTGTCGGCAATATTGCAGGCCAACATTCTACAGGATATTTCTGTAGGAAAAGGAGAGATCGGTGGTTTTCTGGAAAGGAAACGGTGAGTAACAAATCCGTAACTACAGTCTTGAATAACTCAGTTGTCTCTTAACGTTTGTAGGCTATTTTAAGTTGAAGGCCTTGTTGTTTCTAAAACCAAAGTTTTTATTGGAAATCTTGAATATTTCTGGACTAAAGACTGAGGTTTTTACAGATGATGTAAAAACAATTAATTAATTAATTATAGCTCATATCTGATACAAATTCGTATTTTGAAACTCCTCTCATTCGTTTTAGCTTACAATAAAAACAAATCAAATTGAAGTAACATTAGGGTTGGTGTGACCTAGTAATTAGATCACTCGACCCATGTTTCATTAAAGACTCTCTTTCTTTCATCTATAGGATAGGGATTATACTTGGACAGTCAATTACATTTGTCATTGGTAAAAATGCAGCCCATTATTTGTCAATAGGTGGTGTCTATCTTCTAGTCTTTCAATCTAAATTGGCCCGGCATGGCCAAGCGTGTAAAGACTTGCGACTCGTAATCTGAAAGTCGCGGGTTCGCATTCCCTTCGCGCCAAACATGCTCGCCCTTTCAGCCGTGTTACGGTCAATCCCGCTATTCGTTCAAAAAACAAACAAACAAACATCAATCTAAATTAGAGATGGCTAGCGCAGGTGACCCTCGTGTAGCTTTACATGAAATTAAACAGAATGAAATAACACGAAAAGATTTATTTATGTATTTATAATTTTGTATCGTTATTTTGATATATTTTCATAATCTGATTATATTCAAAATAAGACTGAAGACATATGTTTACTTTTAACAATCACTAAACAGTTCGGATCTTATCTCTGAAACTTACGTGAACTTTTAATTTATTTGACCATTTTTAATGGAATGAAAAGGGTCTTGGAAATATTTCTAAAATGAAAGTGTTAGAGTAAGATTGTGTTTTCTTCCACCTTAGTTAATGAGTCAAATTTTCAGAATTTCTGTATTCTTTTGCAATTTAGTGCAAGGCAGTAAGATTGAGTTTTCTTCTACCTTAGTTAATGTGTCAAATTTGCAAAATTTCTGTATTCTTTTGCAATTTAGTTTGAACATGGAAAGTTGCTAAGGTAAAAACATTTTAGCTTTACTTATTTCTATTGCTGTCTGGGATCTAGTTCAGTATTTACCACTTAACCGCGTTTCTTGCAGGAAATACAGTAGGTGACGACTAGGAGTAACAAACAATCTTTCCTGTCAGAGAATTGTATGACTGCGGGAGATTACCCCACCACAACACTCGAACAGTACAACAGTACAAAAGATCATGTTAAAAATAATATCTGTGTGCAAGCCTGTATTAAATTATTATTATGTTTGGAAGTATTAAAAGCCACGCTATCTTGTGCTAGGCATACTTTGGTAAGATCTTGACTTAAAATAGTTTAGATGAGACCTAAGTGCACTCTTGGCCAAAATGCTTCCATATTTTCTAAAAAGTAAAATTACTATCATTTGGATGAATTAAAAATACACTTAGTGTTGTCAAACTGAGAGCCTCCCCGTGGCACAGCGGCACATCTGAGGACTTGTATTACTAAAAACGGGGTTTCGATACCCCTGGTGGGCAGAGCACAAGTAGTCTTTTATTTACCTTTGTCACCAAATATACCCACCCTATTAGTCATAGGAGCGTTATGATATAACTGCCAATCCCACTTTTCGTTGGTAAAAGAGTAGCCCAAAAGTAGGCGTTGGGTGGTGATGACTAGCTGCCTTCCCTCTAGTTTTACACTACTAAATTATGGACGGCTAGCGCAGATAGCCCTAGAGTAGCTTTGTGCGGAATTTCGAAACAAAACAAACCAAACCTTATAACTTCTTTGTATTTCACTGCTACTTTCTTCAGAATGTCACCCTAATATCGCATAAAATATTATGAATATCATTATATTTCTTTATTGTTCACACAATGACACACAGCAAACAAACCAAACATTTTCTTTTTTACGACTTTATATTAAGTTTTTTTTCACATGTGCTATTGTGTAGACCTGTTCAATAAAATTGGTTATCTATGAATAGACGCCCCCTCCAATTGGACTTACAACACTAGAAGCCGGATTTCGATATCCGTAGCGGTATGCCTATGGACTTACAACACTAGAAGCCGGGTTTCGATATCCGTAGTGGTATGCCTATGGACTTACAACACTAGAAGCCGGGTTTCGATATCCGTAGTGGGCAGAGCAAACATAATCCTTTGTGTAGTTTTGTTCTTAACTACAAACAAACCCATGGGTGTACAGGTCCAAATTATTTTGAGGAGTCAAGCAAAATTTTGCCAAATTTTAAGTTACAACAGAAAAACGACCGAATTTGGATAATAAAACTAGTCAGCTTATTTATACATAAAGTAACGTGTAACATATACAATACTCATGTTGAATATAAGGAAATGATGGAAACTAAACAGTAAACATGGGTTACTAAATGTCTTACATTCAATATCTCTATTGATGCTTACCAAAATTCTATTAAACCTATTGCTGGCTACGATACATTGTTTAGATGACTTAAGTGGTTTTTCTGTCATAACACCAAGAAATTTCTCTTCAACCATTGTATTAAATGTAACCTCAATTAAGTTGTAACAGTTATTTTAGTTATGAAAACTCATATGAATCACCTCAGATTGTGAATACTTGAACATATTGGTCCGATGTATCAAATGATCTAAAATCTACCTGTAAGTCTGCAGCATCTTTGATACAGTTAGTCACCCCAAAAGTAGTAACATCATCTACTAACTTTTATATTTTGTAAGTCATTCCAGAATGTATATCATTAATATAAATCACAAACACCAGAGGACGCAGCACAGAACCCTGATCCACACTATTTGTAACTGTGATCCAATCAGAATATAACTAGTTACCACTTCTAGTCTTCAACTAGTTTTCTTTCTAAATTAATAATATTTCATTCACACCCCCATATTTAATTTATGTAACAAGTCTTTTGTGACACATCTTAGAAAATGCTTTCTGAAAATCAAGGTAAACAAAAAGTATAGTGTTTCCTTCATCAACTCTTCTAGCAACATTCTTGAAGGGTGTCAGAAGATGTTTAAACAAAACTTTCCTCAGTGAAACCATGCTGACTTCTTGACACTTCAGTAAACTGCTTTAAGTAACTGTAATGTATCTTTAACCACACATTCCAAAACCTTTCCAACTACAGATGTAAGACTAACTAGCCTATAGTTGTCTGAACAACGTTTATCACCTCCTTCAAATATTGGGCAAAAATAAGACAATTTCTAATACTTTTCCACTGCTCAATGATCTTTAAAAATATTAGTCAGCACTTTACATATAAGATTTTTAAGTTATTTTAGAACTCTAGAATAAAAGTTGAGTGATACAGGGAAATTATCAATTTTTAAGTTTTCCAATTTTCTATTACAAGTTCAGAACTTAAAATTATATTTTTATATCAATATTTTTCTCCATACATTATGTGCCGTGAATTAGGCTTAATACTTGTATCTTTCTTCGTGAAAACTGAAGACAACATATAATTTAGTAAGTTTACCATCTCATACTCTACTGATATCAGCTCCTCACACAGGCCTGATCCACATTTTAACATCTTTAACATTTACCTAAAGAATTCCTTATTGTTTGATTCAACTCTCTCAGTCAACCCTCTTTCATAGACAGTTTATGCCCTTTTAACTTTTTTTTTTTAACCAGCTCTCTTCATTTTCTCTAGTCTTCCAAGTCTTTATTATTTCCAGTATCAACGTATCACACTTATCCCTGAGAAGGTCTCTTAAACTTTCACGACACCAAACTGGCTTTCTCTGCTTCGTTGCTTTTCCTCTCCAAGAAATATGTGTGTTCCATATTTTTCTCTAAATGCCTTACTCTCCTTCATAGCTTTTCCTCTCTAAAAAATATGTGTGTTCCATATTTTTCTCTAAATGCCTTACTCTGCTTCTTTGCTTTTCTTCTGTAAGAAATATGTGTGTTCTATATGTTTCTCTAAATGCCTTACTCTGCTTCTTTGCTTTTCTTCTCCAAGAAATATGTGTGTTCTGTATGTTTTTCTATTTTTCTTAAAATGCCTTGCTGTGGTTCTTTGTTTTTCTTCTCTAAGAAATATGTGTGCTCAATATTTTTTCTAAATGCCTTACTCTGCTTCTTTGCTTTTCTTTTCTGAGAAATATGTGTGTTCCGTATGTTTCTCTATATTTCTCTAAATACCTTACTTTGCTTTTTTTGCTTTTCTTCTCCAAGAAATATGTGAGTTCAACATGTTTCATTAAATACCTTACTTTGCTTCATTGCTTTTCTTCTCTAAGAAATATGTGTGTTCTCCACTTTTCTCTATGTTTCTCTAAATGCCTTACTCTGCTTCTTTTATTTTATTTTCCAAGAAAATGAGTGTTCTATATGTTTCTCTAAATGCCTTACTCTGGTTCATTGCTTTTTTTTTCTGAGAAATAAGTATGTTCTCCACTTTTCTCTATGTTTCTCTAAATGCCTAACTCTGCTTCTTTGCTTTTCTTCTCCAAAGAAATGAGTGTTCTGTATGTTTCTCTAAATGCCTTACTCTGCTTCTGTGCTTTTCTTCTCTAAGAAATATGTGTGCTCTATATGTTTTTCTGTGTTTCTTTAAGTGTTTTGCTCTGCTTCTTAGCTTTTCTTCTCTGAGAAATATGTGTTGTATATTTTTCTCTAAATACCTTACTCTGCTTCTTTGCTTTTCTTCTCTAAGAAATATGTGTGTTCTACATGTTTCTCTACGTTTCTCTAAATGTCTTACTCTGCTTCTTTGCTTTTCTTCTCTAAGAAATATGTTTGTTCTATATGTTTCTCTATTTTTCTCTAAATGCTTTCCACATCTGTGCAAAATATCCTGTTAACTGAAGATCTACGGAAGCCATTTCGTGTCTCATCTAATCAGTGTTGGTTTTCCTGATAATTATAGTGAGGGTATCATTATTATTTTTCAATTCTATATGAACTAAAATATCAAACCTGATAATGTAACGGTTGCTTGTACTTAAAAGTTCAACAACCACAACTTTGTCCATCATATTCATAAGGGATGCTAATATTAAATCTAATATAGCTTTCCCTCTTGTAGGTTCCACCACTAGTTGGTATCTAAAAGTATCTTGAATAATTTCCAAAAAAAAAAACAATACCTTTCACTGTAAGACTCAAAATTTTCCCAGTACTCTTGAAATTGAAATCTTCCATAATAATAACGTCTTTTTCAGCTAACATTCTGACCTTGTTAAACAGTTTCTTATTAACGTCAACATTCTGACATAGTGATTTCTAACAAATCCCAATTACAAGACTTTTTCCTTTCATATCCACTAACATTCACCCAAACTGACTCAGTGTTATTGCTATTTTTAGTACGCTCTAACTCAACAGGATACAATTCATTCCCCACATGTAAATTTAATCCATCCCATTTTTAAACATTCCCACTCAATAATATGTATCCCGATATTCCAAATATCTCCCTCGTCAAAATTGTTCAAATCCAACCAAGTCTAATTGATGCCCATAATATCAAAATTTTCAGTCACCAAAGCTGCTTTGAACTCGTCTGAATCACTCAAACTGAAGGTGGACCACTGTTTGCAATTAACCATTTTTTCTTATGGACTATTTTGTGTGCAATGATTTGTAGAAACACTGTCGCTGCTTCTGTTTGCTGGTTCCAAAACAAGTTCCAGATTTCGATGCTTTATGGTTCTAGTAATAAGTCACTGAACTTTGATTGATTTGCATTGGCCAATGCACTGGATTTGACTTTCTCGCCTTTGTGAATCTTTTCCTCATGATTGGTTCTATAGTCTGAGTCAATTTCTTTTCACACATGGCATGCCGGGTAATGTCGTTTACATAGCTTTTTGGTATTGGACAATGACGACGTTTTGGGAAATTATGGCTTCTAAGGATTTGAAATTGAAAAGCGAGGTCTTTAGTAGACTGATAATGAATGCTTGCAAAGTGAAATTCCTTGGGACATACAGGCAATATGTATATTCACCATCAATAGGGTATTATAACACTGACTATCGGTAGATCTGTTTTGCGTGAAATTTATGAGTTTCGCTAACTTTCCTCAACAATCATATATATAATGACAATGGCAGCTTTAAAGCACAACTTCTGTAAAAATATGATATTTAACACTTTTGAAATTGGAATAAATTTTAAATTCAAGATAAAATATTTCCACCAATTCACTATTAAGCTTGACTTTCTTCCTACACTGGTATGGTAGTGCATAGAATTCTTGATCACAGAAAATAAAATTACTATTTTCCTGATCTGATGAAACAACCCGCCCAAATGATTCTCTTAACCAAGATTTGGGAGGCAATTGCCCCCTGGCGCTTAACCCATACTCGTATATGTTTACCTTTATCCAGGTTTCTTTTTATTCTGTATGCATGTTTTAACTGGTACTCCTGGCCTTCCTCAAAAATGTTGAGTGTTGGAAAAAACCCACTATGTTCAGTTTTAGTATAATTTAGTCTGAGTCTTTATTTGCAATGTAAATACTGTAAAGTTTTTATTGTTTATTTCTGATTTTTGTTTGTAAATACTGTAAAGTTTTTATTGTTTATTTCTGATTTTTGTTTGTAAATACTGTTTTTGGAATTTCGCACAAAGCTACTCGAGGGCTATCTGTGCTAGCCGTCCCTAATTTTGCAGTGTAAGACTAGAGGGAAGGCAGCTAGTCATCACCACCCACCGCCAACTCTTGGGCTACTCTTTTACAAACGAATAGTGGGATTGACCGTCACATTATACACCCCCACGGCTGGGAGGGCGAGCATATTTAGCGCGACGGGGGCGCGAACCCGCGACCCTCGGATTACGAGTGCACGCCTTAACGCGCTCGGCCATGCCAGGCCTTGTAAATACTGTAAAGTTTTTATTGTTTATTTCTGATTTTTGTTTGTTTGTTTGTTTGAATTTCGCGCAAAGCTACTCGAGGGCTATCTGCGCTAGCCGTTCCTAATTTAGCAGTGTGAGACTAGAGGGAAGGTAGTTAGTCATCAACACCCACCGCCAACTCTTGGGCTACTCTTTTACCAACAAATAGGGTGATTGATCGTCACATTATAACGCCCCACGGCTGAAAGGTCGAGCATGTTTGGCGCGACTGGGATGCGAACTCGCGACCCTTAGATTACAAACCACACGCCTTAACCCACCTGGTCATGTCGGGCCATTATTTCTGAAATGAAAATATTGTAACAAAATGAAACAGTTGCAATGTGTTCTATCGTTTAGTAGGTTCTTTTGAATTGCTCAGTGAAAGTAATATGAAAACCAGTCCACCTAACTATAAAAAATTAACTCATTTTTACAATATTTTCTATAGGATATATCCATTTTGTTGCAAACTGTAGGGCAAATTTCATAAACAATTTATTTTCACACAGACTCTGAAACTGCAGTAGGCTTAATACACTTTTAACTTTTAACAGAAGTTTACTTTATTAATAGGAAATGATAAAAAAATTATAGATTTAAACGATTAACTCACAGAAGCACTAACTCTGATTAAATAACTTTACGTAATCAGTTTTCTCTCATTTAACACTACTCTTCGTTCAGGTACTGAATATTTCAACAGTTTCTGAATCACTTTTCAATAACTTCTTGATAAATACTTCGATAACTTCTTATTTACTGATAATTCGTGTTTCTAGTTGAAGTTACCAGATCTTGACGTCATTACTACTATAAAATTTCCACGTATTTTTGGACTACTTTTATGAACTTACTTGAGCTTACCCTCTAGCTGACATCCACGTTAAAACGATGAAAATACAGCTTAAAACACAACTAACTGCTCAGGCGAGGACGTAACTTTCAAGCTTCCCATTTTCTATACTATCGTAATTACTATTAAGGTCAAGAAATACTTTATTTATCATTATATTACGGAATCTTATTTTTCGATAACATAAAAATAAATTGCTCATTCTTAACATATATTAAAAAAAATATATGTGAGACGAATACAGAGTTAAAAGTAAGACAGATTGCTTGTTTGCATTGAATTTTCGTGCAAAGCTACACAAGGGCTATCTGCGCTGACCATCCTAATTTAGGAATGTAACACCTCTTGGGCTACTATTTTAACAACGAATAGTGGGACTAACTGTAGCATTATAATGCTTCAATGCCTGTGAGGTCCACCCTAGCCAGGTGGTTAAAGCACTCGACTCGTAATCTGAGTGTTGCAGGTTCGAATCCCCATCACACCATACATGCTCGTGCTTTCAGCCATGGGAACGTTATAATGTGACGGTCAATCCCACTATTTTTTGATAAACGAGTAACCCAAGAGTGGTTATAAATAGTTGTCTTTCCTTTAGTCTTGCACTGCTAAATTAGAAACGTCTAGTGCAGATAGCCCTAGTGTAGCTTTGTGCGAAATTCAAAGGAAACTAAACAACGTCTGCAAAGGCGAGGATGTTTGATTTAACTATATTCGAACCCTTGACCCTCATATTACAAGTCGAGTGACTGAATGACCTGATCGTGCTGGGATCGTGGGATAAATTAAAAGTATAGTGTGTTTTAAAACAATTTAGTCGAACATTCGTTGTGAAACTACCACCGCTAAAAAAAAGCAAAGATGTTTTGAAAACACATAAGCATAAAAAGTTTAAATATTTTCACACAATTATGGCAAGTTGAGATATGGAGTTTAATTAAATAAATAGTTGTTGTTGTTTGGAATTAAGCACAAAGCTACACAATGGGCTATCTGTGCTCTGCCCACCACGGGTATCGAAACCCGGATTTTAGCGTGTAAGTCCGCAGACATACCGCTGAGCCACTGGGGGCTAAATAAATAGTATACATGGATCAAGCCTGAGAAAAGAAAGTTTTTACAGCTATTAACTAACAAAAATATCAATTATTTTTTTATCGCTGTTAAATTCAAATTTAGAGAAGTTATTTATTTCTTTATTAACTTGCCCCCAGCTAGTACAGCGGTATGTCTCGGGATTTACAACGCTAAAATCAGGAGTTCGATTCACCTCGGTGGGCTGAGCAGATAGCCCTCTGTGGCTTTGTTATAAGAAATACAAACTTAATTAAATTACTGTAGTAATGTGTTTTATAACACGCCGACTATGTTTTGAAAACAGAAACCACAGAAAATACTAGACAAATGAAAGTTTGTTAAATTTATGAGTAGACGAATTTTTCTTTAACTTTGAATAAGTGAGAACTTTGTGGTATTGATGAAATTCCTTTTAATGAATTGTCGTAAAGTCAATGTGCGTTTTTTTTTATAGCAAAGACACATCGGTGTCTTTGGTGTGATGCATTGTAAATTCATAAACTTACCGCTTTACTAGCGGGAGACCTGATATAAGTTACTATACAACACTATTGAACTTTTGATTATACATTTTTAATTCAGGCTAAATAGTTAGCACATAGAATCACCTGCAAAAGTTGTAATATTTTTAAAACGACACCTAAAATCTAAGCGCTTTCGAATGGTTGACTATTCTTCTTCAGAAGAATAGAAGAATAAATTTTAAATTAGTGTTATGATTTACATTTTCACTTAATTTTATTAATGACTAACAGATGGCGTAAGAATGTAAAGTTTCGATTGATGCAAAATGGCGGCGTATCGTTGGGTATAGTGCGTACCGAACTGATGGGTACAAAATAGGGTGTGAAAATATAAGGATTATGTAGTGTTCTGTGTGATTTCCAAGGTCTTGGGCTAAGGAGAAAACATTATGACATCGGAGAGGTATGATAATATTTATCGTATTTCAATTAATTTTCAACTACAAAAAAAATATAAGTTTTATGTGTAGGTCTTGAAATGGAAGAAGTCGAGCATAGAACTAGAAGTTACGCCTGATGGGTGACTTATTATTAGTAAACTATATGTTGCTGTATAGCGTAGTAAAAGGCCCGTGTATTTATATCCGAAAATTAGTATTTCTTACTGAAGATAAGTTTATAAGGTGTCGCTGAGTACAAAGTAAAAATATTTTTATTTTAACTAAGCAATCTGATTTATGTATATACTTGCTGAATCTGCAAAACGTATAGGTATACTTACATTACTAGACGTACAAATTAGTATTTCGACATATGCTTCCGATTTGAGTCGCACTCACACCAATTATAGTTGCAGCTACTAACGGTTTTCTTGTCTTTAGTCTCCTGCAACATGCAGTGATTACCTATTGTATTTTTATGTGGTGCTACCAAATTTATTGATAACCTAAGTATAAAAAATAGTAAAGCTAAAAAACAGGAAATCTAATTTCAATTTAACATTTTTTGTATTTTATAGTGAAATGAAAAAAAAGAACAAGTAAATGTAAAAGCCAGCTTATAGTGATGATGTGAACATTTTGTGATAAAATACTTGTTTTTTTTATCGTGGAATTTCAGAAACTTGATAAAGACTAAAAGAAATTCCACTTCATCGGTTCCATTCCAACACACAACAGTAAATTACTATTGAAACACTGGTAAATATGGTGGTCTTGTGATTGGTCAGTATCATTTAGGTTGTCATTAAAAAGTTAGAAATAGCAAAGTTAATAAAATTGGCTTTGTTTGTTTCATCTCCTGAATATGTACTGGTTATTAGTTTTTGATGAATTGTGAAAGACTGACAGTTCTCCTCACGGGTTCTTTAATATCTTAGATAATTATGTTTTCTGCAAATATCTCTTTCTGAGGGACAAAGCTTACTAAATCATTAAGTTTTTGGCAATAATTTCATATTATGCTCTTAGTTTTATATCACATAAATTTATTTTTAGTATTCCTTTTTAATTATTAGGGTTTGTGATATGTGTTATTTTGTATGATCTAACTTAACAGACAAAAGGGTGTTTTTTTTTATTCGGTCTGATTTTGTTTCAGTTTTCAAGAACTTCTTTCAAGTTTCAAGAGATTGAATTGCTGAGTTGACCATGACTAAAAAACATTTGAAACTCCCAACTGTTAAATAAGTACTGTGTTTAAACTTCCCTCATTGTAGCATAATAACTGGCCAGATTTGTTTGTTTTATTAAAATATACTATCTGATGCACTTACTCACTGCATATGATGGTGTAGTGGGTGACATACAGGAATCAAAACACCAATATATCTGTGTTATTCCAGTTGGGGATTGGAGAGGTTTGGTGAAAATTGGTCCAGTGGTTTGCCATCTGTAATGGACACACATGTATATACACATTTGTCGGTGGTTTAGGTATGCAGCCTAATGTGATGTGCTATAAACACAGATCTAATTATTATTATTTTTTGGTTTGGAGTATTTTGATGTTTTATACACTTTTGTGTTCCATCAGTAAGCTATTTGTTAGGATACTTAAGCCCTTTGGCTGATAATTGGTACATCTTAAATGGTCTCCACCTTTGGAAACTTGTTCGAAATGAAGGTTTAGTTTCAGAGATATTTTACAGACGATATGACTGTGTATGGTGTTTTGAATAGGATCTACATGTTTTTACTTGTTTAGGAAGATGGATATATCTTACTTTCCTGTTCATATTTATATCCAGGAAGGATAATTGATGCTACAGGAGTTTCAGCCACACACACGTGTAAACCTTGCTCATGGTTAGTGCAATTCATGCACATGCCTTCACATATTTCTTTATTTCCAATTATGTATAGTAAAAGAAGAATTTAAAAAAAAAACTCAATAAACAAAAACCAGAACTGATAGCATCATGATATGAGTGGAGTACAAGCAATAAGCCTGAGTAATCTTATTATGAGTAACAGGTTAAAGTTCAAAGGTAGGGTTTTGTCTTACAATGTTATGTTCTAATAAATACTATTTCTGGAACTTATTGACTCATGATAATGTATTGTTTGTGACCTGAATTTTAATTCTTTTAAATTATATTTTTTCATAATTAATTTATATGAAAAGTTATATTTAGCATGGTTTTAATTGATGTCAGGTCACCTAGAGAAAAATATAAGGTAAACAGTTACATAAGTTGACCTTTTAACCTCCAGAATACTCTTGTGTACGTATAGATTTTTAACAGTACGAAGGTATATCTCATATAGGCTGATGCAGAGACTAGGCATGACCTAGTGGTTAGCTTGTTCCAGGTTCACATTCCATTACGGTGACAATAGACACTTGATTTGTTGACTTGGCCTCTGTGTATTCCAAAAAGTAAACTGCATTCATTGTGGAAAACCTTCACAACTGTTACTTCCTGTGACAACTCTTGACACACTATTGTGTTTACCTATTATCAGCTTGAGAACTCTTTTTTTCTTTTTAAATTATTGTAAACTGATATATACTGGATGTCCAGTAATTATGTTAAATTTATTAAACCTTCTAATCTATGTCATACATCTTCACACATATATGTGGTGTGTGTTTTGCTGTTGTGACATTCCATGTATGTGCCTCCATTGGTGTTGTAAAATCCTAGAAACAAAGAAAAAGTAAATAGTTTTGCTGATGATGTTGCTAGACACCCTCTATATCAGTGGTTCCCAACCAGGGGTGCTTGTATCCTTTGGGGGTGCAAGATAACATTCGTTTTGGCCACCTTCACCTTTATTCTGAAATAAGTAATTACTGTGAGAGGTGTGAGAACATTTTAAAATTTTTTAGGGGTGCGGGGCATAAAAAAGGTTGGGAACCACTGCTCTATATCATGTAAAACCTGCAGTCTAATATGTATCTTGTAGACAGATATGTGTATCATATCAAATTCTGCAGCCCTGTTGTGTGAACTCCTGTAGGAAGATGCACATATCCCATAAACTTGTGTAAATAGATGCATATGCATCATTTAAATTTCTAGATGGACATATTTGTATCATGTAAACATCAAGAAACAAGTACACCTGTATCATGTAAACATCAAGAAACAAGTACACCTGTATCATGTAAATAAGTATAGATAGATAAATTTGAATGATATAAACTCCTGCATGTGTGCCATGTAAACATCTACAGACTTACATCTACATGATATAAACCCCTACAGACAGGTACTCGTGTGTCATGTAAACATCTACAGACTGTTACATCTACATGATATAAACCCCTACATGTGTGTCGTGTAAACATCTACAGACTTAAATCTATATGATATAAACCCCTACATGTGTGTCATGTAAACATCTACAGACTTAAATCTATATGATATAAACCCCTACAGACAGGTACTCGTGTGTCATGTAAACATCTACAGACTGTTACATCTACATGATATAAACCCCTACATGTGTATCGTGTAAACATCTACAGACTTACATCTACATGATATAAACCCCTACATGTGTGTCATGTAAATATCTACAGACTTAAATCTATATGATATAAACCCCTACAGACAGGTACTTGTGTGTCATGTAAACATCTACAGACTGTTACATCTACATGATATAAACCCCTACATGTGTGTCGTGTAAACATCTACAGACTTACATCTACATGATATAAACCCCTACATGTGTGTCATGTAAACATCTACAGACTTACATCTACATGATATAAACCCCTACAGACAGGTACTCGTGTGTCATGTAAACATCTACAGACTGTTACATCTACATGATATAAACCCCTACATGTGTGTCGTGTAAACATCTACAGACTTACATCTACATGATATAAACCCCTACATGTGTGTCATGTAAATATCTACAGACTTAAATCTATATGATATAAACCCCTACAGACAGGTACTTGTGTGTCATGTAAACATCTACAGACTGTTACATCTACATGATATAAACCCCTACATGTGTGTCATGTAAACATCTACAGACTTAAATCTATATGATATAAACCCCTACAGACAGGTACTCGTGTGTCATGTAAACATCTACAGACTGTTACATCTACATGATATAAACCCCTACATGTGTGTCGTGTAAACATCTACAGACTTACATCTACATGATATAAACCCCTACATGTGTGTCATGTAAACATCTACAGACTTAAATCTATATGATATAAACCCCTACAGACAGGTACTCGTGTGTCATGTAAACATCTACAGACTGTTACATCTACATGATATAAACCCCTACATGTGTGTCGTGTAAACATCTACAGACTTACATCTACATGATATAAACCCCTACATGTGTGTCATGTAAACATCTACAGACTTAAATCTATATGATATAAACCCCTACAGACAGGTACTCGTGTGTCATGTAAACATCTACAGACTGTTACATCTACATGATATAAACCCCTACATGTGTGTCGTGTAAACATCTACAGACTTACATCTACATGATATAAACCCCTACATGTGTGTCATGTAAACATCTACAGACTTACATCTACATGATATAAACCCCTACAGACAGGTACTCGTGTGTCATGTAAACATCTACAGACTGTTACATCTACATGATATAAACCCCTACATGTGTGTCGTGTAAACATCTACAGACTTACATCTACATGATATAAACCCCTACATGTGTGTCATGTAAACATCTACAGACTTAAATCTATATGATATAAACCCCTACAGACAGGTACTTGTGTGTCATGTAAACATCTACAGACTGTTACATCTACATGATATAAACCCCTACATGTGTGTCGTGTAAACATCTACAGACTTACATCTACATGATATAAACCCCTACATGTGTGTCATGTAAACATCTACAGACTTAAATCTATATGATATAAACCCCTACAGACAGGTACTTGTGTGTCATGTAAACATCTACAGACTGTTACATCTACATGATATAAACCCCTACATGTGTGTCATGTAAACATCTACAGACTTAAATCTATATGATATAAACCCCTATAGACAGGTACTCGTGTGTCATGTAAACATCTACAGACTTAAATCTATATGATATAAACCCCTACAGACAGGTACTCGTGTGTCATGTAAACATCTACAGACTGTTACATCTACATGATATAAACCCCTACATGTGTGTCGTGTAAACATCTACAGACTTACATCTACATGATATAAACCCCTACATGTGTGTCATGTAAACATCTACAGACTTAAATCTATATGATATAAACCCCTACAGACAGGTACTTGTGTGTCATGTAAACATCTACAGACTGTTACATCTACATGATATAAACCCCTACATGTGTGTCATGTAAACATCTACAGACTTAAATCTATATGATATAAACCCCTACAGACAGGTACTCGTGTGTCATGTAAACATCTACAGACTGTTACATCTACATGATATAAACCCCTACATGTGTGTCGTGTAAACATCTACAGACTTACATCTACATGATATAAACCCCTACATGTGTGTCATGTAAATATCTACAGACTTAAATCTATATGATATAAACCCCTACAGACAGGTACTTGTGTGTCATGTAAACATCTACAGACTGTTACATCTACATGATATAAACCCCTACATGTGTGTCATGTAAACATCTACAGACTTAAATCTATATGATATAAACCCCTACAGACAGGTACTTGTGTGTCATGTAAACATCTACAGACTGTTACATCTACATGATATAAACCCCTACAGATAGGTACTTGTGTGTCATGTAAACATCTACAGACTTAAATCTACATGATATAAACCCCTACAGACAGGTACTTGTGTGTCATGTAAACATCTACAGACTTACATCTACATGATATAAACCCCTACATGTGTGTCGTGTAAACATCTACAGACTTACATCTACATGATATAAACCCCTACATGTGTGTCATGTAAATATCTACAGACTTAAATCTATATGATATAAACCCCTACAGACAGGTACTTGTGTGTCATGTAAACATCTACAGACTGTTACATCTACATGATATAAACCCCTACAGACAGGTACTTGTGTGTCATGTAAACATCTACAGACTTAAATCTATATGATATAAACCCCTACAGACAGGTACTCGTGTGTCATGTAAACATCTACAGACTGTTACATCTACATGATATAAACCCCTACAGACAGGTACATGTGTGTCATGTAAACATCTACAGACTTACATCTACATGATATAAACCCCTACATGTGTGTCATGTAAACATCTACAGACTTAAATCTATATGATATAAACCCCTACAGACAGGTACTCGTGTGTCATGTAAACATCTACAGACTTACATCTACATGATATAAACCCCTACATGTGTGTCATGTAAACATCTGCAGACTTGCATCTACATGATATAAACCCCTACAGACAGGTACTCGTGTGTCATGTAAACATCTATATAAAATAAACCAATACAGATAGGTACTCGTGTGTCATGTTAACATCTACAGACTGTTACATCTACATGATATAAACCCCTACAGACAGGTACTTGTGTGTCATGTAAACATCTACAGACTGTTACATCTACATGATATAAACCCCTACAGACAGGTACTTGTGTGTCATGTAAACATCTACAGACTTAAATCTACATGATATAAACCCCTACAGACAGGTACTTGTGTGTCATGTAAACATCTACAGACTTACATCTACATGATATAAACCCCTACATGTGTGTCGTGTAAACATCTACAGACTTACATCTACATGATATAAACCCCTACATGTGTGTCATGTAAATATCTACAGACTTAAATCTATATGATATAAACCCCTACAGACAGGTACTTGTGTGTCATGTAAACATCTACAGACTGTTACATCTACATGATATAAACCCCTACAGACAGGTACTTGTGTGTCATGTAAACATCTACAGACTTAAATCTATATGATATAAACCCCTACAGACAGGTACTCGTGTGTCATGTAAACATCTACAGACTGTTACATCTACATGATATAAACCCCTACATGTGTGTCGTGTAAACATCTACAGACTTACATCTACATGATATAAACCCCTACATGTGTGTCATGTAAACATCTACAGACTTAAATCTATATGATATAAACCCCTACAGACAGGTACTCGTGTGTCATGTAAACATCTACAGACTTACATCTACATGATATAAACCCCTACATGTGTGTCATGTAAACATCTGCAGACTTGCATCTACATGATATAAACCCCTACAGACAGGTACTCGTGTCTCATGTAAACATCTATATAAAATAAACCAATACAGATAGGTACTCGTGTGTCATGTTAACATCTACAGACTGTTACATCTACATGATATAAACCCCTACAGACAGGTACTTGTGTGTCATGTAAACATCTACAGACTTAAATCTATATGATATAAACCCCTACAGACAGGTACTTGTGTGTCATGTAAACATCTGCAGACTTGCATCTACATGATATAAACCCCTACAGACAGGTACTCGTGTGTCATGTAAACATCTATATAAAATAAACCAATACAGATAGGTACTCGTGTGTCATGTTAACATCTACAGACTTACATCTATATGATATAAACCCCTACATGTGTTTCCTATGACCATCTACAGACCAGTCTGTAGGAGTTTATTATATCATATAGATATAACAGTCTGTAAATGTGTGTGTGTTATGCAAGATCCTGCAGCAGAATGTGTATCATGCACCTTATGTAAATGTTAAACTATTAAAATTAAAACAAAGAAAACCTGGATTAATTTTGCTAAAATAACCAGTTACTAGCAAGCTCAACATTGCTAAAATAACCAGTTAATATCTAGGTCAGCATTACACCTTTATTGGCTCACTCGAAGCCACATATTGGAGACACATTACACCTTCATTGGCTCACTCGAAGCCACATATTGGAGACACATTACAAGCTTTAACGGGGTAATAATACGTAAGTATCTATGCTCAGCAAATAAGAAAATCCCTGACGCACCCGTTATTGAATTGACAGAATAGAAACCCTGTTGACTTCAAATTGAATGTGCAGAAATATTTTAAAAAAATATTTGGTATTTTTCTCACGTATCACTCGTTTCCAGAGGTCTCTGGAACTCTTCCACTATAAGAACGGTGAACTGTGGACGTTTTGTTTTCTTTATAAACCTTATTTATGGTGTGATACATGAGTAAGTATTTCAAACTTCTAGGCCTAACATTTAAACAGTTTATAAAAATTAAATAGAAACCCTACAACCCGAGCGCTTTCGAGAGGTGGATTTTTTTTCAGGGGGAAACTGGGACAGATCCACCTTTCGAAAGCGCTCGGGTTGTGGGGTTTGTATTTCATTTTTATCAAGACTTCTTGAACCTACCCATCCATATATATTATGTATCCAGTGTATCTCTGTGCTGTCCGTCATTCTCGCTGCATAATGTTATGCGACGCCATGTTCTGTGAGACATTTTCCTCAACACAGAAGGGGTTAATGTTCCAAATGCCGCGGTAACAGCTGCCTTCAACTCATCGTTAGTGTTATAACGTTGTTTAGACACAATGTGGATGGGTAGGGACTTGCGAGCCACAACCCCGTGCATGTTTTTAGAACATCAGGAATTTGAACAGTTTATTTCACGACTGTTTGGTTCCAAAACTATTCGTCTTATAAAAGATATAACACAATAAAAAAGGGGCCGGTCTGTGCAGTGGGCATAACACGAATGAAAAGCTTTTTGCTTGGCGACAAACAAACAAACCAAAACCAAAACGAACGTGATTTGTTTTGATTACACACGTAATACCTGAATCATACTGGTCTGGAACCCAACCATTCCAGCATCAGGAAGAAGATATTATGAGGTTGGTCCAGTGTTTATATAATGTTACGAATATTTCTCGTGCCTTGTTCATTGCTATCAACACTTTGATTGTCATGAGGGTTATAAAATCAGTGACTTTCAATATCTTTGAAACTCTCTAAACACTTCCTGAAAATCAACATCAGTATAATTTTGTCATCAGGATGTCTGGCGACGTAGCTGAGTGGAAAGATAAAAGATTATATTGTTGTCAGTCGACCATGTTTCTTATTACTTAAGAACCCCACACACCTGTGTGGTGTACATTTCTTCAAGGTAAATGGGAGGAGGTTTGTCAGGAAAGCGGAATTGTTAAAATTTTGAACCGTGTAGATTGCATTCTCAGATAATACGTTGTAACAAAGGGGCGTTCACAACGGTTTGTGTATTACGTGACAATGTTGGAAAATAATAATAAGAAAGAAACGCATATATGTTAATTGGGTGGGTGGTGGTAGACCTTAAAAGCCACCTTTCGTCGTGGGATATTTTGTACCTACTAATAAAAAAAAAAACACGTTTCGTTTCAGATCTAAAGTTAAGGATGTTAATTGTGCTATTTTGTTGAAAGTTAGGTAAGTATATCAAAGGTGGGGTCAAGTGGTAGTAGCAGCAGCTGTGAACCGCCAGGTGGCTCACGTGCTCTTCGAGTCATCGACGAAGTTGAGTGGTATACACTGTTTGCATAGAAGTAATAAAAAAAAAAAATAAGGCTAAGATAATAAACGTATGTTGAAACAGGAAGTTACAAAACTTTAAACCGAGTGAAGAAAAAGTTGTAAAAAAACTTTTAAATATACATTTCTGTCGACTTTTGAGCAAATGGTTTTTGTTAGGTAGCAGTGCCATGAAAACTACTGGCGGTTTATATTGTACAAAACTGGCCAGGTGGTTAAGGTACTCGACTAGTAATCCAAGGGTCGTGGGTTCGAATCCGCGTCACACCAAACATGCTCGCCCTCTCAGCCGTGGGGTCGTTATAATGTTACGGTGAATCTCACTGTTTGTTGGTAAAGAGTAGCCCAAGACCCTGCGGTAAGTGGTGATGACTAGCTGCCTTCGCTCTAGTCTTACACTGCAAAATTAGGGACGGCTAGCGTAGATATCCCTCGTGTAGCTTTGCGCGAAATTCAAACCAAACCAAACTACACGTGCGTGTGATGTTTAGGTTACCAGGAAACCATCACCCAGTGAACAGTTCTATGCATAAACAATTCAGAAACAAAAATTGTTTAAGAACCCACCAGGCATAGGCTCCTGTTAGGTTAAACATCCATACAAGGCTAAAACGTATCTTAACTGAACAGGTAGATTCAGTGCCCTATTCTCAGTCTTAGGGTCAAGGGTTCGAGTTTTTATCACACCGAACGTGATCGCTTTTTCAACCATAAGGATGTTATAATGTGACGGTCAATTTCACTGTTTGTTGGTGAAAGTGTAGCCTGAAAGTTGGCGGTGGGTGATGTTGACCAGCTGCCTTCTCTCTAGTCTGTCATCACTAAAGTCTTGATGGATAATCCTCGTGAAGCTTTGCGCGAAATTCAAGGACCCATTTTTAGTTTAGTCACCCCAGAGAGCAGTGAAATGGGTGTTTTATGTACCCCTCTCGCAGAAATAACGTGAAACACAACTGTTTGCGATGTGTGATTTTTACTTAATAACAAACGAGGTGAAAGTGTGTATTGAATATTTTCCTGGGTTATCATACATGGACATGAAAGGGGTCAGAGTAAATACAATAGCGCAACTTTTGATCTTCATGTTATAAGTAAAAGAATATTCAGCTATAAACTAACAAACGCAGGGGGAGAAAAAAGCCCAAGCGAACCAGACCCTCCCAGGTCTACAAATCACGACACCCACTGCTCTCCAAGCGTATCAGACCCTCCCAGGTCTACAAATCACGACACCCACTACTGTCCAAGCGAATCAGTCTCTCCCAGGTCTACAAATCACGACACCCACTGCTGTACAATGAAAGTTCAGATGCCCAGGAAAGACTGCCAAAAGCAACCTCTATACGTTCATAATAAAACTCTGAGAGGCAGTGTCATACCGAAAATAGTACCCCCTCAAAAAAAAACACAACCCATTCTTAGCTTTATTAGTTAACAGAGCAGTCGGTGCCCCTTTTCGAGTTTGTCTTCAGACAAAACACACACAGAGTAAGAGTGTGTCGTACCGAAGTTTGATGATGCCCCTCAAACCAACCTACGAGTTGGCTTTGTTAGTCAAGAGGGCAATCAGGCGCCCTTCCTCATTCGAGTTGGCGAAACAACCTTTATATATTCATAGAAAAACAACAGAGGTTAGCAAAATGAAAAACGACTTTTATGTTTCAGAAAGGAGAGAAATAAACTTGACAGAATAACCATTGGATGTCCAACCAACTAAATATGGGACACCTGAATCAACAACTAAATATGAGGAGAAACAAAGAGGAAACAAAGCTACTATGCTAAACACTCAAGACGAGCCAGGCACAAATGAAAATAATGTTCCTCTAGCTGACAGTCACATACACGCTGAACACGTCACAGTTTTGTCTGTTGTTTCTCAAGTTATAATCAAATACGTGTGACATTGAAGTCTTTTCAGCGTGTTTCTAATTTCCTTTTTTAAGCGATTTAATTAGCGTACAATTACATCACATAACTGACCTTGACACGTTCACAAATGTTTTAGTTTTCAAACCCTTTGTTTTGTGTGTGTGTGTTTATATATATATATATACATATATTCTTCTTTGGAAGTCCCAAAATATTTCATAACTTAACGTCACTCATCATTGACACCTTCTATTTGTATGTCAAAGTTGCAGTATGGATACTTTTTGCCGGGTGACGTGATCATTGTTAAAATGTTATTGTATCTATTGTCATCCTGACGTCAGTAGTGCACCGTATTTTTTCACATTTGTCGCCTCAATGGCGGAGACATTGTTCGAGTGCTTTTGCCTTTATTTAACGGATATTGTTCGGCAATTGTTCTAATTGCCGACCCAGAGACACGGATAACGTACAGGTTTTTTAATAGGTGTATTTGTACTACCTGACATTTTGTGATGAAAAACACAGTTACGTATAAATACAATGTGATCATTTGTGTACTTCAAGATGGCGGGTATGGGTGTTATTAACTCTTTTATTAATAAAGCAGAGAACAACGTTTCGACCTTCTTAGGTCATCTTCAGGTTAATAAAGAGTAATAACATGTAAAAATCGTGGCAGGTATTCCGATTTAACACTTAGCATCTCAAGAAGATATGCAAAGCAACCAAGGGCGCTCAGAAGAGACTTCTTCGCCCTACTCGTGAAGTTAAATTTAACTGGGCTGGTGATTAATGGCTAAATGGACAAGATTTAACGAGATTATGCTGCAATCTGATAACAAAGGTCAATTGGTGGTCCGCGAGTTGTAGTTTCCAACTGACTTTTATAAATATACTTGTTACTAACCTGACATCTAGGCCCCGGCATGGCCAAGCGCGTAAGGCGTGCGACTCGTAATCTGAGGGTCGCGGGTTCGCGCCCACGTCGCGCTAAACATGCTCGCCCTCCCAGCCGTGGGGGTGTATAATGTGACGGTCAATCCCACTATTCGTTGGTAAAAGAGTAGCCCAACAGTTGGCGGTGGGTGGCGATGACTAGCTGCCTTTTCTCTAGTCTTACACTGCTAAATTAGGGACAGATAGCAAAGATAGCCCTCGAGCAGCTTTGTGCGAAATTCCAAAACAAAAAAACAAACCTAACATCTAACTGCAACGCCCTCTACGATACCGTACCTGTTTACGCTGTCGTCCCGATGACATGTGCCCGGCCATGGTCGGCTGCACACTCCCTCTTTGTTAACCCGAAGATGACCTAAGAAAGTCGAAACGTTGTTATTTGGTTTATTAGTAAAAGTTTTAATACCCGCACCTTTTTACTTGATGTGGGTTTCTGATCATCACAATTATTTGATCATTAATAAGTTCTGTATTCATCAGTTATACGTCATTACAATGTGACAACTTGAAGAAACGTGTCATGTTTTCACCAAAGAATCAGTTCGGTCATTCTTCTTAAACATTGTCAACTTATCAACACGTGTATTCTAACAACGGACGGTGTGTGATGACAAGTTCACAATGTTTTATGAGAGCGATGAAGTGATTCGTCATTTGGTGAACACACAACACGTTTCTTTAAGTTGTCATATGTTAATATTGTTACAAGCTAATCTGCACCGTTTCCATATATTAAAGTTCTTACAAGTTAGCTTGTACCGTATCGATGGGTTGGGATATACACTGCTGGCCAAAATCTCAAGGCCAATGAACGTAAAGAAAAAAAATATGCCTTTCTCGTTGTTAGACTCAACCACTTGTTCGAGTTTTGCTTCGAAAGATGAAAATAAGAAAAGGGAAAATTAAAAAAAAAATTTTTTTAGCACTTAATGCACTGTTTGTAATTGACGTCCATTTCTATAGACTTCCCTTACCATCTACTCCCAAACATTTTCAGTGGGGTTCAGTTCGGGCGAACACGCTGGATGGTCCAAAAGTTATTCGCCATGAAAAAGTGCTTTGTCCTGCGGACATTGTGGATTGCAGTGTTGTCCTGCTGAAAGATCCAGTCATTTCCACACTAGCGGGGGCCTTCAGTCAATGAGGATGCTCTCTCCAACATGCCAATGTAGCCAGCTGCTGTTTGACGCCCTTGTATAATCTGAAGCTCCATTGTTCCATGGAAGGAGAAAGCACCCCAGATCATGATGGAATCTCCTCCACTGTGTCGTGTAGAAAATGTCTCAGGTGGGATATCCTTATCATGTCAGTAACGTTGGAAGCCATCTGGACCATCCAGGTCAATTTTTTTCTCATCAGAGAACAAAACCATCTTCCACTTTTCTACGTCTCATGTTTGGTGCTTCTCATCAAAGTTTAACCGAGATGTTTCGTGATGTGGAAAGAGGCGTGGCCTTTGAAAACGTTCACGGTTTTTAAAGCCTTTCTCTCGTAAATGCCGTCTTTTTGTTCTTTAGCTGCATTCTGCGTCAGTAAGGGCCTTAATGTGGTTCGACGATCGGCTGGTGTCTTGCCAGCTACACTGTAATGGATCATTGGATTAGCATATGTTAAAGGAGCTCTTACTAACTATCGCGTAACGTATCGATGGTTTTTTTTGGATGTAATTATTACCATTATTGAGACCTGTTTATATTGCGAACTTTTCTTCATGCTTTTAAACGAAATATTACCTAAAATTATTGACAGTGTTTTTGGCAGACTAATTTATACCATGCTTTATGAAAGTTGAAAAGGACAATATTGTAAAAACGGTTAATTTTCGCCTTATCAGGTTTAACTATTTTTCTACCTATGTGGTTAATCTATATGTTTGTACTGTAGTGTTCAGTTGTACATACGTGTGTATTTCAGTGCGATATTCGTTTAATCATTTTTTTAAATTTTGTTGTACTTGTGCAGATACTTACGTTACACCACTTCGGGCATCAATTGGTCTTCCAACCTCCCCTTTTTAGTGATAATCAAACCTACATTAGGCTTCTCATTATTGTTAGATTTTCTTCCACCATTCGGTTCCTGTGTTAGTTAACTTTCACGTTACAAAACGTGATAATAAGTATAACGGAATCAGCATATTTTATGAACAATATTGAGATTTTTTGTGGCTACCATAAGACCGTCTCCGGGTTTGTATTTGTAATAATTTTAATACAGACGCGAGAGTCTCGTAATCTGATTGTTTGTACCGTTTCATGCCGTTTTCACAAACGCAAAAATATTTGCACTTCAGCTGTCTTGCGTTTATTTCCGCCTTCTATTCGTAACATCTCTGTTTGTGTGTTTTTGGACCGGGTAATTAGGCGCGCGACTCGCAATCCGAGGGTCGCGGGTTCGCGCCCAACATGCTACCCCTCACAGCCGTGAGGGCGTTATAATGTGACGGTTAATCCCACTTTTCGTTTGTAAAAAGAGTAGTTGGCGGTGGGTGGTGATGACTAGCTGCCTTCCCTCTTGTCTTACACTACTAAATTAGAGATGGCAAGCACAGATAGCCCTCGAGTAGCTTTGTGCGAAATTCCAAACAAACCAAACCAATTATGTGTAATCAAAATATTTCCCATGGCCTTAAGAAAAACATACAAATATCTACACATTTTAAAGTTCCAAGAAACATAAAGAAAACTAATAAATAGATTAGAGCATCCTTGCCTATACGAGCAATTAACGTTGAAAGCAGAATAGATCTATGAACATTGTTGGTACTTTTGAGTAGCACGTGCCTTGTCAAGTGTTTATTGTCTGAAGTGGACGTGATAAAAGCTGTCGGACTCGTTATATAGTGGAAGGAAAAACGAATAAGCTCAAAGTATATTGTCATTTTAAATATATGCATTCTCACGTGGTCGTAGCTGGGTGTGTATCTTGTACCGTTACCAGACGTATCCGTTTTAAGGTTTGCCAAATTACATGTTAGTTGTTGCTCTTTATGATGCCACATTTTATGTTGTTTTCATCGATGTATTTTTTTTTTTTTTTAATTAGAGTGTGACGGAGGGGTTTCTTTTAAGTCGGATATTAGTGTGTGTTGATTTGTGTTAGCGGCTCGCCACTTGTGTGCATGTTTAAACGGTGATGACGTTTGTTGTGACATGAATCACGAGAGCCAATCATTGTCGGAACCCACGACCGCTTTCTTGGTGTTGGTGTTTAAATTATTTTGCGGTGTATTATATACGAGGATTTAAGTATCACGTCGGTGTAGGTCAGCATCCTTCACAGATCTTCGTCTTGAAACAGAAGCCGTTTAAAATGACCCCAACCTACAGAAGTCAAGATATGCACACTGCTTATCACAGATTCAGCTCAGCAAGTCCTATTCAGAGCTCCGAATTTTCCGAGTGGGGGACCGTCGAACGCACCTTATTTTACGTGTCAGTATCTTCCATCAGTAATTATCTCTCCATTTAGTCCTTCTTCTAAAATCACGTGAACAGACGGTATTACTTCACCCAATAAATCTGTTTTTGTTTTTTCTTACCCTCGAAGCCTTTCTTTAGTACTGTGATGATGACATAAGGTCGCTGGTTGTTAATAGTGTGTCACGCCAGCTGTTAGCCGTACAGGTGGGCTTGGCACGGGAACAATGCGATTTATTCGTGTTTTTTGTTTGTTTCTCCCACGAAATCACGCTGCTTTTAATAAAGATATATAGACCAACTGATCTGATTGAAGTTAGAAATCACTTTTATTTTTTTTTGCTCGTATTATGAAAAATCGAATTTTTCCTGGGCATAGTTTATAATGATAGTAACGACCTCTCGACGCTGGTTGTGACATGCACGTCTTGGGACCGGGCGTGACTTGACCCGGCATGGCCAAACGCGTAAGGCGCGCGACTCGTAATCCGAGGGTCCCGGACTCGAATCCTTCTCACACAAGACGTGCTTGATCTTTCAGCCGTAGGGGCGTTATAATGTGACGGTCAATCCCACATTTCGTTGGTAAAAGAGTAGCCCAAGAGTTGGCTGTGGGTGGTGATGACTAGTTGCCTTCCCTCTAGTCTTACACTGCTAAATTAGGGACGGCTAGCACAGATAGTCCTCGAGTAGCTTTGTGCGAAATTCCAAAACAAACAAACAAACCGGGCGTGACTTACTGGTTAGCCTGCTAGGACTGAATCTGAAGGTACGTGGTTTCACTCCCTTGCGTAAAAAAACAAAACAAAACGCGCTTCGCATTTTGGGGTCGTGGGAGCATTATAAAAGGTGAATGTCCAATCTCACTGTTCTGTCAGACAAAAGTCGCCCAAGAGTTGACGGTAGCTGTTGTTGGCAAGTTATTACTGCAAACATTCAGTTGAAAATTCGGGACAACTATACACAGATAGCTCTTGTCTACTTTCTCTCAATTAAAATAAGAAAAAAAATTAATACAAAGTAACCATTCATAAGAGCGTTCGGTGAAGACGAATGCTTTGAAAGAATTTTAGGCATGCGCTGTCAGCAGTGTTAGGCTTATATTTCACTGACAAATCAACCTGATGAAAGGGTAGTTACGTTGAAGTATATATATATATATATATTTAAATAAAGTCTGGAAAGATATGTATTGTTACGTTGGTAGAATATTGCTTTGTAAGTTGAAACAGAAATCGTGTACTAATTAATAAAAAAATCCCGTCTTCTGACGAGTTGTGTCGCAAAATGAGAAATGATAAAAAATGTTCCTAGTAATGGCAACTAGGAAAATTAATATAATGTTTCTTAGCATAAACAAGTTTGAAACCTATATGGACACTGCACAAACGTGGAAGTTGTTTGCTTAAACACATTTTTTTTTCCTTGTAATTAGTTTGCGGCTCAAATTTGGGGCTGCACGTGCTCTAGAAGCGACGTTTAAACATCATTCTGTCGAACAAGGGTCAGAAGGGTGATTGATAATGATCTGAATTCCTTTTATTTTATTAACTCAAATTTAGGGACGATTCTGCCCAGGTGACACTCGTCCACCTTTTGGCAAAAATCTATAAACATTCTTTTACAACCTACGGCCCGGCATGGCCAGGTGGGTTAAGACGTTCGACTCGTAATCTGAGGGTCGCGGGTTCGAATCCCCTCGCACCAAACATGCTCGCCCTTTCAGCTGTGTGGGCGTTATAATGTTACGGTCAATCCCAATATTCGTTGGTAAAAGAGTAACCCAAGAGTTGGCAGTGGGTGGTTAGCTGCCTTCCCTCTAGTCTTACACTGCTAAATTAGGGATGGATAGTGCAGAAAGCCCTCGAATAGCTTTGCACGAAATTAAAAAACAAACAAACAATCTTACAACCTAATACCGAAAGTTACCCAAAACAAGTCAGGGTGAAACAGTAATTACCAGTCAATAATAGACTAACGTTGGATTACTGTAAAATATAGAATTCTGAATGCTTTGTGTACTATACAGTCGGTGTCTTTTGGGAACCAATACGTATATTATGTATGAAATGGAGTAAAAACATAAATAACCAATACTCGTACACGTAACACTGAATTTTATTTCACACATTCGTAGAATACATTAACTTTTCACATAGGATGAAGAATATCACAAAATACGCAGTAAAAATCCAATAGAATTCAAAGAATGATACTGGTATGATAGAACTGTACGTAGAGGAACTCTGCATGATTTAATGTTAATATTGTATGTAACACTGTAAAGTGTGTACTGTAATATCACCGAGTTATATATTCCTGATTTTTGGTATGCAGTTTATCATGATCATGTTAGGATTTGCATCAGTGTAGTGTAGCTCGATTATTACAGATCAGTCGAATTGACTGACCTCGTAACCATTTTGTATACTCGTGCATTTTAGAGTCAACATTAAATTTTAATATTGAAATTCACGAAGAGATAATCCATACATAGCAGTATCATATTTAAATTGTTATTTTCATTATTTATGCCATTGCCAGCCCTACATCGTTTTACATTTACAAAATGTTTTTATTATTTATTTTATACTTGTGTCTGTTGGAAGCATTCTAAACCGATTCACGTGGTGGTTCTTTCTGGTAATGAAATATCTCTAAAGGCGAAGAAATGACAAAACAAAAATAGAATAATGTTTTATAATAGAATTCCTAAAGTATTTTAATTTTTTTATTCACTGATAAAAATGGTTAAATATTCTATCGGACAGTGGAAACTACAGGGTGGCCCGTAAGTCCCTACCCATCTGTGTTTTTATGTTATATTCAGTAACACTAATGATGAGTTGAAGGCAGCTGTTACTGCAGCATTTGGAACAGTAACACCTGCTATGTTGAGTAAAATGTCTCACAGAACATGGCGTCGTATAATATTATGCAACGAGAATGAGGGACAGCACACAGATACATTGGATACATAAGATATATGGATAGGCAGGGTCTTAAGGGCCACCCTGTAGATTCATGAAATGGCATTTATTTTTGTTTGTATTTTCTTAGGGTGGACTGGGTCGAGATTATTGAACCTCGCACCAAAGAACACATCTATGCCAATTTGACGACTGGCGAATGTGTATGGGATCCTCCTCCTGGTGTGAAAATGTAAGTTTAATTTTTGGCTTTCGCACAAAACTACAATTTTTATAGGAATTTGTAGTGAACATTTACACTCTGTTTAAATTAAGTTTATTTGTTTAATTCTAATTGTTCTTTTTTTTTTTTTATAAAAGTTTGAGATGACTTTATATCGTGACGAACTAATGTGTCGTATTAACTGGACCTAGGGTTCAGTATGGCTAGTTAAGTTTTCGTAGAATAATTTCAACCCACCTACGTGGCTATTTAGGGTAATGCATCATGTAGCACGTGCTTTCCGTGTTACGAACTAGACTTCATCAACGGAAGCGTGACATTTAAACTACATGGTTTGTGGAATGAAGAACCGTGTCTATAGGTGTAAAATACTCGTTATGTACATCAATAAGAAACTTGGGTAGAAATGAAGGACGATATTCCTTGGACTATCTCCGTTTTGAAGCTGTTTGTTCAGAAAATGTGGAGTTTCTCTCACCACATTTTAGGGTTTATCTCAGTATCTGTATGTCGAATTTCGCCCAGTATCGGGTTTATCTCACTGTGTGTTGGGTTTGACTCGCTTTGTGCGTTCGTGCATATTGTTTTTACTTTTTACATGTCAGTTCACCCATTGTAAGGGGTTCCTTTACTCATGTTGAGTTTGACCGACTGTGTTGTTTTTACTTCTTCTATGTCGAGTTTCATCTACTTTAATAGGTTCCTCTCACTATATGCTGTGTTTGACTAGCTGTATTCCGAACTTCGCTCGCTAGCCATTGTATGTACGTTTGTATGTCGAAGTTTACTCACTGTATGCTAACAACGTTTTGAGTGGAACTTGACAATTTTCAAACAGGTCATATTTCATACATCTTTCTGTTATGTTGTAGTAAGTTTTGTAACAGTTGTGGTTGACAACTAATTACTGTAGAGAGACACTTAAAGCTGAGTTGTAGTCCAAGTGGGTCCATATTTGTTACACTGTATTAAGTTTTGTAACAGTTGTAGTCCAAATGGGTCCTGATTTGTTACACTATATTAAGTGTTGTAACAGTTGTAGTCCAAGTGGTCCTGATTTGTTATACTGTATTAAGTGTTGTAACAGTTGTAGTCCAAGTGGGGTCCTGATTTGTTATACTGTATTAAGTGTTGTAACAGTTGTAGTCCAAGTGGGTCCTGATTTGTTATACTGTATTAAGTGTTGTACAGTTGTAGTCCAAGTGGGTCCTGATTTGTTATACTGTATTAAGTGTTGTAACAGTTGTAGTCCAAGTGGGTCCTGATTTGTTATACTGTATTAAGTGTTGTAACAGTTGTAGTCCAAGTGGGTCCTGATTTGTTATACTGTATTAGTGTTGTAACAGTTGTAGTCCAAGTGGGTCCTGATTTGTTATACTGTATTAAGTGTTGTAACAGTGTAGTCCAAGTGGGTCCTGATTTGTTATACTGTATTAAGTGTTGTAACAGTTGTTGTCCAAGTGGGTCCATATTTGTTATACTGTATTAAGTTTTGTAACAGTTGTACAACATTCACTGTTTTTCTGGTTTTGATATTAATGTAGATGAATGAAAACTTGTTGGCATGACATGTTTCTTTTGTCTTTATGAGTCAATTGAATATTGATGTAATAAACCTTCATATAAGTACAGACACACTCGTCACGTGCTATTTCTGAGAAGAGAATTTTTAAATGTTGAGAAACCGCCTCTTCGGCCCGAGTGGATTCATTCTACACCTCCAGGTGTACACTAATACAGATAGCTTATTCATGGCCCAGATTTGAAGGGTATTGTAGATGGTGGGCGTCAGGAAGCGATAACAGACAGCAGCTAAGATGTGAGGCGAGCTTGAATAGTGAAACAAAAAAAATGTTTCAGTTTGTAGCACAAACCCGTTGTTAACACTTTATTTTTTTCCCTGGATTACTACTGTGCGAAGTTGAGTAAACTGTGAGGCTGCAGTGAAAAATCGTTTCGCAGTTTGACTAGCTGTTGTATGTATTGTGTTTGTCCGTAACGTCCAAGCTTACGGCTTTTCATATTGCAATATAAAGTCCAAGCTGTCTGCGTTTTGTGTCGGTGTTTTTTTTTTCTTTTATAAGAGTGTTATTTAAACACTACTATCAGATTAGAGTAATTCACGAGTTGGCGGAAGGTGATATTGGGTAGTTTGCCTTCCAATTATCCTATCACTTCAAAACTGGACAACTGACCCAGATAGCCTCCGAGTAACTCTGCGTGAAATTGAGGAAATTAGCAGTGTATTTGAGCTTTAGTTTCGTAAATGTAACAAGATCCTCAGATCGTCTCGGATTTGGTGAGACAGTAGTATCCGCAGATTTCTGACCACGATGTTAGGGTTCCGTGGAATGTACATCTGAACTCAGGAATCCCCTCCCCCTCCTTTGTCGCAGTAGTTTGTAAACATCCGGCACTGTTTTTCTGTCTTTGAGATGAAGAATTAGGTCTGTTTCACACAAAGGCTGTTTTTTAGTTTCCATATAGTACCTGCTTCTAGATGTCGTATGTCATCACGGAATCCTGGGGTAATTATACTGGCAAACAGGCTCTTTACACAATTGAATAGAACAGCTATTAGGGATAAACAGTGTAGGCGTGTGTTGTTTGCGTCTAAAGAAAGATCACCTAAGACATTTCTTAAAGACTCTGTTAACAGAACAATAGACTGCTTGCTTCCAGAGAAGTCATTCAACTGTTTCAAGGTGGAATGTCCGATGTTGACCTTTCAGCGCCCTCTGGTTTTAATTGTGATACAGTTGTAGAAACTGTTAAACTGCCTTTTCATTAGGTTCTTCTTGTGGTTGATGCACGGGAGGTTCTGTTGTTGTTATTGTTTCGAGTATTTCGTGGAGTCAGAAGAACGTGGGTTCAATAAATCGATTAGTGACAAATAATTGACAATTAATTATTTCAGATAGTATATCAGAACATTTGCCGTTAGGTCTATAACTTAACGCATGTTTATTTATTAATAGAAGACTTCCAAATCACCGTTGGTCGTGTACATAAAACACCCATGCTCATAGATGGGGGTTACTAAAAGCACGCATTTCCCAGTCTCCCTTCGAATGTGAAATAGAGATTCATTCTTTGTAAATGTTTCAGCTCTGAATTCAATGGTCGCAGTCAACGTAGCAAATAAGGTTACCCCAATTGTCGGTGTTCCTCACCCCACAAACTAACATTTGTTGCGCCACCTTTACCAACCAATCAGTAATAAGTATTTCACATGTATTACCTGACAACCGTTTAATAACTCAAGTCATTCCACATTCATTACCAGACACTAATTCATAACTTTTACCAAACTATCACAGTGTAAAGCTATGACGGAGAAGATTAAACGTTCGATCAGCATTTCAGAACAAAACTGTTTTAGCCTTAGAAATACTGACTCCAGTGGGTTTCTTTAAAACTATTTATATAGTATTTAACTTGGGGGTTCATTATTGAGTTGTTTACAGCTTCCTAAATAAGGGTTCATTATTGTGTTGTTTACAGCTTCCCGAATAAGGGTTCATTGTTGTGTTGTTTACAGCTTCCCGAATAACGGTTCATTGTTGTGTTGTTTACAGCTTCCCGAATAACGGTTCATTGTTGTGTTGTTTACAGCTTCCCGAATAACGGTTCATTGTTGTGTTGTTTAAAACTTCCCGAATAATTCTTCATTATTGTGTTGTTTACAGCGTCCCGAATAAAGGTTCATTATTGTGTTGTTTACAGCTTTCCGAATAAAGGCTCATTATTGTGTTGTTTACAGCTTTCCGAATAAAGGCTCATTATTGTGTTGTTTACAGCGTCCCGAATAAGGGTTCATTGTTGTGTTGTTTACAGCTTCCCAAATAAGGGTACATTGTTGTGTTGTTTACAGCTTCCCGAATAAGGGTACATTGTTGTGTTGTTTACAGCTTCCCGAATAAGGGTACATTGTTGTGTTGTTTACAGCTTCCCGAATAAGGGTACATTGTTGTGTTGTTTACAGCTTCCCGAATAAGGGTTCATTGTTGTGTTGTTTACAGCTTCCCGAATAACGGTTCATTGTTGTGTTGTTTACAGCTTCCCGAATAACGGTTCATTGTTGTGTTGTTTACAGCTTCCCGAATAACGGTTCATTGTTGTGTTGTTTAAAACTTCCCGAATAATTCTTCATTATTGTGTTGTTTACAGCTTCCCAAATAAGGGTACATTGTTGTGTTGTTTACAGCTTCCCGAATAAGGGTTCATTATTGTGTTGTTTACAGCTTTCCGAATAAAGGCTCATTATTGTGTTGTTTACAGCTTCCCGAATAAAGGTTCATTATTGTGTTGTTTACAGCTTTCCGAATAAAGGCTCATTATTGTGTTGTTTACAGCGTCCCGAATAAGGGTTCATTGTTGTGTTGTTTACAGCTTCCCAAATAAGGGTACATTGTTGTGTTGTTTACAGCTTCCCAAATAAGGGTACATTGTTGTGTTGTTTACAGCTTCCCGAATAAGGGTACATTGTTGTGTTGTTTACAGCTTCCCGAATAAGGGTTCATTGTTGTGTTGTTTACAGCTTCCCGAATAAGGGTTCATTGTTGTGTTGTTTACAGCTTCCCGAATAACGGTTCATTGTTGTGTTGTTTAAAACTTCCCGAATAATTCTTCATTATTGTGTTGTTTACAGCTTCCCAAATAAGGGTACATTGTTGTGTTGTTTACAGCTTCCCGAATAAGGGTTCATTGTTGTGTTGTTAAAAGCTTCCCGAATAAGCTCATTGTTGTTTGTTTTACAGCTTCCCGAATAGGGGTACATTGTTGTGTTTGTTACAGCTTCCGAATAAGGGTACATTGTTGTGTTGTTTACAGCTTCCCGAATAAGGGTTCATTGTTGTTTGTTTACAGCTTCCCGAATAAGGGTTCATTGTTTGTGTTGTTTACAGCTTCCCGAATAACGGTTCATTGTTGTGTTGTTACAGCTTCCCGAATAACGGTTCAGTGTTGTGTTGTTACAGCTTCCGATAAGGGTTCATTGTTGTGTTGTTTACAGCTTCCCGAATAAGGGTTCATTGTTGTGTTGTTTACAGCTTCCCGAATAACGGTTCATTGTTGTGTTGTTTACAGCTTCCCGAATAAGCTCATTGTTGTGTTTACAGCTTCCCGAATAAGGTTCATTATTGTGTTGTTTACAGCTTCCCGAATAAAGGCTCATTATTGTGTTGTTTACAGCGTCCCGAATAAGGGTTCATTGTTGTGTTGTTTACAGCTTCCCAAATAAGGGTACATTGTTGTGTTGTTTACAGCTTCCCGAATAAGGGTACATTGTTGTGTTGTTTACAGCTTCCCGAATAAGGGTTCATTGTTGTGTTGTTTACAGCTTCCCGAATAAGGGTTCATTGTTGTGTTGTTTACAGCTTCCCGAATAACGGTTCATTGTTGTGTTGTTTACAGCTTCCCGAATAAGCTCATTGTTGTGTTGTTTACAGCTTCCCGAATAAAGGTTCATTATTGTGTTGTTTACAGCTTCCCGAATAAAGGTTCATTATTGTGTTGTTTACAGCTTTCCGAATAAAGGCTCATTATTGTGTTGTTTACAGCGTCCCGAATAAGGGTTCATTGTTGTGTTGTTTACAGCTTCCCAAATAAGGGTACATTGTTGTGTTGTTTACAGCTTCCCGAATAAGGGTACATTGTTGTGTTGTTTACAGCTTCCCGAATAAGGGTACATTGTTGTGTTGTTTACAGCTTCCCGAATAAGGGTACATTGTTGTGTTGTTTACAGCTTCCCGAATAAGGGTTCATTGTTGTGTTGTTTACAGCTTCCCGAATAACGGTTCATTGTTGTGTTGTTTAAAACTTCCCGAATAATTCTTCATTATTGTGTTGTTTACAGCTTCCCAAATAAGGGTACATTGTTGTGTTGTTTACAGCTTCCCGAATAAGGGTTCATTGTTGTGTTGTTAAAAGCTTCCCGAATAAGCTCATTGTTGTGTTGTTTACAGCTTCCCGAATAAGGGTACATTGTTGTGTTGTTTACAGCTTCCCGAATAAGGGTACATTGTTGTGTTGTTTACAGCTTCCCGAATAAGGGTTCATTGTTGTGTTGTTTACAGCTTCCCGAATAAGAGTTCATTGTTGTGTTGTTTACAGCTTCCCGAATAACGGTTCATTGTTGTGTTGTTTACAGCTTCCCGAATAACGGTTCATTGTTGTGTTGTTTACAGCTTCCCGAATAACGGTTCATTGTTGTGTTGTTTAAAACTTCCCGAATAATTCTTCATTGTTGTGTTGTTTACAGCGTCCCGAATAATATACGAATCTCATTAATATTTTTACAAAAATATTACAATTCATGTAATACTTGGTGAAAACATACGTAGATATGAGTCTGATATTTCATAGGGATGAAGTAAAATTTATTTGTATGGGTTTCCTAACAACTTAAAAAAGTTGCATATGGTATCCAGTTAATGCTACCCCAAACACGTGCACCTTAGTATCTCATGTCACGGCCCGGCATGGCCAAGTGTCTTAACGCGTGCGACTCGCAATCTGAGGGTCGCGGGTTCGCATCCCCGTCGCGCCAAACTTGCTCACCATTTCAGTTGTGGGGGCCTTATAATGTGACGGTCAATCCTGCTATTCGTTGGCAAAAGAATATCCCAAGAAGTGGCAGTGGGTGGTGATAACTAGCTGCCTTCCCTCTATTCTTACATTGCTAAATTCGGAACGACTAGCGCAGATAGCCCTCGAGTAGCTTTGTACGAAATTCAAAAACAAACAAAACAATCTCATGTCACGCTATTGAGATGTGTAAGCGTGTTTTATATACATACACGAGGATATCTTTGGAACTTAAACATGTTTATTTTATTACCACGAATATCACCCTGGTATGTGATTAAAGCGTTCCTTTTTCCCCATGAGGATGGTATGGCAGTTTTTAATCGAATGGAACAGGAAAGAAAGATTCCCGGTTTGTTTGTTTTTTTTACTATCAGCATTCCTCTTGCGTCACTTTGTGAGTCAGGCCTAATTTTTCCCGTTTTAGCAAACTGGCCAGTTAGAGGTGCAGATTAATACTGACACAGACAACTGCAGCAGCGATAACACTTCTTCACCATTTGCATCACACGTTCTACGTCATGGACTGTAGAACACGGTATGCAAGTCTTCTGATGTGACGTCACACTATGGTATTGCTAGTGACACCTTGTGTTTGGATTGAGAAACTAACAGGTTTAAAAAAATACAGACTGATCGTTCGTCATTTCTGTTTGTTTCTAACGTAAAGAATAATGTTACTGATTTGTAACAAAAGCTTTTATTTTCCTTTAATAAAATAAAACTGTGACACGTATATATTTTTTAAAGCATGCTTGTTATCCAGAAGTAGAAACTTCACTATTTTTATTTTTACCCCGAAAAATTACGATTGTTTTATTAAGCTAGTTTTAAATCGCGAATTTCTTTGATTTTGACTAAAGCAGAAAACGGCATTGCGCATGTCTGATGTGGATTCTACTTCTCGGTTGTGGCACACAATCGCATATCTGCAAAGAAAGCCCCCCCCCCAGTGGCTCAGCGGTATGTCTGCGGACTTACACTCTAAAATCCGGGTTTCGATACCCGTGGTGGGCAGAGCACAGATAGCCCATTGTGCAGCTTTGTGCTTAATTCTAAACAGCAAACAGCAAAGAAAGCAGTGTTTCCATGAACGTATTTGTCGTACGATCTTTATGCTTTTATCTTTTAACGATAATAAACAGAATTGATATTTTAAAGGGAAATAATACATCACCTGTTTATTTAATTGGGATTTTTAAATAGGCTAACACGAACAGTTTTAGTTTTAACTGTGAATACAATAAGCGGTTCATTTTATCGTTTTAATAATAGTATTAGAATTAGTAACATTTAAAGCAATGTGGTAACACTAGACAACAGTTAAAAAACTTTGAAAAAACCTATCCATATGTGATGTAATTTTTCATATAAAGCTAGGCTACTGACAGTGGATATGATACACACGAGATAATATGATATCCCTATTCAGTAAACATTATTCCCCGATAGTACAGTGACACGTGTATGGAATCAGAACGCGGTGAATACAGAAAACAGCCAAATTTGACTTTGATCTGAAACAGCCAATCAACATTAACTTGTATGTCTCTCCCCTCATAGTTTTCAGACTTCGAAACTTTAACGCTAGAAATCGGATTCAGAAACCCTTTGTGGGTACAGCACAGATAACCCATCGTGTAACTCTACGCTTTACTGCTTGCCTATACACTGTTCTTAATTAAAGTCTGATGTGCGCTCTTCGGGCGCCATCTTGGAGTACTCGTTGCTGTTAGTTACTATATATAGCTGCTATATATGAATGTAACACAAACATAATGCCTGGCAGGGCCAGGTGGTTAGTGCGTTCGACTCCCAATTTGAGGGTCGCGTGTTAGAATCCCCGTCATACCAAATATGTACGTTCTTTCAGCCATGGAAGCGTTATAATGTTTCGGTCAATCCCACTATTTGTTGGTAAAAGAGTAGCCCAAGAGTTGGCGG